>JAEQBA010004450.1:1800000-2142658 GCA_019434445.1 Phalangium opilio | reverse complement strand
AAAACTGGATATCCTGCCCCCTCGTAACCTCTTCCACCCCGTTTTACCCAAAAGATCGGGGGGAAATTGTGCTTTGCTGTGTCAGCTGTGCGCTGAAAACAAATATCAGGGGGATTGCACACATTCCGACGAGGAAAGAGTTATTAGGGGGACGTTTGTGGCGGACGAAGTCCATTTAGCAGTTAGAAAGGGTTACGTGGTTGTTAAAATCCACGAAGCCTGGTCGTACAAAATATCTCAGTACGACCCCTTAACAAAAAGTGGCGGGCTTTTTAACAATTACGTCAACTGCTTTCTGAAGCTAAAACAGGAAAGTAGCGGCTGGCCTTCTGACGTAGTAACCCAAGCGCAGAAAGATCAATACGTAGCCGAGAGTACTACGAAAAGGAGGGGGGTAAAAACTGATCCTAGCTGTATCGAGAAGAACGCTGGCAAGCGTACCATCGCCAAACTGTGTTTGAATTCGTTTTGGGGCAAATTTGGTGAGAGGACTCGCCTTGACAAGGTAGAAGTCTTGATGATCCACAGAAGTTCTTTAACTTGTTCTATGACCCAGCAATTGAGGTCAAGACGTTGATACCAGTTAGCGACGACATTTGCGTTGCTAAGTGGTGTTATATCAACGAGATTGACCCAATTAATAAAAATGTCAGTGTTCCGATCGCGGCGTACACCACGGCCATAGCTCGGATTAAGCTTTATTCCTACTTAGACCGCTTGGGTGAGTCTGTTTTATATACAGACACTGATTCGATACTGTACGTTTACACACCAGGGGGCGTAGGCGTAGAAATCGAAACTGGGAATTTCCTCGGTGAAATGACCAATGAGCTTGAAAAGTACGGACCCCAGGCCTACATCGAAGAATATGCGAGTGGTGGATGTAAGAACTACGCATACCGAGTTGTGAACCCTGATACCGGATCGACGACAGCCGTCGAGATGAAGGTTAAGGGGTTCCGACTTAACCATACCACCAAAGATTTGGTTAACATGGATAGGTTAATGGGGCTTATAGGCATTTACGAACCGCCGGCGGAACCAATCCAAGTACCAATCCCCAAGCAAATACGCCGAAAGGCTGATCACACTGTTATAAGTGTCGACCAGTCCAAGGTTTACAGAACTGTGGTGGATAAGGTCAGATTGATTGAAGATTTCGCCTTACGTTATCGAGTTTGAGCACATTCGACAGTATCTGTTTCTGTGAGGGGTCTCTTCTTTTTTTATTTATTTATTATTTATTTATTTATTTATTTATCTAGTCAGTCCCGGTGATATTTATTTATATATTTATTATCTAGTCGGCATGTATATAAAGTCTAGCCATATTTGTTTTTTGATCAATATTATCAATTAGTCATTTTCGTCTCGGTGAAATGTCCTGTGATTAACTAATTTTTTCGTCAATGCTTCCTTAAATATCCCATGTATTTTCGAAATTGCAATTGTTCATTTTCGTGTCGATCTCTTCTATATATATATATATACAAACACTTTACAATTTATCTCATTAGTTCGTTGAAAGTCAAAGTGTAAGGTCATGTATCCTTTCTACCATCCTTTTAACATGGTGATAGCAGGCCCGTCTCAAAGCGGGAAAACTCAATTAGTTTTAAAAATATTAGAGAACAGGGAAGCCATGTTTGCCCCTAATATAAGCGAAATACATTGGTTCTACGGTGAATGGCAACCTTTTTTCGAAAGTTTGAGAAAATTTGTGGTTTTCAAACAAGGTATGCCAGATTTATCAGAATATACCGGCGGTAAGCCTTGCCTTTTAATCATTGATGACTTGATGACCGAGAACAAAGGAGAAGTTGGTTCTCTTTTTACCAAGGGAACGCATCATCGCAACTTGAGTGTAATTTATATCGTCCAAAACGTATTCCATCGATCCAAAGACTCTAGAGATGTTTCTTTGAACGCTCATTATCTTATTCTTATGAAATCTCCTAGAGACAAATTGCAAAGTTCAATAATAGCTAGACAAATGTTTGCCGATAAATGGCGTTTCGCTGTCGACGCCTACCGTGACGCTACTAGTTTACCTTTCGGATATTTATTATTCGATCTACACCAAAGATGCCCCGAGAATCATAGACTTAGGACAGGAATATTTCCCGACAACCCTTGCGAAGTTTACATCCCCAAATAATTATAATAGTAGATGGGTGTTTAGCCATCTCTTCATTTAGCCTTATGCCGTTCGGTCACAAAGAAATTTGCTCTCCGTTATTGCCAAATCCCCTCGAAAACAACGTAGAATCATTTTACGTAACGCCAAGAAGCCCTTAATTGACGCAATCGCAGAGTGTGTTGAAAATACTTTACACGGTAACGTTAAATTAAATAAAAGTCAAAAAGCTAGATTAGCTAGGCATTCCGCAAAACTTAGAAAAATTGCTAATAAGAGAATATCTTGGAAAACAAAACGTGATATATTAGTTCAGGAAGGTGGTAGTTTCTTTTCTTTCCTTTTCCCTCTAGTTTCCTCTATTATCGGCGCTATAACAGGAGGTAGTCAGTAAAATATGCAGTACGCTCAGAAAATGCTCCTTGTCCCTAGCTCTACCTTTAAAAGCGACCCCTTTCCACACCCCCAACAACAGGTAGTTTCGGAATTGGACAATGAAATGAATGTTATTTTAGCTCGTAAAGATTTAGACGAAGCTTCAAAATGGCGCTTATACGAACAGACTGTACAGAGATATAATAATTTACATAATATCGCTAGGCAACCTATACCCACGGCCCCCCAACCAACATCCAACTATTTTAACTTGGCTTGGTTAGACGATATCCCCCTTAAATATATAGGGCATGTACATAGTATCGTTGATCAGATTTCAACTAACCCTGAAAAGCTTAGGTGGACAGATAGTGGGGAAGTTATAGTTAATGATTCATTAATACCCGGCTCGAATATTAGAGATATAGCTTTAGAATTTGTCAAGCCTTCCTCTAACAAAGACCCAAAACCTAGAGGTTTTTACGCATTTACAAACCTACTTTCTAGTTTTTCCCCTCTAACTTCGTATACAATACCCCAACAAATTAAAATCAAAAGAACTAGAGCTCCCAAAGTTAGTGTCAAGGTAGCAGCTAAAAAACTTAAATCTGAGAATAGTCTTGAGGCATCAGCTAAAAAACTTAAATCTGAGAAAAGTCTTAAGACAGCAGCTAAAAAACTTAAAACTGAGTCTCCGAAATGGGTAGCGTACGTAAAATCTCCAAAATTTTAGAAGGTATCTACTTTAACCCTTCCCACCCTGCCAGTTTCGGGGGTGCTGAAAAATTATATTTAGCAGTGAAATTAAAGGGTATTAGTAAGAAACAGGTACTAGATTGGTTAAAGGGAAAAGACGCGTACACTCTACATAAGAGAGTTTTTAGAAAGTTTAAAAGAAACAAGGTGGTTGTAACTAACATAGGAGATCAATATCAGGCGGATTTGAACGATATGCGTTCTTTGAGTCAGTACAACGACGGGTACAAATACATATTAACCGTAATAGATTGCTTTAGCAGAAGAGCCTGGGCCGTACCTTTAAAATCCAAAAGCGGTGTTGAAACGGTTGAGGCTTTTAAGTCTGTCTTTAGAGAGAGGGTTCCTAGGAAATTACAAACGGATAAGGGTACCGAATTTAGAAATTCCCAATTACAAGGATACTTGAAGGAGAAAGGGGTTATATTTTTTACAACTGAGAATGACGATATAAAAGCGTGTATGGTAGAAAGATTAAATCAAACTTTAAAGTCACGCATGTACAGGTATTTTACAGAAAAGAATACCAATAGATATATAGATGTTTTAGATGACCTGGTAAATGCTTACAATAACTCGGTGCATTCCGCGATAAAAATGACTCCTTTGGAAGTTACTGGCACCAATGTCCTTCAGGTTTTTAAAAATGTATACGGAAAGTACTTTAGCGAAAGGAAAGTTTACGGGAAAAAATTAAAGGTGGGCGAATACGTCCGAGTAAGTAGGAATAAGATGATTTTTGAAAAAGGGTACGAGCGAACTTACACAATAGAGATTTTTAAAATAGTGGGAAAAATTGACAGACGCCCTCCTGTATTCAAACTAGAAGATTTAAACGGGGAACCAATAAAGGGGGTGTTTTACGGGATGGAACTTCAGTCGGTAGTTAGACCCGAGACGTACAAGATCGAGAAAGTAATTCGCAAGCGCACTAGTAGAGGACAAAAGGAGCTCTTTGTAAAGTGGCTAGGCTATCCCCCTTCTATGAATTCTTGGATTCCGGCTAAAGATGCAGTCTCCCTTTTACCTAACGCTCCCCAGCAACGCTAGCATGAAAATTTATGACAACAACAAGACGTCTTCGTACACTACCAAGTTGCCCCAGGCTATAGAGCTGATCGGGGATGACTGGGAGGTTGCTCTTGTAGAAGTTTTGTACCCAATGTCCTTTTTTAACATACCCAATGAGGAAGGTCACGTGCAGGTGGTCTCGCATGAAAATAAAAAAGGTCGGGACGGAAAATCACAGCCTATTGTTAAAGCCGAGGCCTTTATAGTTCCCGGGGGTTATTACAAATCATTAGAAGCCCTACTTAAACAAATAGCTTCAGGGTTAAACGGCTTTCAATACGGTTCAAAGTTTAAATTTGATTCGGATCCCCTCTCTGATTACATTTCTTTAACTATTCAACCTAACGGTATCTTGGCTCTTTCTCCCACTTTGAAAAGGATATTAGGATATAAAACCCCAAAAGGCCAAAGTACGTCTTTCTCTTGCCCTTCAGATAAAACCAGCCAATCGTATAGAAGCTCTGTTCCCGCTAATTTAAATTATTATATTCCCGACCAATTGTTTATTTATTCCGATATAGTAGCTAATGAATTTATAGGCGATACGGTAGCCCCGCTACTTCGTATAGTAGGCGTAGACAGCGAAAAACCTCACGGTTCGACTATAACTAAATCATTTAACTCTCCCCATTACGTTAAAGTTGCTAAACGTTACTTTGATACTATAGACATTGATATAAGGAATAGTTTAGGCCAAGCCGCGTCATTCGAGTTTGGAACGTCGACCTGTAAACTACACTTTAGACCATGCCAAAACCCCAAACATTAGAGTCTCGTTGCGAGTATAGGAGGTATTATTTAGATCAGGTAGGGGGTGGAGGGGTGTCAAAAGTATTTGTCGGGACACCACACCAAAAAGGACACGGAATAGGAAGCGCCCTGAAAGGGTTATTTAGATGGGCACGCCCCTTATTAATTAGAGGTGCAAAGTATCTGGCACCTAGAGCCATTAGTACGGGACAAAAGATTCTTGGTGACGTAATGCAAGGTCAGAATGTGAAAAGTGCAGCGAAAAAGAGATTGCAGGAAACTTATGAGAACATGACTGCTGCTCAGCAAGGTTCAGGATTAAAGATAAAGAGACGCAAAGTTAAACGCCTGTCAGTTTATCACCGTCATTCAAAGCAGACGCCACGCGATATATTTAGCTCCTGAAAAAATCATGTTTTCTCTCCAAGCTCTTAAGAGTGAATTGGACATTTTTGCCCCTGTGCCGATTCAAACTAGTGTCGAACATGCTCAAGGTGTATGGGCCAAACCCTTGGCGGCCATTGGTGATAGCTCTACCCTCGAATACCTCATCTCGGGCAATGGAGATAACTACATCGATGTAGCCCACACCATGCATTACAACAAAGTCAAAATCACCAACGAAGATGGAAGTGATCTTCCTGATGCCGCCGTGGTAGCTTTCGTGAACAATGCTGGCCACGCATTGTGGAGAACTTGCGATGTTTTCTTGAACAATACCCGAGTTTCTTCAGCCGCTCAAAACTACGCCTTCACTTCTTTTATCGAAACTGTCTCAAATTACGGACCCGCGGCTAAAAAATCTCACCTCATGATGGCCGGATGGGAAAAGGACGAAGCCGGAAAGTTCGACGACTTTTCAAATAAAGGTTTCGTCGCCCGAATGGCTAAAACTGCTAAATCGGCCGTGATTGAATTTTTTACACCAGTGTTTAGTGACGTGTTTAATATTCCCGAATATCTCTTAAACGGTGTGGACCTTAAAGTCGTGTTTACTCGCAACAAGGACGAGTAATAACGGTACTGCCAAATATAATTTTACGCGCACCGAACTTAAAACTAAAACTATCTCTACCGGAAGTAGCACCGAGAGTTTTAACAATATATATCTAGGCCCTCAGCCTAATCGCGTCATTATTGGAATAGTTTCCAACGCGGCGTTCAAGGGCAGTTACGCTCTGAATCCCTTTAACTTTAAAACTTGGGATTTAAATTTTTTGTCTCTGTACCTCGATAACGAACAAATACCCTCGAAACCGTTGACTCCTGATTTCGGTAAAAACTTGTATATACAAGCTTATCAAACGTTGTTCGCGGGCACGGGTATTCATTATAAAGACGACGGTAACGATATTACTCCCAACGAGTTTGCCAACGGCTTAACTCTGTACGCTTTTGATCTGACACCGGACCTATCTGCTAGCGAAACAAACCACTGGAACCCCGTTAAGCAAGGACAATTAAGATTGGACATGGGATTCGCTAAACCTTTGTCGGAAGCCGCAGTCTGCATTGTATACGCCGAATTTCAAAGCATGATTCAAATCGATAAAAATAGAAACGTAATTGTAGATTATTAAAATGTCAGCAACCACCACCGTAGACTTGATTCTCGCTTTATCAGATACGCCCAACTTTTTGGGTGTTTTCGCGTCAAATAGGTTACCTAAGGTTACCAGATATCCCGCATCGTTAATTATAAATTTAGATCAGCACTATGAAAAGGGGTCTCACTGGGTATCGGTCTTTATAGACGGAGCTCGTGTAGGCTATTATTTCGATAGCTACGGTTTGCCACCATTTCTGCCTAGTATAAGAAGATTTTTATCTTTAAACTGCAGAAAATGGACTTTTGGTAAACGACAACTTCAGAGGTTAGAAAGTAGCGTATGTGGGCAGTATAGCGCCCTCTATCTTATTCATAGAAGTAAGAAGAAAAGTACGAAAGCTTTCCTAAAAGCTTTTACCGCAAATCGAAAAATTAACGATATGAAAATTGCTAAACAATTTCAAAATCATGTACGGCGACTAAAAAAAGTGTAAAAGGAGCTTATTAACAAACCGTGTGGTTGCCTGGTGGTAATGCGTCCAGCTCTGTGTTGTTTCAACAACATTTGAGTTTCCATTCCAGGGTTCGACTTCCTACCAACGGCGCTTTATTAGTCCGGTATAGAAAAAAAAAAACATCTTCAGATACGGCTTGAATCAAGTTTAAGGAGGAGGTTTTTTTAAATATTTAACTAATTTATTATTAATTTAACTTAATTATGTATGTTATTATCACGCTAATTAAATGCTTTTTGATTTAAAATCCGATTCATAATAATAATAAGCCTAGAATAACCTAGCATAAGCCTATCCTTTTCAGGATCTACAATAGCATAAGCCTACAATAGCATAAGCCTATCCCTACAGGTACCAGCCACGTGACGTCATAAAAAAATTAGCCATGACGTCATCAAGAAAACCACCACCAGGTGGCTCAACAATTCAAATTTCCCGCCAACACCATCACGTGACGTCATCAATTCCCCCCCCCCCCCCCCCCCACCCCAGGGATGTCTCTATAACACCAAAAATTTTACCCCCTCCCCCCTGAAAGGGGGGAAAGAAGGGGGGTAAAATTTTTGGTGTTATAGGGACATCCTTACTCTCTGCTGGGTCTGGTTTAAGGGGTTAGATTTCTACCACTATAGTGTCGAGACACCCCCCTCCCAGAATAGCCTCCTCACAGCTTTTAGACAGAGAGAAAAATAGTTCCAGCAAAACAGACTACGGGCTTAGAGGCGTCGGATATCTAACCACTAGCCTCCTGATTGGCTACTTGGAACTTGGGGGGAGGGGGGTGAAAAACAGGGCGACCCTCAAACGAGGTAGAAACAGGGATAAAGATTATTTTGGCCCAAGTATTACACACTCTTCTATTTTCTCTTGGTTCTATCAAGTTTATCCTCTATCCAAATCGCTAACATTGAGCAAGTTAATTATTGCAGTTGTTAGTCCAAAAAAGCCTTATAATAAGTCTTCTTTCCTACTTCTCCCTCGCGCAAATAATATTTGGGTTAAAGTTTCATCCAGTTACGATTATCTTATAAAGATTTTAAAGTAAAAGTATATTGGGGTAATACAGTATTTATGCGTCCAATTTTTAATCCCGTTCTGATCTTAATGGTTACGTTTAAATAAATTACTCAGTTAAATCTAATTAAATATTTCAGGCTTATGGTTTAACTTTCATTAACGACGACCGATTCCTTTCAATAATTGGATCAGTGGCATCGGCAATAAGTTGTATCGGGAAAGTGGGCTCTGGCTTTCTATCTGACAGAATACCTTACAAGGTACGTCCCAATTCTAGTATTTTTTTTTAAATTTCGTAGATTTAATTCTTTTTTCAACTAGATTTGCTTAGCAATATTGAGTTTCGGACTTTCATTATTTGTTCAAGTGCTTTACGCAGCCCAATTCATGGAAGTGAACAGCAAAATTTTGTTTAGCGTTTTCGTTTTGTTGAGTTATATTATGGTGGGTGGAATCTTTGGTATACTTCCATCAATTACGGCGCAAGCTTTTGGCTTCAAACATTCTGGAGTTAATTATGGATTAATGTTTACATCACAGGTACTTTCTTGACTATTAAAAATTGGGTGGTTTAAATGCATAATCATGTTCAATTGGTTTTAAGTCTTTGGGTGCATTTGCGGCATCATTTCTAATTCAAGAAATAGTGGAGAAACTTCATTGGACGTGGTCGTTCACGTGTTGCATAACGTTTAGTATTTTTGGTAAGTAATAACTGCATCTTCTGCATGTAATGGCACATTTTAGTAAACCGAACAACGGTAAAGGAATTATAGGGCGCTACTCCTATCAGTTGACCGTAAAGTTTCTTCACGTTAAACACAGAACTGGGCGTTACAAAGTAGTTAACTTTGAAAACACTAAAGTTAATAAATTTTTTCTGATGGTTAGAAACTAGTGTTTAGGCCTGTCTCTGGCAGACAAGGGAGGCGTGTGTTCAGTAGAAGCGGTAAAATAAATAACCGTAATAATTATAATGAAATCGTATGGGAAGTCATTCGAAAGGTTAGTAATTATTGAAATGGTAAATTAAGGTTAGTAATTATTGAAATGGTAAATTAAGGTTAGTAATTATTAAAATGGTAAATTAAGGTTAGTAATTATTGAAATGGTAAATTAAGGTTAGTAATTATTGAAATGGTAAATTAAGGTTAGTAATTATTGAAATGGTAAATTAAGGTTAATAATTATTGAAATGGTAAATTAAGGTTAGTAATTATTGAAATGGTAAATTAAGGTTAGTAATTATTGAAATTATAATTAGTAATTGCAATTTGTAGATTTATTGAAAAATATTCCCAGAATGTTATAATATTTCTTTATAAAGCACATTTCGATAGGGTATAATTTTTAAAAATTTCATACTTATATCTCACCCGGAAGTAGGGTGAAACCCCTTGAAAGTAAAAAAAATACACATATGTATGTATATATTTTAAATTTCATACCATTGACAAGGTATCAGGAAACCCCAGGTTGCCCAATTTCAACCTTGCACCTCACCCAGAAATAGGATAAAAAACCCTTGGAAGAAAAACAGACTGAGATCCGACTCAGGGATTTCGTATTTTTGAAATCATTTGCGTGTATTGAAATCATTGAAATAATCACATTAATGCGCGGTTTGTAATTCTTTAGGTTTTATATTATGCTTCTTCATGAAACCATCAAGATATCGTAGTTGTTCCTAGAATGACTGATCACAAGGGATTACATTATATCATGAATCATATTTTCTATGGTCTTTATCAAATTCAAGTTATACCAAGATGATCATTTTATATCTTACTTGGAATTCTCTGTAATGGAGTTGTAGTCTTTATTCTACTGTAGCTGCTGGTGAATTTAAAGATTCAGCTTTGAAGCAAATGATTCACCTGAAAAATTACAATTTGTTAGACAAATTTATTAAAGTTTCCTTTGTAATTATTTTGAAAATTTTATTTGTATCTAATCAGGGATAGATTTAATTTTAGGAGCAAGAACAGAGTAATGTGGGCGCGCGTCATAGTCCTAGACCCCCTTCTGGGGGGTATGAAGGAAGATGCGGGTCATAGCGACAGAGGTAAAAAGGAATTTTTCGCCGTCCCCGTCAGCAACGTCATAAGCTCAGATTAATAACCCCTGGATATGAAAGGCAAGCAAAACCGTGCGTTTTCAAATAGTATCGCCATGTGGCGCCCTCAGACGCCAAAACGTAGAACTTTGTCACCCCATGCAGACTACGCAGTTTTAATTGTACGGTTGTACCGGCAAGGCCTAGTAAACGTAAACGGTTTTTTTTGTGTCTTCGAAGACCATTATTGCTTTTCTGTCATTTGAAGTGTAATCTAATTTTTACATAAATAAAAAACCAAAAACCTTCCCAATTTAGTGACCAAACCACCGGACCGGGATGAGAAGAGAAAAAGAAACGGGAACCGCGGATAAAAAGTAGCCGAGGCTTAAAAAAGCATGGAGTAGCAAACGCGGTCACGCGCTTACTGAGTCTGTTTGGGGTAACTTTTTTCCAAGTTTTGACTATAGGGGCGCTAGAGATGCCGATGTGCTATTCAAGTATGCCTCCCTATTTCCTTTCATATCCAGGGGGTTATTAATCTGAGGTTTAAGTGAGCCAATAAAAAATATTTTTTATTCTTTCAGATAGGTAGCAAATGATTATAAATTAATTAGCAATGTCTTAAAAAATATTTAACAACAAAATTTGTCACACCATCCGAATGACTTCGAGATTTTTTTATCAAATATTTTGATTGTGAAAATCATTCCTAACCTAAAAAAGATTGTATTAGATTGGACAAATTTTCCTTAAGAAAAGGAAATACTTAAAAATTTCATCTTAATGATGTAACTTAAAATGAAATTAATTTCGTGGTACGTTTGTAAATAAAACTATACGAACCATATCTCTTCCTGGATTATTAAAACTCTGTGCTTGGACATTTTAGTTCAAACTCATACCTGCTCAAATTAACCTCATGAGTGTCAATTTAAACGGTTACGTTTCTCTTAATAGTAATAAAAATGGTTTAATTTCTTTTATAATAAACTTTTAATTCACTGAAATTAACAAAAAAACTCGTTTTTTTAATAAAAGTGGAAATTATTTTCGTTGGATCATTCTTAATCGAAACCTGCTGTACGTACGTACAAGTGCTGTACACTATTGCAACATACCTTTACTTACTTTTACCGTGTCCTCTTCTAGCAGATGTGAAAGCTTTTTCATCTTCACAAAGCCTTGAGATGAAATAGCACTCAGCACTGTATCAAATTGATATTTGTGGGTTCATAGGATTTCGTATTAAAATCACCTAGACTATTCGAGACTGATTCGAGTACGTATTATCTCTGGCATTCTAAATATCGCATTGAAAGGTAAGATTTCATACCTCTCCTAATAAATAATTCATTAGCTTAAACTCCTTTGAGTCGAATTGATCGAGTTTTCAGTGATCAATAATCCAATTTTATTGTATCGATTCCACGTAGACCGATTTATACTTATTAATATTATGTCGTTCGAAGTAATTTCTCAAAGAACCAGAAATTGAAGTAGAAAAGCGTTTTAAAAAAATATATAAGCAGGAATAGATTTTAATTTTAGAAGTAGGAATGGACAAAGGTTAGTATTTACTTCAGTCCGACTCGTAGCCCAATATAGAGTTCCTCACTCCAACACGTAACGAAAAGTTTAAATTATCTTATTGGCTCACTTAAACTACGTTTTGATGACGTTGCTGACTGGGAAGGCGAAAAGTACCTCTGTCGCTATGACCCGCCTCTTCTTTCATACCCCTCCGTCCCATGGAAAGGGGTCCGGGACTTTGACGCGTGCCCAGATTACTCTGTTCTCCATTCCAACTTCTTAAATTAAATCTATCCCTGGTTTTTTAATAAAATGAATCTAATTTCGCGTTTGTAAATAAAAGTTCAATACTTATCTTCCTGGAGTATTAAAACTCTTGTGTTTGGACATTTTATTTCAAACTCAAAGCAGCTCAAATTTACCTTATCAGTGTCAAACTAAACGGTCACTTTTTTCCCAGACCTTTAGGCCTAGTCATGTTAAAAATGGAAAGTTAACAAAAATTCTAGTATTAATTTAAATTTGAAATTATTTTCGTGCATCAATCTTAATCGAAAACCAGCTGTACGTACATGCACGTGTTGTACACCATTGCGACATCCCTCTATTCACTTTTACCGTGTTCTATTCTAGCAGATATAAAAGCTCTTTTATCCTTTTACAAAACCTTGGGATGAAATAGCGCCGAATCAAATTAATATTCATAGATTCTTAGAAGGGTTGCATGCGTGACGGTCTTAAGAGTTTAGGGAAACTAATTCAAATTACATTTAAATTGTAATGTCCTTGAGTTTTAGGACATAATTGAATACTTACATATTAAAATCACCTCGAGACTGATTCTAAATATCGAATTGAAAGGTAAGATTTCATACCTCTCTTAATATATAACTCATTAGTTTAAACTGATTAGTGTCGAATTGATCGATTTTTTGGTGATCAATAATCGCACTTTTGATCGATTCCACGTAGACCGATTTATACTTATTTATATTATGTCGTTCGAAGTAATTTCTCCAAAAATTAGTAATTAAAGTGGAGATGTTTTTTTTTTTAAAAAATATATAGAAGTAAATAATTTTATTTTTAATAGATAATTTAATAAATTATTATAGTGCACCAAAAAGCTAGTCTTTTCTATACTGACAAATTCCACATTAATTACCTAACGTAACGTAACGTGACCTTACCCAACGTTACCTAGATATGACTGCACTAAATCTATTAACACGAAATAGTACCGTACTAACTTAATTAGATCACAGGAAAGGTGGCAACTAATATTTAGAGATGTATTTTTATGAAGGTGACACCTAATTTTAATGTTAAAGAGTTTGGAAAAGGTGGCATCGAACTATTAGCGCCAATAGTTTGAAAAAGATGTCCTATAATTATTAATAATTTTGAAAAAAAATGGCACCTAATTGTAAGGACAAATAATTGGGAAAATAAGGCATCTAATTGTTATTGGTGCCTTTTTTCCAAAATATTTGCCCTTTTTAGCCACATCGTATGATGTACATCTACGATGAGGCTGTTAGTTTGACCTGCCCTGTTGTCATTCTCGTAGTAGTAGTGTGGCAGTATATAATTTTTCGATCGTCATTGAAGGGAAAGTGACAGGGAAAGAATTGTGGTGAAGTTGATATTTTTCGTTGGTCTACTTAAAAGGAAGGGAATTATGAGAGTTAGGTTATGCCATATACTCTCCCTTAAAAATTCCTCTCACCCGTCGACAATAAGAGTTTCACGCTCCCCTATTTCAACATTCAAAGAAATCGAGGGAAATTTTTGAAAGCAAAAGCAAGTATTTACTGACGTTCTTTATAGAATAGTCTTAAGGCACCGGGATATTACAATTATTGGGTGTTTTACCGAATTCGTTCTCTTTCAAACACTTCTGGCCATAAGTTCATGTTAGAAACTTATAAGATGCTAAAATTTAGCGTCGGCATAAGTCTATGTCATAAACTAAAACTTTCTGTACGTGTATTATATGAGCGTTAAGTACGTAATGTTAGAAATTTGTAAGAAGCGAAAAGTGTGCATGGGCATAAGTCTATGTTGTAAACTCATCGAGGGGATAATCACTAAAACTATCTGTTCTTCGATTCGCCGGAATATTACAATTACGACATAAGTAAATTTATACGGGTAATAATTTTATCACTGTTTAGGCTAGCGCATCGAGGGGCTATTCACTCTGATTTTATGCACGGTAAATCATTTAATCATTGTAAAAGATAGCGCTATTCACTCATTAGGTAGGGCTATTCACTCACACGATGTGGCTACTATTACGAGCCGAGAAGCCAATTGCCAATGAAACAAGCTTACCTTAGCCTATTTAATATGTAGCCTTGCCCTTGACAGGAGTAAAGGCACACTACCCTTTTAGACAATAAACGCCTCCCAAAATGCCTTGCGATTCGGTAGGGGCGTGGCATTTTTGAAGCTGGTCTCACATTTTGTGCGAGATCAAGCTGCTTACCGAATCGCCTAGAATGCTGGGAGGAGTTCGATGATTTTTATGGGGGTACAGAGACAAAGTTATAGAAATAGCGATAACCTCTCCATCTAACTCTTTCCTCCAAGGTTTAGCCCAATGAATGCAATCGAATCTTTTAGAGTAGTGTGAGCTAGGAGGTGGCAGCGATGTTCTGCTTTGTGTAGTCTACCTAAGAAGGTCTTTGATTGAAATTTCGGTTTTTACACGTTGTAGGTGGAAAATGATTTCATTCAGTTACAAAACCAAGGGGCTTATGTCGATCTTCGGTAGTTTCATCATAGCTCTAAGTTACGGCAACTTTTATACGGTCGGTGGAATCAACCCTTACGTGTCTTCATTTCTGCGCTTCAAGGTGGAACCGTGGTTCAACTCAAGTTACATCGTTCTCATTAATGGTTTCTTCATGCTGGGTCAGGGAAGTCTCATTGCGTTAGGTGGTTACCTTGCACCACATCTAGGCACCAAACAAGTTCTTACACTTGGCGCTGTGATATACATGTAAGAATTTTGAACACTAAAATTTAGATGAAAACAAGTAAAAAGCATTGAAAAAACTAATGACGGGCTTCATTTCTGTCCGTTATTGTTGTTAATTTCCCAGAAAAAAGTTTGTTTTTAAGTCCCTTCCAAGCGAACACCGTTCTTTGGAATTCACTACAGGTCGAGGACCCCCCCCCCTCGCTTTTTCTGTGATTTTAAATGGTACTGACCCTAAAGAAGTAACCTGAGTGATGGAGTTAAAATAATTTGGGAATAAAACCCAGATTAAAGTGAAAAATCGGTAACGGAAAAATACGGAAAATTTTCAAGAAAACCCTAGTGTCCGTTAACAGCCAACGCCGCTGTAATTTTACAATGTCAACTAACACATTGATTGTGTTATTTTTGGCTCTCAGAGCTGGGAAACTGTTAATGTTGTTAAAAATCTAAAAAACTTTTAACATTACGAAAACCACAATAATGACATTGCAACTTCACATCGGAAATTTCAGAAGTATGACTGCTGTATCATGTGTTACTTTGAAATCGGGTTTTTACTATCTGCTTCTTACGTATGGTTTCTTGGCCTGGATTGGAGTGGGACTTTCTTCAGCTTTAATCATGGGAGACATCATGAAGGTCAGTAGCTTCAATATGTGATAACACACGATAAATGTTATTTTAGTTAGTGAAAATTGCATTATTTCAGTGGTTTCCGGCTTGGGGTGGTACATCAAGCTCTTTTGTAAACGCTGGTTTCGGGCTTGGCGGTTTTATCTTCAATTCGTTTGAAACCTTCTTGGTAAACCCGAATAATCTGTCACCGGAAACATCAGGATCAAATGAAGGGTGATGTCGACATCGGGTCTTTTCTTATTGTATCAAATCTATATAGTAAATTGGTTATTTCTAGATATTTTACTCAAGAATCATTACTGGTAGAAGTGCCTGAAATGTTTTGGAAAGTATCTCTTTTAATAGTAGCGCTTCAAGTCATTGGAATTCTTATGGTTTTTGATCCACCAAACGAAAAATACAAGTCCCAAAAGAAGGATGAAAACGCTATTACGTATAATAACAATACACCGAAGAAGGATCATGAATCTACAATTAAGGTTAATATCTTATGTCCTGAGCATTTGTGGGTTCGCAATAAATCAATTCCCTTTGAAAAAATTAAAATTTTAGTTCTAGTTTCAGTTTTGTCACCCGATTTCCAATGTAAATAGAGATAGAATTTTCTATACATTATCCTTACGTTTGGAGATATTCGATTAATTATGTATGCTTTGGGTGATAATTTGATTCAGTTTGTATTTGAAGATAAATTATTATTTATGCTTTTGGAGATAATCTATTATACCTTTGGAGGATACCGATTAATTGTCTATAAATGTGAAGATAGTCAATTTATTATCCATACATTTGGAGATAAGGGACAAATTATCCATCTGATCGATTAATTATTCATACATTTGGAGAGAATCAATTAATTATTCATACATTTGGAGAGAATCAATTAATTATTCATACATTTGGAGAGAATCAATTAATTATTCATACATTTGGAGAGAATCAATTAATTATTCATACATTTGGAGAGAATCAATTAATTATTCATACATTTGGAGAGAATCAATTAATTATTCATACATTTGGAGAGAATCAATTAATTATTCATACATTTGGAGAGAATCAATTAATTATTCATACATTTGGAGAGAATCAATTAATTATTCATACATTTAGAGAGAATCAATTAATTATTCATACATTAGGAAAGAATCAATTAATTATTCACACATTTGGAGAGAATCAATTAATTATTCATACATTTGGAGAGAATCAATTAATTATTCATACATTTGGAGAGAATCAATTAATTATTCATACATTTGGAGAGAATCAATTAATTATTCATACATTTGGAGAGAATCAATTAATTATTCATACATTTGGAGAGAATCAATTAATTATTCATACATTTGGAGAGAATCAATTAATTATTCATACCTTTGGAGAGAATCAATTAATTATTTATACATTTGGAGAGAATCAATTAATTATTCATACATTTGGAGAGAATCATTTAATTATTCATACATTTGGAGAGAATCAATTAATTATTCATACATTTGGAGAGAATCAATTAATTATTCATACATTTGGAGAGAATCAATTAATTATTCATACATTTGGAGAGAATCAATTAATTATTCATACATTTGGAGAGAATCAATTAATTATTCATACATTTGGAGAGAATCAATTAATTATTCATACATTTGGAGAGAATCAATTTATTATTCATACATTTGGAGAGAATCAATTAATTATTCTTACATTTGGAGAGAATCAATTAATTATTCATACATTTGGAGAGAATCAATTAATTATTCATACATTTGGAGAGAATCAATTAATTATTCATACATTTGGAGAGAATCAATTAATTATTCATACATTTGGAGAGAATCAATTAATTTTCCATACGTTTGGCGATAATCCATAAATTATCCATACGTTTGGAGAGGATCGATTAATTATTCATACATTTTGAGAGAATCAATTAATTATTCATACATTTGGAGAGAATCAATTAATTATTCATACATTTGGAGAGAATCAATTAATTTTCTATACGTTTGGCGATAATCGATAAATAATACATACGTTTGGAGAGGATCGATTAATTATTCATACATTTGAAGAGAATCGATTAATTTTCTATACGTTTGGTAATAATCGATAAGTTATCCATACGTTCGAATAATTATCTATATGTTAGGAGATAATCGATAAATTATCGATACATTTGGAGAGGATCGATGCACTTGGAGATAATCGATAAATTATCGATACATTTTGAGAGGATCGATGCACTTGGAGATAATCGATTAATTATCTATATGTTAGGAGAGGATCGATTAATTATTCATGTTAGAATTAAGATAATCGAAAAATTATCGATTCGTTTTAGAAAGACCCGATTAGTTATCCACAACTTTGTGGATGTAATATGATTTAAAGGAAAATTATTGAGTGCAGGCGTATGAAACTCATTATTTAAGCCATGTAAACCAGTCTTGGAAATAGCACAGGTCCACAGGTCAAAAACCAGTTTATTAATTGCTCGGACCAGTTTTTTTATTCAAAATCCGGGGGTCACTGGTCTTTTGGACCAGTTTATTAATTGAGAATTTTTATGAAAATTCAGGAGGGACCAGTTTAAAAATTCTAGTCATTATAAATTTCTACTCCATGGATATAGACTCCTAGCCTTGACTGGTTCTCATTCTTGCCTTCCTTACTACAACCACAGCCCACTCGATCACGCTTTGGCTTCACACGCTATAGAAGCCCCTCCAGGCCTCCACACTATGTTTTTCCTATGTAAAAGCGCGTGTTGGTAATTTTGGGCTTTTTCGCTCGAAAAATCCAAGGAGCCACCTTTTAACATGACCGGCTATGGAAGGAACACAGTTATTTAGCCCTAATTTTGAAACTACAGGTGCAAATCTCTTGAAATATCAAATTGATGTGCAAAACAACGTTTGCTATGTTTTGGAAATTTTCAAAAGTTTCCCTTTTATAGATTTTTGTATAAATATTACAACGAAAATTAGCCCTAATTAAAGGGCTTGGTCATGGAACGGTTTAATAAGTTTCTTCCGTTTCACTTGTTCAAATCTCTTGAAATTTTAGTGAGAGGCACATTGAACGGTTTTAAATTATGATGCAAAGTTTCAAAGTTTTCAAAGAAACAATTCATTTACAAAAAATTCATTAAAATTTTGTTTGTTCATAATCCTACAACCTATTTAGTCGCTTAGGGATATTTTAGGACAAGAACTATTCGTTTTAAAACTTCGAAATTTTGCACGATAATTTAAAACCTTTCAATATGCCTTTCACTAAAATTTCAAGAGACTGAAACCAGTGATACTGAAGGAAACAAATTTAAACTGTTTGAGACTAAGCCATTAAATTATGGTTAATTTTCGTTTTAATGTTGTTACAAAAAGCTTTGTAAGAGAAAAACTTTGCACAAAAATATCAAACATTATTTTGCAAATCTCATTAAAATTTCAAGAGATTTCAACCAGTATTTTCAAAATTAGGACCAAAAAACTGTGTTCCTCCCATTGATGGCAATGTTAAGAGTCAACTCTGATTTTTGATATACTTTTGCATTTATAGCGCGATCGAATGGGCTGTGCGTCAACGAAATACTCCCTTAATTTTTTAATAGGATTAGTAAAAAATAAATAAGGGATAGGGTCACTGGTCCCAAAAACCAGTTTAATATTGTAGACGCTGGGGGTCACTGGTCCCGAGGACTAGTTTCAAAAAAATCCTTATTTCCAAGACTGATGTAAACAGCATTTTCTTCTATAAATATTTGTAAATAGTTTCTAATGCCATCTATTAAGAATTTTTGACGTTGGAAAAGATAAATTATTTCATTAGAAAATTTTCAAATTTTATATTGCAATTAAATTGTTATAGATCTTGAAGTTATTACTATGATAATTAAAAGTGATTAAGTACGTGTCAAAATTATCATAATGAATTAATAGATGGCGCCAAAATTTAGCTTGAAACTTTTTATTTGGAGGACGCCCTAGCCCCTACACTACTACCAGGCATAAGTGATGTGACATGAATTGGAAATTATGATGGGCGACCGCGGCACGTAACTCTCCCAGTGTACCTCGCGCACGCTTCGACCTTAGGTAGGCGATTGTTAAGTGCTGCCGCGTAGCGCCATTGTATTTGTATGAGAACTAGCTTCTATTTCTAAGCTAGAGGGAGCGTCCTTAGGGCATTGTCCAATGGAGTGTGCAAAAATAGTGTCGCATCTCCAAAGTCAACTTTCGGAAACATTTATTGGTCAAAATGTCCATTCACTTGCTTGTTTTTAAAAACATTATGGGACTAATAGACCCTTTTTTAAATACCGGGGGATAAAATAGAGTACGGTGTTTGAACAACTTGTTGTCTTAAAGGCCTGTCCAGACTAACACATTTTGCGAGTTTGCATCTTCGCTTTGCTTGTTTGCCCGATCGCGCTACTGTCCACATTGGGTTTTCGCTACTTACATTGCCACTATCAAATTCCATGACTGTATAGCCTCACTTTCTTGGGCCATTTTTCAATTCCCTCACCTTTCCGGTTTTTCCTGACTTGCTCATCTTTGTGAGGGTGATGCAAGACAGGCCCGCAGAAGTTCGTCTTTTTGGAGGGGTTTGCGGGGCGGTGGTCACGCCAATACCAAGAACGTCCATCACCTTTACGATGCCCAAATATAGATTAAATACATTTCTAATTGCAGTCTGCCAGCATAACCATGAACGCTGTGAGCACCATTAATGTCCAAGAAACAGAGTCAACTGAAGAAACGAATAGATCAACCGATGAAATATGTGTAAAAGAAGATAGGGGCTTAAGCCCCAAAGAAGTGATGAAGTCCAGAGAATTTTACCTCCTATGGGTGGCAACCGCTTGCCAGATGGTACCAGTCATGTTTCTGGTTTCAAATTATAAGGCATGTCGTTAACATTGCTTACGGAAACAATTTCATCAAAATTGGGACATTGAGTCAGAATTGAGTCAAAGACAGTCTTAAAAAGGGATAGAAATATATTTGATGGAAACGTTTTATAACAATTGAATCAACCCTTAATATCCAGATAAATTGTATGGTTTTGTCATCAGCTCGAATAACCCCACGTCATTTATAAGTCGGAGGTAAAATAGAGGTTTGTGTTTCACCACCTTGTTTTCTAAACTGAGAATTAAGCTATGGAATCCAATGACAAAAGACTTTGGTGGAGAGGTAGCCTTAAAGTCTTATTAAAAGTCTTTGGGACATACCGGATGTTCCATAAAAACTCGTTTAAAAAGATGAAAATTAGAAGCAAAATATAATCAAAAGTATATAGATATAAAAGTCAAAAGTACACTTCGTTGAAAATTGCTCGCGACGTGTAATATGAGAAGCCTTGCTTTATCCCAGAATAGTGTCGACGTATGATTACCTTCCCGACCGTGGTACAGGGAACAAGCCGTGAATAGGCTCATAAAGTAGCAGATGCTAGCTCTAATACAAAAAAAAAGCGTTTGGATCGAAAGCATCATGTACTACTTCTATAAATCAATGACGTCAAGAATCTCTTACCTGATTGGTTAGTTTGTGTAGAGGGTTGAGAGGAGGGAAGTTTGCTTCTCAGTTTACATCTCGTCTACAGCCAAAGGAAGGGAAATCGTAATGTAGTGTACTTTTTGTTTTTACAACTACTCCTATATACTTTTGATATAATCTTCATTGGGGACTATTTTGATCGATAATGGGCCAATTTTTGATGTTAAATTCCATAACGCATTAATCTTAATATTTAAATTAAAATAATAATTTCAGGCTTATGGTTTAACTTTCATTGACGACGATCGATTCCTTTCAATAATCGGTTCAGTCGCCTCGGCGATAAGTTGTATCGGGAAAGTTGGCTCTGGGTTTTTATCGGACAGAATATCTTACAAGGTATACTTCGAAATTTAACCATTTGTTCATTGAAACAGTTTGATGATACTGCTCATTTAACGTTTCACGGAGTCGTCTTCTTAATATAATTACAAGCATTTTCCATGTAACCGATTTAATTATAGTTTTTTCCCCTAGATTTGCTTAGCAATATTGAGTTTCGGACTTTCATTGTGTGTTCAAGTGCTTTACGCAGCCCAATTCTTGGAAGTGAACAACAAAATTTTGTTTAGCGTATTCTTTTTGTTGGGTTATATAATGGTGGGTGGAACCTTTGGTATGCTTCCATCAGTTACGGCGCAAGCATTTGGTTTCAAACATTCTGGAGTTAATTTTGGATTAATGTATACATCACAGGTATTTTCTTGACTATTAAAACTCTCAAATGGAAAACTAATTCATATGGTTTTCCCTTAGTCATTGGGTGCTTTTGGGGCATCGTTTTTAATTCAAGAAATATTGGAGAAATTCCATTGGACGTGGTCATTCACATGTTGCATATCATTCACAGTTTTTAGTAAGTATTAATGTTATATTTTAGCAAAGGCAAATACGGTATAAATAACACAAAGTAAGTCACCGAGGTAGACATAGGCCTTCCGAAGGGTATGCTATCGATTGGGCGTGTTATCAAAACAGCATTGTCCAAAACGACTTTTTCACAAACACGTTTGCCATTACAGCCATTTCTCGTTTTAGCGCATTTTGATTACAGCGTTTATATCTTGAGCGTTGTTTCGTATGCCTTTTCCAAAATATTGTGGTTTATCTTCATTGACTTCCCAAAATAATATGCCTTTTCCAAAAAATTATATTTTATATTTACTTCCGATATAACATTACTCCCTTTTGCATAATATTGTTCTTTGTTCTATGTACTTAATATAATAGAGATTTCCCTCCCTATCAATCACAGTTTGGGCGGAAACAGCAACCGCTGTTTTGGGAAATAGCGCTGTATTGAGAAACGCGGAAACAGCAACCGCGGTTTTGCTTCCACTCGGTTATGGAAACCGCTGTTTTGGGAACCGCTTTATTCCAAAACGCTCTTTTGAAAACCGCTCAACAACCCGTGAACCCTTCCGAAGTGCCCCATGTGATGTTTACTATACGATAAAAGAAGAACTGATCACAACTTTGACGAGTCTTATATTCCCCCAAATTATGTCGACCAGACGCTAAAGCTAGGTTCCCACTTGAGCGATAACTTTAGCTCTGCGTTAAAAATTAACTTTTACGCAGGCCTTCGACGTCAAGATTTTAGTTCGGTTCACGCATACGGACGGAATTGCGGCCGAAAAGGGCGGTCGACCGGTAGTCACGTGGCACGAGTTGGAATTGGGATCGGAGCCTTGGCCTTTGTGTTTTTCTTGATACTATTTTAATTAGGGAGCTTACTTATACCACCAATAGCGACTCGCAATCAAATCCGGCATGCAAATGTGGCAATGGCTACTGGCTAGTTAAAAAAAAATTAAACGGGTGATGAAAAATGTCCCCTATTGTGACGTCAAAGAAACTTCATCTCGAAAAGAATTTTGATTGGCTATCAAAATAATTTTACATCGGCTTCTGCGTAAAAAAATAGAACACCAATTCTGTTCCAGCTTAGGCACACCCTTAGATAAAGGCTCATTAACGTTTTAGATTGGAGGCTATTGAAATTGTCTAAACAATATGGACGGGTTGACATGTCTTAGTCAAGCTGTTTACAAATTTCCATGTTTGGAGGCCCGTTCGTCCGAAACTAAATGTTTTAGACCCTATGTTCTTTGACACTTTTCACTCAGTCTGACCAGAAGAACATCCCCTTTAAATTATGACACACTTATCAGAAACACCCTATTTTTATCATTCGTGTGGCTTGAAACACTCATATTAATCCGTTGTTTTTATTTTTTAGGTTTTATTCTATGCTTCTTCATGAAACCAACAAGATATCGAAGTTAATCATCGAACACTAGAATGAATTATATACTCTCGAGTTAAAAAAATCAGTAATATTTCAATCACATTTAATGAATCTCAGTTTCGATTGTTTTACATTACAATCAAGATTAAAATACGTGTTTTTTAAAGTAACAGTTAGCAAGTAGAAATAAATAAAAATTATCATCAACATTAAAATTGTGCCTTGTAAGTTGTAACAACAATCGCCAAAACGTTTATCGACAAGAGTCGTTATTTCCAATAATGACAAATATTTTTACCTCTCCGAGTGACGTATGTCAACGCAGTTGGAAAATCGTGGCAAATGTGTTCTTAATTTTGCCAGAAATTTGGAAAATTGTATTCTTCTTACACTGGCTATTATTCCATTGTCTCTCTAACATCACCATCTGCTGGTCTTTTGTCCTTCCAACATGGGCACCAGTCTGTACTTACTGGCTTCTAAGCACCACCATCATCTGGTCTTTTGTCCATCCACATGGACACCAGTTTGAACTTACTGGCTTTTAAACACCTCATTCATCCGGTCTTTGGTCCATCCCACGTGGACACAAGTCTGTACTCACTGGCTTCTAAACACCACATTCATCCGGTTCTTCGTCCATCGCACATGGACGCCAGTCTGCACTTACTGGCTTCTAAACACCACCATCATCTGGTCTTTTGTCCAGCCCACATGGACACCAGTCTGCAATTACTGGCTTCTAAACACCACCATCATCTGGTCTTTTGTCCATCCCACATGGGCACCAGTCTGTACTTACTGGCTTCTATCTCGTCGTTAAGGTTAAGATGTACGCGGCGATCGACTAGGGTTACGAGAAACCTCTGGCCAGCCAATGGTGGGGCTTCCATCAAAGGTTCACGCAATTGCGCTGTTCTTATTCATAGCTAAGATTTGAAACCCTTATATACTACCGATTTGAGTAGGGCGAAACAACAAGCGTATCCTCATTTCAAACGTCAATATTAGTCAAGTCTCCCAAGTATCTAGTTATTCTTTTTTAAAAACCGTACATGATTGGATGGCAATTTCAAGCACTCTCAAACATATAAAAGCCGGGAACACTGGTACAAAAGGATCATTACGATTATCTTTTTCAATGCTGATGGAGATCGGGAATTTGGAGCCTACTCAAGTCGACTGAGGGATTCCAGTGGATGCCACTAGATCGCCCGTCCCGAACCGAGACTATGGGCAAGTCATTTGAAAGTCCTAGCGCTGGCCGCCAATTTTTAATGGCGTTTAAACATAGTTCCGGGTCATAGCCCATCGGATCGTCACCACTAGTTCCCGCGTAATCATCGTACGTCGCTCTACTTCATCTAATAGACTTTCGTCAACGTTCGTGGTTCACCGCACCGTTGCAAAGTGATGAGTACTCTTGTGTTAAACTAAAGGCAATTAAATGCCATCGGTATTAATAAGAGACGTTGTAGTATTTAGACCTGGCATCGGTCAAGAACGCATGCTGCATGTGTTAAGATATAGTTTATGTTAAACAACTATTTTGGGGGATAACCATATATTAAATAATATTGTAGAGGATTATGTCGTAATAAGGGCAAAAGCCCTCATAGTTAAAATAGCCCATAGAGGCTCTATGTTTAGACATTTATTTAAGATTATAATGGCTATAGTTTTATCCTTAAACATTAAACATATTTCGATACAATTGAATAAAACTGACTCTACGTATGGCAAACCTTCGTTTAATTCTTATTCATACCCTGAACAATAGTAGTAGTAGATTTGTTAACGCTTGGCAGTTAGAAAGCAATGGTAGTAGAAAAAGTGTTACAACGTGTCAAAATAAGCTATAAAACAATTAAAAAAACTGTAATCGGTCTATTTAGCCATGACAACAACCTTTTAAAAGTTACATGCACCATATAACCCTTTCGAGACTAACAAGACCTGAACAAACTAGAGCTTAACTCGCTACTAGTACGACCAGGGAGAATTGATGTAAACTGGAGTTGAAATATCATCATGTGCGACCTGTGTACCTTGTGATGCATCATCTAAACGGTGAGGATCCTGGGAGGACTTCGATGCCAGGCATAGCCCACTCGATCACGCGCGCTTAACGACACAAGTTGCTATAGCGCGAGCATGGATTATTATTATTATTTTTTATTAATTCAGATAGATATCAAAATACATTTAATTAGCAATGTTTTTTTAAAATATTTAACAACAAAATTTGTTACACCATCCGAATGACTAGATTTTACAATCAAACATTTTGTTAAGAAAATTATACCTCACCTAAACTAGATTGAATGAATTTTCCTTTAGAAAAGGAAATACTTAAAGTTTCATCTTAATGATTTAACTTTTAAATTTAACTTCGTCACCAATTACAGTTCTTTTTATATATATAATAAAAAGAAACTAATTTCGCGTTTGTAAATAAAAGTATACGTTCAACATTTTTCTTCTTGGAGTGTTAAAACTCTTGTGCTTGGACATTTTAGTTCAAACTCAAACCTGCTCAAATTTACCTTATCAGTGTCAAACTAAACGGTCACTTTTTTCTCAGACCTTTAGGCCTAGTCATGTTAAAAATGGAAAGTTAACAAAAATTCTAGTATTTATTTAAACTTGAAATTATTTTCTTAATCAAAAGCCAGCTGAAAGTACGTAGGTACTATTGCGACATACCTCTACTCATTTTTACCGTGTTCTAGTCTAGCAGATATGAAAGCTGTTTTATCTTTTCACAAAACCTTGGGATGAAATAGCGCCGAATCAAATTAATATTCATAGATTCTTAGAAGGGTTGCATGCGTGACGCTCTTAGAGTTTAGGTAAACTAAATCAAATTACACTTAAATTGTAATTCCCTTGAGTTTTAAGACATTATAATTTAATACTTACATATTAAAATCACCTCGAGACTGATCCGAGTAGATATATTTCTGGCATTCTAAATATCGAATTGAAAGGTAAGATTTCATACCTCTCTTAATATATAATTCATTAGCTTAAACTGATTTGTATCGAATTAATCGATTTTTTGGTGATCAATAATCGCATTTTTTGGTCGATTCCACATAGACCGACTTATACTTATTTATATTATGCCGTTCTTAGTAATTTCTCCAAAAACAGAAAATGTAGTAAGATTTTAAAAATGTAATGAATTTTATTTTTAATGGTAGATTTTGGAAAAGGTGGCATCTAACTATTAGCGCCAATAGTTTGAAAAAGGTGTCAAATAATTATTAGGGCAAATAATTTTTAAAAAATGGCACCTAGTTGTAAGGACAAATAATTTGGAAAATAAGGCATCTAATTGTTATTGATGCCTTTTTCCCAAAATATTCGCCCTTATTATTATTGATCATATTTTGGAAAATATGGCACCTTATTATAAGGGCAAATATTTTCGTAAAGATGATATGTTATTAGTATATTGATATCCACAAAGGCCATAGAGGTATATTCGTTACTTGCTAGCACTGCGAAGAGTTAGCCAAGAACTGTACGACAAGACCCGTTAATGGCGGAGTAACCACCATTAGGACCGTCCATAAACTACGTCACGCAAAAAAAGCATTTTATGACCCCCCCCCGTCCCCCCAGGTCACGCTTCGTCACCTTTTCTCAGACCCCTCCCCTAAAAGCCACGTCACATTTCTATGATGTGTCTTAATTTACAAATTTAATTTGATTAATTTCTTGAGTGATATGCCGCCCCACTCAGAAAAATTTTGCTCGGCTGAAAATTCAAAGTTCTCTTCCGTTTTAAGCTTTTTTCCTCTGATTGACCTTTAGAATTTTAATGTCTGGATGTGCTTTTTATAAGCTTCAAAAAAGTAAAATAATATAATTCCATAGCCCTAAGCTTAGTTAAAGGGGCACACTTTATAGGCTTCGACACTGTCACCGAAAACAGACTAATCGAGCATGATTTTTAGAAAATTTGCCAAAGAAACTCAACCTTTTCAATCGGCAGGGGGATTTGAATCATCCTCACTAGTAATAGGGGCGAATAAACAGAAACATAAGAGAGTTTAAGCTGTGTATTTTAAATGCGCTATTTAAATTGACTATACTAAGGTGTAAATAGTAGATAATTGCTTCAATTTTTTACTATTTAAGCGATTCTGGAATAACAATTTTGGTAATTTATTGTAACGGTGAACTTTGGAATGATGTGTTTCTTTTTCTATAACATAAGAGAGCCAATCGGCCTCTTACTGACTTCGTAACAAAATCAATGCTAAATGTGACGTCACGCATCGAAGAACCCCTCCCTCCCCCTTGTCACGGACCGTCACAAATTTAGAAACCCCCTCCCCCCCATAAGAGTGTGACGTTGTTTATGGACGGTCTCTTAGAGATAAGGGTATTTAAGGATTCAGAAGTAGTTTTGAGCCAGTTCAGGAGGACGAAATGTTTTTACTATTTTCTTAACTCCCTGTGGTCTAACTAGTCAAGTAAAACCTTATTTCATGTGAATAGTTATAACGCAACTGTATCTTAACATAACCTGGCCTAAAATAACCAAACCCAACCCATATTACCCTAAAATAACCTACGCCATCCTCTACTAAATTAGCTTGACCTTACCTAGCCTAAAATAAAATAAACTAACCTAAATCTAACCTAATAATAAGTGGTCAAAATGTCAATTTTTATGCAGTTTCATATTGGGTGTTATGGAGCTGAGATTTATCGAACCAGAAGTAAGATAAGGGACTTGAAGTAAAGTGCTCTAGCATTGGTAATAGATCCTGGCACTAGTGAACAAATTTGAGGATTTTATGCCGCTTCCATCGTGCCTACACTAGAGAGAAAAAAATTGGTCGAGTCCCCAGAAATTTCTACCCCTTTCCCCTCAACCTAAAGCCGCGGAACACGGACGCGGGTGCCTGAATCTAGTTCGGCCGGCTACCGCCGCGAGAGTTTCACGTTTTGGAAGGGAAATTCAGAAACCGCTACCAGAGGGCCAACTTTTGGTGTGTTATCAAAGAATATTCACTTCCGCCAAGTGAAGAATTTGGTTACCTCGATACTTCTAGTCCCTTATCTTACTTCTGATCGAACCAATTACTTTTCAGTCGACAGTGCAGCAACAATCTCTTCCACACTGCATAATCATAGTAGCTGCAATACTTGTGTTAGATCATGAGCTCCCACGATTTTCCTCTACATTTCAATTGAGGCTTCCCTTATTTTAATGGACAAGAGAAATTACGATTACGTAGTGTTTTTGCGCAGTTGAAAAAAAAACCAGCTCAATATTTTGATGAAACACGCAGCTAAAGTCCACTTGAAAACACTTTTATCGCAAACCAAGCGAGCCGAGAGGCCAGTCGCCTACGAAATAGGTGTACAAGCTGTACCTTAGGCTATAATAAAGGGATTGTACGTAACAGAAATAAAAGCACACTACCCTTGTAAACAATAAACACCTCCCAAAATGCCTTGCGATTCGCTAGGGGCGCAGCAAGTGCCGACGCGTATCCCCATTTTCGAAGCTGTTCTCACATTTTGTGTGAAATGAAGCTGCTCAACGAATTGCCTAGAATGCTGGGAGGAGTTCGATGCTGTTCATGGGGGTACAGGGACAAAGTTATAGATATAGCGATACCTCTCCGTCTAACTGTTTCCTCCAAAGTTTAGCTCATTGAATGCAGTCGAATTTTTTTGAGTTGTGTGAGCTAGGTGTTATGAGATCTAGGTTGGTGCGAACTAATTTTCTGCTTTGTGTATAGTCTACCTAAGAACGTCTTTGATTGATGTCTCGGTTTTTAAAGGTTTGTAGTAAACACAGACTACTTCTAGGTGGAAGATGATTTCATTCAGTTACAAAACCAAGGGTCTTATGTCGATCTTTGGAAGTTTCATCATAGCTCTAAGTTACGGCAACTTTTATACGGTCGGTGGAATCAACCCTTACGTGTGACGTGTCTTCATTTCTGCGCTTCAAGGTGGAACCGTGGTTCGACTCAAGTTACATCGTTCTCATTAATGGTTTCTTCATGCTGGGTCAGGGAAGTCTCACTGCTTTAGGTGGTTACCTTGCACCACATCTAGGCACCAAACAAGTTCTTACACTTGGCGCTGTGATATACATGTAAGCATTTTGAACACTAAAATTTAGAGGAAACCAGATAAAAAGCGTGGTAAAAACTAATAAAGGGCTTCATTGTTATTGTTGTTAATTTACCGGAAAATAAATGTACTTTTTGAGTCCCTTCCAAGCGAACGCCGTTCTTTGGAATTCACTAGGTTTTCGACACCCCCCCCCCGCTTTTACAGTGATTTTAAATGGGTCTTTCTCTAAAGAAGTAACCTTAGTGATGAAGTTCACTAAATACAAAATAATTTAGGAATAAAAACCAAAAAGCAGATTAAAGCGAGAAATCGGTAGCGGAAAAACACGGAAAATTTTGAAGAAAACCCAAGTGTCCGTAAACAACCAATACCGCTGTAATTTTACAATGACAACTAACCCATTGATTAAGTATTTTTGGCTCTCAGAACTGGGAAACTGTTGATGTTGTTAAAAATCTAAAAAACGTTTAACATTACGAAAACCACACTAATGACATTGCAACTTCACATCGGAAATTTCAGAAGTATGACTGCTGTATCATGTGTTACTTTGAAATCGGGTTTTTACTATCTGCTTCTTACGTATGGTTTCTTGGCCTGGATTGGAGTGGGACTTTCTTCAGCTTTAATCATGGGAGACATCATGAAGGTCAGTAGCTTCAATATGCGATAATCTATATCTATATAAATAAAAGTCCTGACTGACTGACAGACTGACTCAGGCAGGGCCGTCGAGAGACTTTACGGGCCCAGGGAATGGTTATGAGTCGGGCCCCTAGAACAATTCACCAACTCATTGGGTTTGAAAATATCAGGGTGTACAGCTGCGGGTCCGTCAAATTAAGCACTTCCGTGCACTCGCCAAAAGCACTCCAAACACTCTTCTCTCGTAGCAACTAAGGAACTTTTAAGCCCTGGTATCTTCGTTCTGGTTAAAGATAAAATTTTGAAATTTCACTAACTAATGGAACTTATTGGGACTACCTTTTTCGCCAAATTACAAGTTTGTACCTAATATAGTTTACGAAATAACTGAAGTCAAATTTTCATTGCTTCACTCGCAGACCGATCATCAAAATTCTAAGGTACTGCTAGATGAGGTAAAACCTAAAATCTGGGATTTATTTAGTACTTACTATATAAAGAAAGGAAAAGTTTAAAATACTGAAATTTCTTTAAACATTTCTCTAGTTCTCACTTTAAAAACTATACCTATGAAAAGAAGTGGAGATCTTAACAAAAACACTAAAGTGCAAAAATATGCAAAGCTTTGCTTTGGAATCCTGAGATACCATGTACGACCAAGTTTCATATAAATATTTTTGAATTTTATACGCTTTATGTAAAAAATATATTGTCATTTGGCTATAGCCAAGTATAGCACAGCAAAAATGAGACAATAACAACATTATAACCAATAAAGGAAATGACAAAATTTTATATAAAACTTGGCTTTGAATGGGATCTGAGAACATTTTACGTAGGGGTGTGTGAATACCACTGTTTGGGTATCGAACCGGTTACCGAATACCAAAAAAATGTCCTTATAAAATACAGTATCGAATAGTTTATTCCAAATCGAATACCGAATAGTTAGGCCTAATTAATTTTTTTTACTAACCGATTAATCGCTAATAGTTACTCCTAGTATTCGCGAATAGTTAACCAACCCTAATACTTGCGAATACTAGGCTTAACTATCCACCAATAATCGGGTAGTAACTCTAATATTCGCGAATATTGAAGTTTTTCTGGTGCAGCTCTTTTATTTGTGTACGGATTTAATTGAAAATTATTTTAATCGATACAGCTCAAAATTGTCTTTCGAATGACATATTGGACAAAACATTAGGTATTGAATTGTAAGAGTTGGACTCGAATAACTAAATCCAAAACTTCACCGGCGGGAAAAAATATTCTGACTTAAATATTGAGTTAAAAATAATGAAAAATATTTTAATCGTTAGGAGAAGGTTTGAACTATAAGTCAGTACAATTTTATCTGTATAGGGCTATTATTTTGGGGACTGGACTCGAACTAAAACGGGCTATTTTGATTAGGCTTCAGTTGTCTTCCCCCTTAAACTGTTTTTACGTGTAGCAGGTCCAAAGCGAAGCTTGTCATATTTTTACAAGTTATTGTTTTGTACGAATAATTAGTTTTGAAGTTCACATATGATACTCTTTTGGCTTCTTTAATTTTAACTAACAAAATATCAAGTTACAATTAAGCAACCCATTTATGAGCGACTGCGAGACGCTGTCCTTAACCTTAATACTTGTTGTGTTGTTAAATTATAAGACTACTTTGCCTAAACCCATAATCATCAGCTTTGAAATTAGGAAACTGTTGGTATATGACTTATCAGCTTATTATCTAATTGCCCGATTGTCCACAGCAAAGAAACAACTGTAAAAATGTTGAAGTTTTTCCGCGGCCTATGTTATTCCCGTGAGAAACGAAACTTAAACCAGGGAGTTCATAATAACCTCCCTTCGGGGGGAGGGAAGTATGAAACTGGCCATAGAGCTAATGGTAAAAATCGCGAACAAGATTATGTCGTTGCGCATAGAATGGATTAGCCTGTTTATGGACCTTACAATATATCGTAGTGGTATCTATGCTCCTTGGTTTTCGTTCGAAAACTTCCGTTGGCTGGGACCTACATCGAAAAGGAAAATGGCGATATGGTGGACGTAGAAACACGTTGCAATTCTTATAACCCCGACTAAAAGCCAACTTCTTAGCCAAGGCTTAATTTACACCATTCCGACAGAAGCAGACGTGAGCCATTTTCGCTCCCAAAATCACAAGATAAAAATAGTGCTAAACCGGAAGTGTGTAAGTTAATGAACGTGGGCGCTAAAAAATGGGGTAACTATTTCTTTGGGAGTTAAGCGGTGTATGAATCCGCTGAGCTTTACGGCGAAACTTTGTTACGGGTTTTTTAATCAGTTTCGTACTTCGGGCTATTATGAACCCCTGCTTAAACCTCCGTCTATATTTTAGTTTCAGTGATTCATAATAATTGAGAAATGGACAGAATAAGGAACTGAGAGGTATTTAAGAGAATTCTCAAGTTAAAAACTACCACTCTTTATTCTCTTTTTGGCCTTTTACTGTTTAAACGGTCTGTTAAAAGGTCAGAATTTTTATTTGGAAAAAGTTGTTATTCACGTCACAATCCCCCCCCCGGTGAAAACAGTGTTAAGGAATTTTCCTATTTTTGTGTTATTGAGCCTTAACCGACAGGTGATACAATTGGACCAATCACAGCTCCTTTGCTATTGGTACGATCGCTGGTTCTAGCGAACACAGCGGCGGTTTAGGACTCTCGGAAGTGGGGACGGGGAAACGCCGGTGCGGGGCGGCTCACTACCAGTCACAAGAGAGATTAACCTGATGTGAGGAGCCGCTTTACAATTACGAAATAATTCCTCTTTGACGCGTTTTACAACAATGATTTACGTCAATGATTGTGGAGGGACGGGTCGGGTGACGTTTTCAAAACAAATTCAACGATCGGCGACCACTTTGCAGTCCCTTAAAACTCAGTTGAAGAAAACATTTTTTTAAATTATATATTTACATTTTCACAACCATTATCCACTAGAATAAACAAAGGTCGAGACCCGGCCGGGCCCCCGAGAGGTACGGGCTCCGGGAAAATGGACCGAATTTCCCCCCTCTCTCGACGGCCCTGGGTCACTGACTGATAATCAACGCCTAGCCCAAACCGCTTGCCCTAGAAGGCTGATTTTTCCAATCCGCCGCCATCTTAATAAACGGCGCCCAGACATGTAAAAAATCTTCTCTGTGCAACAAAGTCCATGTGTTTCAACCGATTTCGCAAATATTTAGTACACTGGTTTTCTTTAGCCTATAGACGGGCTGGGTTCAATTTGTTACCATCTTTTTAAATGGCGGCCAGAAATTTAAAAACCCTTCTGTATGGAATAATGTCCGCGTGAAAGGTAATAAAAAATGTCCCGACGTGCTGACGGGCAATGCCGAGTGCCTTCGCTCCAAGTCGCTACAAAAATATTAGTCATCAGTAAAATCTACCCATTCTTTATATCATTTTGATGAAAGTTCTTATTACACGCGAGCGACGCCGCGGGGAGCAGCGTACATCTTATCTTATTTTATTTGCATTCTTTTAGTGGTTTCCGGCTTGGGGTGGCACAACAAGCTCTTTCGTAAACGCCGGTTTTGGGCTTGGTGGGTTTATCTTCAATTCGTTCGAAACCTTTTTGGTAAACCCGAATAATCTGTCTCCGGAATCATCAGGACCAAATGAAGGGTGATGTCGACAGCGGGTTTTTCTTATTGTATCAAATCTTTATTGTAAATTTGTTAATTCTAGATATTTTACTCAAGAATCGTTACTGGTAGAAGTGCCTGAAATGTTTTGGAAAGTATCTCTTTTAATAGTGGCGTTTCAAGTCATTGGAATTCTTATGGTTTTTGATCCACCAAACAAAAAATTCAATTCACAAAAGAAGGAAGAAAATGCTATTACTTATAATAATAATATACCGAAGAAGGAACATGAATCTACAATTAAGGTTAATTATCTTTTGTCTTAAGCATTTGTGGGTTCGCGATAAATCAATTCCCTTTGAAATATCATGTAATTAAAATTTTAGTTTTATTTTCAGTTTTGCCATCCAATTTCCAATATAAATACTTAAATAGAGCTAGAATTTTCCATGCATTATCCATACGTTTGGATGTAATCGATAAATTATCTATGCTTTGGGAGATAATCAATTAATTCACTGCATTTGAAGATAATCAATTAATTATTTATGCTTTGGACATAAATAATACGTTTGGAGAAAATCTATTATACCTTTGGAGGATATCGATTAATTGTCCATAAATGTGAAGATAGCCAATTTATTATCCATACATTTGGAGATAAGCGACCATGCTTGGAAATTATCGATTAATTATCCATACTTTTCGAGATAATCAATAAATGATCGATACGTTTGGAGATGATTGACTAATTATTCATACTTTTGGAGATAATCGATAAATTATCTATATGTTAGGAGATAATCGATAAATTATCTATATGTTAGGAGATAATCGATAAATTACCTATATGTTAGGAGATAATCGATAAATTATCGATACGTTTTGCAAAGATCCGATTATTTATCCACAGCTTTGTGGATGTAATATGATTTAAAAGAAAATTATTGAGTGTTGGCATGGTGTAGGCGTATGAAACTAATAATTTAAGCCATGTAAACAGCATTTTCATCCATTGAAATTTGTAAAAAGTTTCTAATGCCACCTATTAGAAATTTTTGACGTTAGAAAAGATAAATAATTTCATTAGAAAATTTTCAAATTTTATATTGTAATTAAATCATTATAGATCTTGAAGTGATTACTATGATAATTATAAGTGATTAAGTACATGTCAAAATTATCATAATGAATTAATAGATGGCGTGAAAATTTAGCTTGGAACTTTTTATTTGAGGACTCCCTAGCGCCTAAACTATACCAGGCATAGGTGAGGTGATATGAATTGAAAATTATGATGGGCGACCCGCGACACCGTAACTCGCCCAGTCGAGGGGTCGGACTTCGGCCAAAATCCCGTACACTTACCCTGAAATCACTTTGAAAATCCTAAAATCCCGTTTAAAATCCTAAAATCCCACTGAAAATCCTAAAATCCAAAAATCCAAGTCAAAATCCTAAAATCCAAATGAAAATCCTAAAATCCAAATGAAAATCCTAAAATCGAAATGAAAATCCTAAAATCCAAATGAAAATCCTAAAATCCAAATGAAAATCCTAAAATCCAAATGAAAATCCTAAAATCCAAATGAAAATCCTAAAATCCAAATGAAAATCCTAAAATCCAAGTTAAAATCCGAAAATCCAAATGAAAATCCTAAAATCCCTGTGAAAATTCTAAAATCCCTTTCAAAATCACTAAATGTGTGTGTGTGTCTGTCACCGCGTCCGCAGTTGGCAAATCGGAGCAAATGTGTTCACAGAAAGCAATTTTTGGCTTCTACTCCCATCGTTAGGATTAAGAAGTACGCGGCGATTGGCATAGGGTTACGAGAAACTTATAGCCTCCCAATGGCACGGCTTCCACCAAAAATTGCAATTGCGGGTTTTCTTATCATTTATTGTGAATCAATACCCTAAATTTCCAAAGCTGTTAAAGAGGCATACGCTTGAATTCAAAGATCAACAATAGCTATGTTTAAAATGACTTTTGGAATAAAGTTTTTTAAAAAGATTTAGCTAGAATTAAGGTAAATTAATGACGATTATTTAATTTTTTAAGAAAAACCTCGTAATTGCGTCTCGACTCGGAGAGGTGTATTTATGTTTCCTAACTTGTCTTATCATTTAATATGAACCAATTGCCTTATAAATTTACAAAATCAGTGAAAAAGATGGTCGCTAGAAATCAAACGTTAAAAATAGCTATGTTTAAAATTATTTTAGGAATAAAGTTTCTTAAAACGACTTAACTAGAACTAAGGTAGATTTCTGACGATTAAAATAATTAATATCAACTATATTTATTTAGTTATTTAAGAAAAACCTCTTAATTTGGTAGTTAGCCCTCGTCTCACCTCGGAGAGGCTTATTTTGGTTTCGCAACTTGTTTTATTATTCTACAGATAAATCTCGGATAAGTTTCTACTTCTTAATTGTTTCAACATGTTACGATGAAAACTAGTAGATAGGCCGAGTGTTAAAAGTAATAAAAATCAATTTAATTTTAAGGGTTCTAAAACGGATTTGTTGTGACGGTCGGCTTATTTGTTAACATAACTAACGCCACTCCCCTGATATGCATTAAATATGGTGTCAAAATATGATGAATAGGTGATCTACTTTAAATTTCGGTTTTTACACTATGCTTAAGTGGTAGTATAGTAAATTGAATGAAAACAATACACTGGGGATTGAAATCGGTCGATAATACACTGGCATATAATTCAGCACTCAGAACACTATAATAATAAGTTGAAAACTAAAATAAGGGTTAAATTCCCAAAATACCGTTCAAAATCCTAAAATAAGGGTCAAATTCCCAAAATACCGTTCAAAATCCTAAAATAAGGGTCAAATTCCCAAAATACCGTTCAAAATCCCAAAATCCAGGTCAAAATTCCAAATTCCCAATCAAAATCCTAAAATCCTGGTCAAAGTTCCAAATTCCCACTCAAAATCCTAAAATCCAGGCCAAAATTCTAAAATCCTGGTCAAAGTTCCAAATTCCCACCCAAAATCCTAAAATCCAGGTCAAAATTCTAAAATCCTGGTCAAAGTTCCAAATTCCCACCCAAAATCCTAAAATCCAGGTCAAAATTCTAAAATCATAAAATCCAGGTCAAAATCTTAAAATCCATCTCAAAATTCCAAAATCATTTTGAAAATCCCAAAATCTTGAAATCCCGCACACAAAATCGCTCCATGTCCGGCCCCTCCCTCCCAGTGTACCTCGCGCTCGACCCTACCTTCGGTAGAGGATTGTTAAGTGCTGCCGCGTAGCTCCATTGCATTTGCATGAGAACTAGCTTCCATTTCTAAGCTAGAGAGGCAGCGTCCTTTACAATTTCGTACAGTACAACCCTACCTAACCGCTGATTATGCTGGGAGGACTACGGTGCCGTAGGTGGGGTCGGAAATAGGAAAACTTTCTTATAGGACATGAGGCCAGTGACACCCCCTTTTGAAAATGTATGGGGCATTGCCCACTGGAGTGTGCAAAAATAGTGTCGCATCACCATAGTCAAGCTATCAAACCTAATAGTCATATCATAGCCGTCTATATTATGCCATACACTAAAATTAAGTGAAAAACGTGACTCAAAAGTAACAAACAAATTAAGCTAAGGGCCGCGTTAGGCCAAATTTATCAGGTTACTAACATTGCCATTATGATCAAATTCCATGACTGTAGCCTCACCTTTTTGGGCCATTTTGCAATTCCCTCACTTCTCCGGTTTTAACTGACTTGCCCACTTTAGTGAGGGTGATGCAAGGCAGGCCCGCAAAAGTGCACCCTTTTAGAGGCTTGTTTTACGATGCACAGACTAAATACAAGTAGCGCGATCTTGCAAACAAGCAAAGCGAAGATGTGAACGACGGATGAATATAGACTAAATTGTAACCCTAATTACAGTCTGCAAGCATAACCATGAACGCCGTGAGCACCATTAATGTCCAAGATACAGAGTCAACTGAAGAAACGATTAGATCAACCGATGAAATATGTGTAAAAGAAGACAGGGGCTTAAGCCCCAAAGAAGTGCTGAAGTCCAGGGAATTTTATCTCATATGGGTGGCAACCGCTTGCCGGATGGTACCAGTCATGTTTCTGGTTTCAAATTATAAGGTATGTCGGTGACATTGCTTACGGAAACTGTCTCATCAAAAACTGGACATTGAGTCAGAATTAAGTCAAAGATAGTCTCAAAAGGGATCAAAATATATTTGATGGAAACATTTTATAAAAATTTAATCAACCCTTAATATCCAGATAAATTGTATGGTTTCGTCATCAGCTCGAATAGGCTGACCCTTTTGATTCAAAAGTCGGAGGTAAAATAGTGGCTTGTGTTTCACCACCTTGTTTTTTTAAGTGAGAATATCCGATATGGAATTCAATGACAAAATACTTTGGTGGACTGGTCTTTGGAACATTACCGGATGTTCCATAAAAATTCGTTTAAAATATGAAAATTAGAAGTAAAATATAATCAAAAGTATATATGTCTAGATAGTAAAACAAAAAGTACACTTCGTTGAAACTTGCTCGCGACGTGTAATATGAGAAGGCCTACCCTCCTTTATCCCAGAATAGTGTCGACCCCCTCCCCTCTGCGTATGATTACCTTCCCGACCATGGCACATGGAACAAGCCGTGAGTAGGCTCGTAAAGCAGCAGATGCTAATGGGCCAATTTTTGATATTAAATTCCGTAACGCATTAATCTTAATATTTATATTCATATTAACATAATTCTTACTAAATTGAGTAAATTCAATTAAAATAATCATTTCAGGCTTATGGTTTAACTTTCATTGACGACGATCGATTCCTTTCAATAATCGGTTCAGTCGCCTCAGCAATAAGTTGTATCGGAAAAGTTGGATCTGGCTTTCTATCTGACAGAATATCTTACAAGGTAAGTACAAATTCAAGAATTTGTACATTGAAACAGCTTGATGATACTGGTCATTTAACGTTTCATAGAGTCGTGTCTTCTTAATATAATTAAAAACATTAATTACAATTTTTCCCTAGATTGTTTCAGCAACATTAAGTTTCGGACTTTCATTGTGTGTTCAAGTGCTTTACGCTGCCCAATTCTTGGAAGTGAACAACAAAATTTTGTTAAGCGTATTCCTTTTGTTGGGTTATATAATGGTGGGTGGGACCTTTGGTATACTTCCATCAGTTACGGCGCAAGCATTTGGTTTCAAACATTCGGGAGTTAATTTTGGGTTAATGTATACATCACAGGTATTTTCTTGATTGACTATTAACACTCAAGTGGAAAAATAATTCATATGGTATTCTTTTAGTCATTGGGTGCCTTTGGGGCATCATTTTTAATCCAAGAAATAGTGGAGAAATTCCATTGGACGTGGTCATTCACATGTTGCATATCATTCACAGTTTTTAGTAAGTATTAATGTCATATTTTAGGAATGGCAAAAACAGTATAAATAATCGAAGATAAGGCACTTAGGTAGACATAGGCCTTCCATAGAGCCCCATGTGATGTTTACTATATGAAAAAAAAAGCCGATCACATTGTCACAACATTCTCCCCAACGATGTCGATCAGACGGTAAAGCTTGGTTCCCACTTGGCCGAAAACTTTACCGCTGCGTCAAAACATTTACCGTTAAGCTAGATTCCAACACCCTTTATCATTCGCATGGCTTGAAACACTCATATTAATCCGTGTTTTTTATTTTTTAGGTTTTATTTTATGCTTCTTCATGAAACCAACAAGATATCGAAGTTAATCATCGAACACTAGAATGAATTATACCCATTGGAAAAAAAATCAATCACATTTAATCATTCTCAGTTTCGATTGTTTTTCATTAAAATCAAGATTTATCATTAAAATGTGTTTTTAAAGTAACAATTAGCGAATGCGAATAAATAAAAAAAAATTATCACCAACATTAAAATTGTGCTTGTAGCAACAATTACCAAACTTTTATCGACAAGATTCGTTATTTCCAATAATTACTGACATCTACTTCAAAGATTTCTACATGAGAATCTTTACATATTGTAAATCAACTACCCTATATGATCTTATGTCAAGGGGTTATGGTTATACTAATAGAATTTGTTTAAACGTTATTCCGTAAGGGATGTTTCTACCTTTTTGGTCGCTATTTTTCAAAATAACCGTGGATATGAAAATCGTTCAAAAGGCCTATCCAGGCGATACAAAATCATACAACTTTTTCAAAAAGTTAAGTGGGCAAAAATTGCCCAGTGATAAATTTTAATTTGGTGATTCAACTTGTTCAACTTCCGTTCACACGACCCAACTAGTTTACTCAACTTATCTAAATGAGTCAAAAAGCTGTACCGTCTGAAAAGGCCTTTAGCGGCCTTTAGTGTACCAACTATTCATATTAGAGATGACCGATACCAGGATTAACCCGATACCGATGGATACCGGTGCAAACATGAATCGATACCGATATTTACTCATTATGATCCAAAACCCGATACTTCAACCCATATCGATATTTTTAGTAGTACAGTTCCATTTACATATGTATTAAAAATACTAGGAAATAATTTAAAGAGTTTATGCTACCAAGTACAATGTTTAGAGGAACTTCCAAAATAATATCACGGCTTATTGACATTCATAAAAATGTATTATCACCATCAATACATTACTGAAAGATCTAAAAATGTGATGTAGCGCCATATAAAGCATTTTAAACGAGTATCAGTTTAGTATCATATTAAACCAACCGATTCGATACTATCAGGAAACCGCTAGTATCGGTGCCGGTTCATCCCTAATTCATATAGATACAGATTCCAATTCCTTTATTGTGGATTCAATGAAATATTTTGTTATTTTGTTTGGTGTGGTTAGGACCCTTCTGAACGTTTCGCGCAATAGCACCTGATACTTCTTAGAAGGTGTATATACATACTTTTCATTTTCGGGGAATTCTAGACCATTCTTTCTAGACCATTAATGAGCGAAGAGAAAAAGGCTGACAGTTCAGTTTAAATCAGTACTTAAATTGCTAGCAGAACGTCTGTCAACACTGCACTGTACTTAAACAGCTTAGAGAGGCTTTCTTTTTGTAAAAACTATCAACTGAAACGACAAATAACTTTCTTTTTGCCAAACTAGGTTTGTAAAACCAGAAGTAAGATGAGACTAGAAGTATCGAGCTAACCAAATTCTTCACTTGGCGAAAGTGAATATTCTTGATAACACACCAACGGTTGGCCCTCTGATAGCTGGTATAGCGTACGTCTCTGCTGGGGTAAGAACTCCTTCTAACTACACGGATAGGGGGTTAAATTTTCCCCCTTTCCTAATCTCGAGCTCTCTCTAGGAAGTCTTTTTTGACGTGAGCGGGGCGGGACTTCTTCAGCCCATGAACGCTGGATCTCTAAAGGGTAGATTGTTTGCTTTATAAAAAAAATAAAAAAGGAACGGCCACGGTCGTTAAATAGTTTTTTTTCAATAGGTTTATGAAGAGTCATAAAAAACTGAATGACCTTGAATGTTCCAAAATTCACACCCCCATCCCTTCTCCTGATTCTATGCTACAGAGGGCTCGGTTTTATAGTGGAAGGGGGACGTTTTCCGGTCCCTTTAGCCAATAGTTTTTACATCTCCGAGTGACGTATGTCACGGAGAGGTTCTATAACGATCGTGTGTGGGTGTATGTGTGTCTGTTGTTACACCCACGTGACCGCGTTCGCAGTTTCCAAATCGGAGCAAACGTGTTCGCCATTTCCGAACTGCTTTCACAGTCACGGAAATGGCTCCTCTACTTGAGTTCTCACACCACCATCTTCTGGTCTTTTTCCATCCCACACGGACACCAGTCTGTATATACTGGCTTCTAATCACCACCATCTTCTGGTCTTTGTCCATCCCACTTGGACACCAGTTTGTACATACTGGCTTCTAAACACCACCATCTACTGATATTCCGTCTATTCCACATAGACACCAATCTGTCTCATTGGCTTCGAACTCCATCGTCATCGTTTGGTTTAAGACATTCGCGGCGAGTAGCTAGGGTTACGAGAAACGTCTAGCCTCCCTAGGGTGGGTTGTCCACCAAAGGTTTTCGCAATTGCGGTTGTTCTTGCTTTAAAGTGTAGTTCGACACCCTTATAAACTACCTATTTGAGTAAGGTGAAGCAACCGGCGTATGCTTCAATTCAAACGCCAATATTAGTCAGGTCTCTGAAGAATGTTTAATTGTTCTTTATCAAAACGATGTAACGCTCATTAAGGCAAACAACTGACGAAGAAAATATTTAATATTAATTATATTTATTTTAACATTTAAGATAATCTTGTTTCTCAACTCAAAATTAATACGGAAAGAGTTAAAAAGCAGCTTATGTTTTTGTCTGTGTGTGTCCGTCCATTGTTACACTAGTGCGTCGCGTTAGCAGTTAGCCTTGTGTTGATGTGTTAAGAAATCATACAGAACCTTAATATTCCCTTTTTCCATAATATAAAGTGAATATGTGGAAGTATTTTTCGTAATTATTATGCATTTAGTACTTTTGTAGCTTTAAAGCTCTGGTTCATTTTGATATTCCAAAGATTTTTTTTAATATTGTTATTTCAAATGGCTGTTTATATATTACTTAAGCTATACTAGATCTGTATATAGAATAAACCTTGGTTTAGTGATTTCATGAAGAAACCTAAGACCTAGACTCCGGCGGGTATAACAATTAATATCCGCAATAGGCTTAGTGAAGCAATGAGTGAATAATTGAGGCCTGAAGTGAAGTAAACTTTGGGCTCTAATTTGCGTGTCTGAAATGAAGAGACATTAACGGTTCAGAGTGAGCCGAAAGTTAAATACACTCTTAAATAATCAAGTTAATATAATAGACGAAAAGATCATGGTGGCAGTTATATAAGTAAAAGGGCTAATGGTAAACGGGTAGTAGCTACAGACTTATTATTCTCTTTAAGGTGCGCATTGACTATTAGTGCGTCTAGCTACAATTTAGCTTTGGTGTTATTTAACGTTAACATTCATGTTGGCAAACTCAGAATATTGTTGAGGTGAGACGAGACGATAGTGTTTACACTGTAAACCAGTTGTGAATGTAGCTATCAGAATAAAGGGTAAACAACTGAAGCGTAGACTTCTTTTCCTGTTCTTTTCCCCATTGACTGATTTCCATGTTTCCAAGATTTATCCGTATTGGATGTAAAATGTCGTCTGCTTTACTGTACATTCGCTATGTTTGGAATACTGCTTCAATATTTCGTAAATTTTTATTTCAAAAAAGTGAAATAATTCCATATCTAGGTAAATAAGTTTGTAGTAGTAGACCTCTTGACTCGGAGAGGTAATATTTTGGTTTTCCCAACTTGTTTCTCTCTCAATAGGGAAAATTTTGGCGTACGAGTCGCACCAAAAATAAATAGGGGAAAGTGTCGGACTGCCAAATTTTCCTGCCTTTACCTTAGCTTGACATGCATTTCGAGACGCTCGAGCGCGCGAAATGGTATCAACCAATCAGATTTGTAGTTGATGATGTCATTCTTCCCGAAAATAACGCTCGTACGCCACCAAACGGGAGAATTTGGCATAGGCGTATCTCAAGGAAGAGTCACAACCTGCGCGCTCTGTTCTATTTTCTTTAGTGATTTTTTCGCGTTTGAACGAGGTTAAAGTTTGTTTAAATCGCTAGCACGCCGAAATTAAATTAAAAATGCCCCAGATGTTCTTGAATCATCATTTAATTCAAAAATACTCATCGTTAAAATCCTTTAGAATTTCGTTTAAACTTGGGCCCTGGGTTGTCATTATAAGCTAAAACGTTTTTCTATTAGTAAATAACATCAATATTGTTACGTAGGAATTAGTACCGAGACGGAGTTTCTAACTTTAACTTTACAATTTTATTAACGATAAGCGGAAAATATACAATGACAATAGGCCGTAGGAAACTAAGCCTTGGACGGACGGAGATGTTCCACCCGTGAACGCGACGGTACGCGGAGAGCTCCCGTACGGAGGAGACTTCGCTAGGGGCTAGAGCATTTCGTTCTCGGTACCCTGGCTTAGTCTATGGGATTAGGAGCTGGCTTTTTCAGCTGGCGATCCTACCCCGAATTGGTAAATAACATCTATATTAACAAACTAAATTAATACAATCATGTACATCATCAAATTAAATTGTGGCGATAAACTGCAGTGGCCACGGTTAGCCTATGTCAAAAGCAGCTAATGTAAAATAAAACCGCACTATTTCTTCACGCGCAATATCACAAATTGTCTTAGGTACGTGGTGAATGGGCGAGGGGGATGAAACAGATTTCGCGAGTATGCATTCACCCCTCCAAATGCATGTCACAGACGAAGGAGAGAGTCCGACACTTTCCCCTATTTATTTTTGGTCGCACCTATACCGGAGATCTGAGAAAAATTATCGCGAGGTGGTGAATGTGTCGCCCGTCTTCAGTATTGCTACACAAGAGAGGGGAGTCCCAAACCCCGCTTTTGGTTACTTCCCAGGCTAATTTAATGGACTTCTGGTAACACCCAAGATATGCGAATGTTAGTTTCTACAAAACTTTCTGATTGCGTACCAAAACCTTCTATAAATTTCTATAGTTCATTAGCTATCTTTACATGAATCCTTGGAGGGCAGAAAATAAAGAAATGACTAGGCCTATAGGTGGATCTATCAAGTCACGTAAAAAATGTTTTGTAAGCAAAACATATAGAAATATTAAACTTAAAACTGATATTATAATGAGAGACAGTACTTTGTCTGACTGTCTGGAGTGTTTCTTTCTTTGCAATAAAAATAATAATAATTGTTAAATAGCTTACATTATCTCCGTTGTAACGAAGGTCCATGCCATAATAGAGTTAGTTCATCACTGACCCTACTAAGTATAAAATTTCCAACTCTCATACCTCGAGCTTTATAAACACTTTAAACTCTTATTATGACAAAATATCAGCGAATTTATTTCTTTTAACTTCTTCGATGCATCGTTAACCTTAAATAATGAGAGAATCCATCACTTTTCTCGTGAATTTTTACAGGTATTAGTCACAACCCTTAAAAAATAAAATGTTTTTGAAGTTTTCTGTATATATTTATTAATTTTTAGTTTTAATTTTTTTACTTTTATTTCGGATTCTATGCCATGAATGAAAAATAGAGTGGAGAAGAAAAGGTGTTGCGATTCTAACCCATCCGTGAGTCCCTCCACACAAAAAAATTTCGACCATCGCTAGTTCAATACCACGCCGGGCTGTGCTACCCTCCTTATTATCCAATGTTGGAGTTAGATAGCAACAGGGATTGATTTACTTTGAGAAGTAGGAATGGAGAACATAGTAATCTGGGCGCGCGTCATAGTCCCGGACGCTCTTCCACGGGACGGAGGGGAATGAAAGAAGAGGCGGGTCATAGCAACAGAGGTAAAAAGGAATTGCGTACTTTTCACCGTACCTGTCAGCAACGTCATCAAAACGTAGTTTAAGTGAGCCAATAAAATAATTTAAACTTTTCGTTACGTCAGATGGCACTACAGTTGGAGGGAGGGGCTCTACACTGGGATATGAGTCAGACCAACCGTTCTCCATTCCTACTTCTAAAATTAAATCTATCCCTGATAGCTATTATAGCTTCATTAGCCTCTATATCTAGAATATTGCGTATATACTTGAACTACTTTTATCAAACTTTATCACTACATGGCTTGCTTATCGAACTTTCTCTAATGTTCGAACTCTTGTTGATCGAAACATCTTCTAAGTATCCTAAAAATCCCAAGCCCCTTGACCAACCGCAACTTAAATCTTCTAGAAAAATTAAAATGTGTCAAATATAAGCTTGCAAGATAGAAAACGTCCGAATTGTACATAGTACTTTTTTACTTCGATCACCTTGATACTTTTATTCGAGACCGTCTTGCTCTCAGATCAAACAAGAATGTAAAAAGTATCTTTAATTAATACAGATCAATCAAAATTCAATCCATGAAAACATTTCTCGATCTTGAGGTACGATACCAATAACAAACGCGAGCTTAGCTTTGACTATGTTAAGCAACTCATACCATGACAGGGTTTTAAAAAGGTATTGCAATATTTTTTATCTTTTTTTATAAAGGCCGAGATCCAGCTAACAGGGTTTCGAGGCAAACTGAAAACAGGGCATCCAATTGCAATTGACATCCGTGCTGATATACGAGTTCTCGCTGTTTCAAACTTTTAAGGTCTCTAGGTTAGCTGAAATCCTTGCCAAACAGATCCTGGATGAACTGAAGATAGCAGACAGCACCATCGTAAGCATAAGCACAAACTGAAGCGTTTTGAAGTGTGAACCGGCGCCTTTGAAATGGCTTCGAATGGTAATGAAAAGGGTTTCAAAACTCCCGTGCAACTATGGACAAAGCTTAATAGCCTAGAACCACTTCACGTTGCCTTCAGTACGAATAGAATCGCTTCTCGTTGATTTCATTTAGCTTGGAACCGCTTCTCGTTGCTTTAGTTTAGCCTAGAACCGCTTCTCGTTGCTTTAGTTTAACCTAGAACCGCTTCTCGTTGCTTTCGTTTAGCCTAGAACCGCTTCTCGTTGCTTTCAGTTACCCCAGAACCGCTTCGCGTTACCTTCGGTTCGAAGGGAACAGCTTTTCTTATTTTTAATTTCACCCAGTACAAATTTCGTTGGATCTCGATCTTTAACTGTCAATAACGTTTGTTAAATACGTCTGTTTTGCGTATATTCTGACTGTGAATCGCAAAGAAAATATTTAAATACAGAATCCTATATGTTTTTGACAGCGCTACAGCTAGAAAACTGTACACAGCTTTCAATGTCACTCTCTTCTTCTCTCTGAAAATGTGTCATTTATTACAGCAGAAGGTCTCGTATTGTTAGATTGAAACTCGATGAATTACCGTAAACTCTGAACGAAAATGCATTTTATATTAAATTTACAATGAACTTCTACTTTTATGAAATATATGATTGTAGAACGGCAGGTGTTTTTTCAGTCTTTCCCTAGTATTTAACAGGTAAGTTCATTTTCCAGTATGATAGGATTTTAAGGCTTATGTATATATTTTGCACGAGAAATTTTATTTTTATGTTTGCATCAACACCATTTATTGTATTTGGATAGTCCGTTATTTGATGAAAAATCAGCTAATTAAGAGAAGATAATTTACATGTAAATACATCGTAATTGGATCGTAAATCCATATAAGACCTGGGAATGTTGAAAGATATTGTCATGCATCGCCAACGTATTATTTTCAGTTAATTAGAAAATAATTTGAAACCTTTATTTAAAAGAACAAGTATCCTGTTGTATTATGTTTAGTTATAGCGGGCTATGGTTAAAGTCTACAGCTGATAGCGGTTATCGTGAAGGTGTACTTAAACACTCTCTAAAAGATCTATTAGTAATTCTTTAAATTCACGGAAAAAAGCATCAACTTGAACTTTAACCTCATGGCTCACGAAATAAGCTTTTATGCACCACGTATCAAGACGTTAATCAGGTTTTCCAATATTTATCGAAACGTTATTTGGTACATTGCTGGACAATTGTTGTTGATTTAAATTACTTCTTTAAGTCACGTGATCTACTGATGGAATTTTCCAGTAAGCTGCTTTAGAGTTTGAAAAATATACAATTTATTAGTTGTCAAAGTTAAAAAGACAAATTAAATTATTAACATGGTCCTTTATCTACGTTATTTAAGGATAATCACGTTTTATCAAATTGAATAACAAATTAAATCAACCCTAAACTTTGCATATAATTAATAGAGTAACCACGAAAAAAATTCGATGGAGAAAGCCATAGTATCAAAATTTCTATAAAATATTTAATTCGTTACGGTAGCAAAGGCGCCATCTATATTGTAACACACTCATTTTTGTTTCCATTTCGTTTTGACATCGCTAGATAGCAGACTTTGGCAAATATTTCTACAGTAGAAAATCTATGAAAATCCATACAATTTAATTTCGAATATAAAATAGTACTATTAAACAAAATTGCACAGATAGCCATAATTTCCTATTCAACATCGTATAATCCTTGGTGTTGGTTAGCTTCGACTTAAAATGAAAGTTGAAGACAATTTAAAGGGAAAGTTGAAGACAATTTAAAGGGAAAATTGAAGACAATTTAAAGGGAAAGTTGAAGACAATAGACCCTTAAAGAAAATAAACAAGCTGGACACCTTTTATCGCCGAGTCGGGATTTTTTCGAATAGAGTACCAACGCCATCTAGTGGCGAAAGATTTCGTGGAATAAATTTATTCGTCTGCTCTTTCAATTTCAAAAAACTTTACTAAGCCTTTGCCAAAATCTAAAACTGTGTAATTTCAATGACAAGCTTTGGAAATCTCCTTACCTTTCTACAATTTGAGACTCCATTGCGAAAATCAACTAGTTAATTACGATTTGAGCTTGTGGTAAAGCGAAATCTGCTCTAAAACAGTTCCTAAATCACTTTCACCTGAAACATCAATTCCCAAGTTCCGCCATTAAATTATTAAAGTACACTTCCTTGCCACTAGGCCCACTACTGCGCAAAATCGGACCATAGCCGTCTAAACCAATCACATTAATATACTGATTACCCAGAATGCTCTGTCAATCCTCAAAAGACGGTTGAGAAATTTGAACGATTTTCTTTAAGGGTCTAGGTTAAAAGGGAAAGTTGAAGACAATTTAAAGGGAAAGTTGAAGACAATTTAAAGGGAAAGTTGAAGACAATTTAAAGGGAAAGTTGAAGACAATTTAAAGGGAAAGTTGAAGACAATTTAAAGGGAAAGTTGAAGACAATTTAAAGGGAAAGTTGAAGACAATTTAAAGGGAAAGTTGAAGACAATTTAAAGGGAAAGTTGAAGACAATTTAAAGGGAAAGTTGAAGATAATTTAAAGGGAAAGTTGAAGGCAATTTAAAGGGAAAGTTGAAGATAATTTAAAGGGAAAGTTGAAGGCAATTTAAAGGGAAAGTTGAAGGCAATTTAAAGGGAAAGTTGAAGATAATTTAACAGGAAAGTAAAAGCCATTTAAAGGGAAATTAAGAAACAATTCAAGTGAAAGTTAAAGAAATATTAATGCACAACTGAAGCAAATTTTAAAGGCAATATGATTGAAAATATAAAGCTCAATTATCTAATTCAAGGTTAAATGAAGTTTAATCAGAAATTTTATGAAAATTAGAAATGAAAATGACAACAGAGCATCATATTTTAAATATCTGATAGGCATGTAATATAAAACCCTGTTCGATAATGAAAAGTTTGTTTGAAACCTCAAAGATCAAAAATAAAAGACAAAATTCTTGATTAAATTTAGAATTACTCAACTTTGAATTATTTTTACACTTTATCATGTATCTGTTCGTTATTTCGTTATAGAACCCAATTAGTTTCTCCACTATCTTCGTGAGAAACTTAAGAGTTTTTTTAAAAAAAAATCTAATGGTCGAGCAACTTTCAAGGTTAAGCATCTTCCACGACTTTACTGTTGGAACACATTACCCGCTTCTCTCTATAAGAACCATACTTTTATCTACAAGATCCTTTATTAATTGTAAAAGAAATATAACCGGTAACGATGTAAATGTAAACCTTAATTTCTAGGCATCTTTCATAAGTTAAAGTCCTCGAGAGCGAAAACCACGCTAAAAACAGTCGTTGCCTTCACATATTCCTAATTATGAGGTTTATTACTTTGATTCCGTTGCTCGCTTATTACGTCAATTGCGCCGTGATAGCACCGAACACACTAAGGCAAGTGCACATTGTAAGTACCCAATTTTATTCTACCAAATTACGGTTATTGAATATTTTGATAAGGAATTATTTTGTTGACGTTGTTATTTTGAAGGGTACTAGTGAGTTTTTAAGCATTCTGTATTCAAAGTACTTATTTATTTAAGCGTAATAATTAAACTTCAGAAATCGCTTAGCCTCTAGAAGAAATAATTGTGATAATAAACTGATTTCTTTCAGCATTATAATTAATATAGTCATAAGCTGATTATTGAGCCTCGTAGGTTTGATACTGGTTTCTAAGTGCTCGTACGCAGGGTTCGACATTCCCAAACAAGCGTACGTGATTTCACCTAAGATTTCGTGATTTCAAGAAAGATTTTGCCAAAGATTTCATTATTTCACGATTTCGCAAAGATTTCGAGATTTCGCAGAGATTTCGAGATTTCGCAAAGATTTCGAGATTTCTTCTTTGATCTCGAGATTTCGCAAAAAATTTCGGGATTTCTTCTTGATTTCGCGATTTCGGAATTTCCTCTATGATTTTGTAATTTCGTGATTTCGTCAAAGATTTCGTGATTTTGTGTAAAATATTTCGTGATTTTGCGAGAAGTGTACGGGATTTCATGTAAATGTTGTACGCCTCGGCTTAGTATCTGACTCGTCCTAGACTTTCGATATATTAGGCCACATTTAAGCAAGTCTCTACTTTGACTAGTTTAAACAATTGCCGCTAGATGTTCCTTTAGTCGAGGGATGGAGTTGACTGGAGTGCTAAGTTTATCAAAGGCTAGTTTTATCTCCGCCCTCGTGGACCACTTCTGATTGGGGATTCTTATAGCATACGTATTACTAAATAATACGTAATCTGCAAGGGTTAAATCACCACTAGTGAGGAGTTTCAGGGATGAGCGTGTCTCTGTTTTGTTAAAGTACCCGTCTATAAATCGAAGTTTCATAATTACACAGTGGAGACGGACTCGACGGAGATATAAAGATTTCCATGTCTCGCTTCTATCTTTTCCAACACTATCGAACTATATAAGATTTTTCAAGTAAACTATGGTATTGATTCACGTTAGAGGAAAAAATTATTATTTAAACGATGAGGAGCCATCTATACATTAGATAATGTACTACGTTGACAGATAATATTCAACTAAGGGAAAAATTCAGGGGTGGAAAGTTAGCATGTTCTTCTTTAACGGAATTTTTCGCGCAGACGCTGTAGGGTACTTTTGTTCTGCCATCTCACACAAAACCGCTTGCTCACCTCAAAAAGTTAAATTATAAAAGTTATAGACAATCTCATTAATTGCATGTAGAGAAACCAACAAACAAAGGGGGTCGCCATCTTAGGTTATGTCTCTCGCGCCAAGAGGCAACGCCAGACGGCACCCGAGGTCACATTTTGAGGGAGGCTAGTTAACTCGCACCGCCTCAATAGAGGTGCGACTTGGTGATAGGTAAATAACCCAAGATGGTGGCCAACCCTCATCTGATGTTTGAGCTCTACCTATAAAAAAGTCTTCTAATTTTAAATTTTCGAAAATGTGAAAATAACAAGGAAATATTATTCTCACTGTGCATGTTTATGGACTGGTTAAAAGTGAGTGTAGGCGTTCAAGTCACGTTGCAATTTGAAATTATCAATCATCGCGGTTAGAATTTTAATATATTATTTTCTAAAATCAAAACTCAAAATTTGCAAATATAAATTCTGTAAACAACTTTTAAATCCTGTTTACAAATGCATTTTCGTCAAAACTATAGATTAAAATCAGCTAATATGACGAAAACCTCATTTACATATTGCGCTATCTTGTATGTTAATTTGGGAGTACATCTCAAAAAACAGGAAAGAAGTCGCATTTAGGACTTGATTTACAAGTTTCACATAGTAAATGCATTAAGTGATTAATGCGAAACCTATCTTTGTCTATTCTCCAATCTAGACACATGGATATGTATAAATTAGTATTTATACATATTCATGGTGGAATCGTGCCAACGCTTTTCCCCAGTAAATACTAAAACGATTTAAATGACATTTACAACTAATCACGTTTCACGTCGTGACAAAATAGAAACGTTGATTGATTACCCAACAAAAACGATATTAAACTAAATTTCAATCTTGCAATAATAAGATTTTGGGGATTAAAAAGACAAACATGTAAATGACGCGTGTAAACGGCCATATACCAGGGATAGATTTAATTTTAAAAGCAGGAATGGAGAACAGAGTAATCTGGACGCGCGTCAAAGTCCCGTACCCCTTTCCCGAGACGGGGGGGATATGAAAGAAGAGGTGGGTCATAGCGACAGAGGTAAAAAGGAATTACGTATTTTTCGCCGTCACCGTCAGCAACGTCATCAAAACGTAGTTTAACTGAGCCAATAAGATAATTTGAAATTTTCTTTACGTATTGGAGAGAGGGGCTCTGTACTGGGCTATGAGTCGCACTGAAGTAAATACTAACCGTTCTCCATTCCTGCTTCTAAAATTACATCTATCCCTGCATATACATAGTGTTTCTGATACGTCTGCCTTAAAGGGACTCTAAAGAGGTCAGCGGACCGTTGAATTTGTTTTTTTAAAAAATATCACCCGACCCATCCTCCCCTCTCTTGTGATTGGTTGTGATCCGCCCTGCTTCGGCGTTTCCCCAGTTCTGACCCGCGAGAGTTCGAGACCCCCGCTGCGTTTGCTAGAAGGAAAGACTTTCGTTTTGCTTACCCCCCCGGGATTGTGACGTCAATAACGACGTTTTCAAAAAATATTTCCAACGGTCCGCCGACTTCTTTAGAGACCCTTTAAATTAAGGCAATGTTCTTTGGGCGATTTTGAGTCGAACATTTTCTATGATTTTTGTCGTCCGGGCCAATGTTTTCCAGCTATGATCTGAGTGTTTTAGGGATGTATCTTAATTAAATTAGCGTTGTGTTTCGTTTTTAATTAATTTTAAGGGGTCATCAATAGAATATTAAAATTCTAACTTGGAAACTGTGGCCCGGTCGGCAAAATGTCATATAACATTTTCAACTCAAAATAATCAAAAGAACATCCCCTTAATATTTGGCAGTCTTATTCGAAACTATAAAAATTCATTTCAAATATTCACGATTTGTTCAGTGTGCTATACCATTTATTATAGGTTATGTTATTAAAGGTCAAATGTTAGGCTCCTGACAATGTAGAGTCTAGATGTCTTAGCTTCAGTTTACGGATCGTCGAATATGCAACCTATATTACACACTTTTTATTTCAGCACTGATTCGTTTAATTTCAAATAATACATAATGACACCAATTTCAGGTTTTTCGACATGGCGATAGAGCCCCGGTTGAACCTTATCCGAAAAGTCCAAACCTAAATTACGATTGGCCAAATGGATTATCCCAGCTAACAAATGTACAAAGTTTGATTCTTAAAGGGATGTACAATGCGTTACGTAGGGGGCGTGTCAAGAAAAATAGTAGTACAGTGTTACTATTTCCTATATTAGTGATAGGGAAATTTCACATGTCTGCCTGTCCTCTGCTTAACGACTCAGCGAATAGATTGAACGAAAATCCCGATGCTATGGAATCCACGCATGCCCAGCAGAGCTCTATTTGATGGAAGATAAGCTAAATATAAGTCCATCTCCTACACAACACATTGTACATCTCCTTAGCATAAGTTAATTCAACAGTTTGTAAAAATTATCACAATTTTATCACAGCTTGGAAAAAATCAACAATACGAGCTTGGAACATTTTTTCGAAATCGATACCAAATTTTCTTCACAACAGATCCCAGAGAAGTAAAGTACCCTCAGAATTAAAGTGATAGTTGCATTTAATTCCGATCTATTTATTCGCTACTATCTCTATATTACTTTGACTAGTAATACATACAGCTCATGCGAATCATTGTGCCCCCTATATCTTGCCTGTAAACTGCTATGCGGGTTTTGTGGGTCCGGCTTCAATACTTCGTCACGCCTCAACTGTGATTTCATTGGTTTTTACCAACGCTAGTTCCCAAGCGCGCGCAAGGTGCAGCGAAATATTATCATCCGCGAGGTAAATTTCGTCATACCAGGGAGGAGAGAGGCGTGAGGGAGTAATAATGTGAATAGGCGGGTTGGTTCTCTTCTTGGCTAAACCCGTCTCTCTTCGGCGCTGGCTCAGTCACTCGCCGCAGTGTCCGCGCACATGCGTCAAATTTAAAAACCGGCTTTGAACTTGAATTCGGAGCTGGCGGTAGTGTAGTAACCGCAGGGGGTAAGGAACGTTAGAGGGAGTGTTGACCTAATGCTAAAAAAACCGTCATACAGTGGCCAACAATCAACGTCTGTTGGGAGGAATCCGAGGCTTAATAAAAATGCCAAATTGTTTTTGTAACGGTTGTAGGAATGATTCAAGGTATTCGCTTAAAAATATATGAAAGGAATATCCTTCCACGCGTTTCCAAAGCCAAAAACACAGATACAAAAATGTAAAAGATGGATATTAGCTTGTGGAAGACCGATTTCCACTAGCTTCTATTCACTTTCAATGAATTTCAAGCTTTGTTTTTGGTTTGGGAAATGGTTTGAAAACGATATTTACCATGTCGGGTCTTGTTAAATACTTAGGGTTACTTGAACAATTAAAAAAGCAACACTTCTTATAGTTAACCATGGCAGAAATCCAAACACGACCTTCCCCTTCTAGTTCAAAGCCGGTTTTTAAATTTGACGCATGCGCGCGGACACCGCGATGAGTCCCCGAGTCAGCGCTAGAGTGAGTTTAGCCAGGAAAGCGAACGGACGCGCCTATTCACTTTCACACTCCCTCTCAAGTCTCTCCTCCCTGGTAACCGACGCCACTTGCTCGTGCGCGTTAGCTAGAATCGAGGGAGAGAGAGAGATAAAAATTCCTACCCTCCCTTCTTTCCCCTTCCATTTATATTACTGCTTCTTTAACATTAGAGCAACGCTCCCTCTCAACTCTCTCGTCCCTGGGACCCTATTCTGTAATTTTCTCGATCCCTCCCGTAAACATTACGGTTCCCGTTAAGTTTACAGTTTTCCGTTTTTAGCATAACGGCCAACTGAAAATACAAGAAAAATGCTATTCTATAACTTTTCCGTTAAGTAAAAATATTTTCCCGTTAATTTTCAAATTCCCGTTGAAATTTCATCATAGCGTTTTCGTTAGGCTCAAGTTGCACTATTGAGAGATATAGTTGGCTTGGTTTTTCTTCACTATTTAATTATTTATAAATTGTCATCTTATTTAAATTAACTTTTATTTATCACAAAAAACGCGTTGACACGCAAAGCATTGCCTTCTTTTTTGCACAGCAACAAGAATTTCCATTTGTATTAATCGGTAGGCCAATTTAAATATCACTCTCGAAACGTAATTGAAATTATGGCCAAAAATAAACACATATGTAAACAATTAAGTTTCTCTCACTATAGTAGTGTTTTTGAAATAGGCTTAACAATGCTTTTTTAATCCGTAAAGTTCCTAACGGATGCCTTCGGGCTCACGAAAAGTTAACGCTTACCGTTACCGTTAAGTTTTCGTTCAAAAAGTTACAGAATAGACTTTTTCACCAAACGGTTTTTGCCGACCGTTATCTTTACGGTTCACGAAAACTTTACGGGCAAAAACGCTTACAGAATAGGGTCCCTGGTCATACATATTGATTAGTCTGGATCTCCCCACAAAACCTGACTAGACACGTCGAGAAAATGGCTACACAATGATTCCAATTAGCTGTATGCATTCTAGTGACTGCTCTGTCTTAGTAAATTAACAGAGCCTTTCATGTAGATTGAAGTCAAAAGTTCAGACAAAGACCGATGCATTGCCAGTGCCCAAATTAATTTAGCGGCATTCTTCAAACCGGAAGGAAAATTCATTTGGAACAACGACTTAATATGGCAGCCTGTCCCCATACATACCAAACCAAAAGCCGAGGATTTCGTAAGTATATCTTAATTAAGGTTGGGAGTGCTTAAGTTCATTAACAGTAAAGAGAGGCACTTAAAGTTAAAGGAAAAGTTCAGTAAACATAACATTATACCTTAAAAGAATGGCCTTTTTCTAAATATAAAAGGAAAAATATTAATAAAAATAAATGATCTCTTATTATAAAATAATTAGCATTTAATTTGTCTTAAAAACGAGGACCACTGTGCCATCCGCCATTGGTATAGTGTCGTCTGCTAAGTCGAACCTACCTTACCCTACGGGATTGGTGGAATTCTCACAGGCTGGGAGAGGTAAAGGTAAAGTAGGGGTAAGAGGTTCAGTTTAGCAGACGCCACTAAACCAATGGCGGCACAGTAGTCCTCGTTTTAAGACTAATTAAATGCTAATTATTTTGTAATAAGAGATCATTTATTTTTTTTTATATTTTTCCTTTTATGTTAAGAAAAAGGCCGTTCTATAAAAGTATATGTTATCATCATATAGAAGCGTCACCGCGACTAGAAGCTAAGGCTTATTAATTTGTATATTAAATACAAGTTTATTACAACGAACTTCCTTTTAGCTCATAAACGAAGATGCCACTTGTCCCGCTGCCGAGGCCGAGGTCAAGAAATTTCCACAAACACCTTTGGGCAAAGAATACACTGATAAATACAAGGTACACGTTTTTTTAAAAAAAAAATCATACGTGTTGAATTCAAATACAACCACAAAAACAACGTTGAATCATAGTCTTGAGTCGGAAAGGGATTTTTGTTTTTAATCGAATGTTTTGGTAACCAAACTTCATCAACATATATAGGTTGCATTCAATTGAGTTGTTTTAACAATTTAATATACTGAAATGGATTTAAAGGGGCTTGTCAGACCATGTAGCTTAGCATAACGGGTGGGTAGAAAAGGAGAGGGGGTCGGTCAGTCCCTTTAAGAGAAGTATTCGAGTGAAGTTCTTGGACGTGTCCATGACTCGCTTACGAGTGGACATCTGATACAGTTCATTACCTACCTATAAGTGGTCAATCGATACAGTCAGTAATTCAGAAATTTTAAATTATCTTATGTTTTACACAGAATTTTAAATTATCTTGTGTTTTACACAGATATTTAAATTATCTTATGTTTTACACAGAGTTTTAAATTATCTTATGTTTTACACAGAGTTTTAAATTATCTTATGTTTTACACAGAATTTTAAATTATCTTATGTTTTACACAGAATTTTAAGTTATCTTATGTTTTACACAGAATTTTAAATTATCTTATGTTTTACACAGAATTTTAAATTATCTTATGTTTTACACAGAATTTTAAATTATCTTATGTTTTACACAGAATTTTAAATTATCTTATGTTTTACACAGAATTTTAAATTATCTTGTGTTTTACACAGATATTTAAATTATCTTATGTTTTACACAGAATTTTAAATTATCTTATGTTTTACACAGAATTTTAAATTATCTTATGTTTTACACAGAATTTTAAGTTATATTATGTTTTACACAGAATTTTAAATTATCTTATGTTTTACACAGAATTTTAAATTATCTTATGTTTTACACAGAAATTGATGTGAGGAATAACTATGGACGTAGATAGGGATTAGAAAATAATAGGTTAAAATAACTGAATGACTTTTTTAATCCAAACAAAACAGGATTTAATGGAATATATGACACGAAACAGTGGGGAGCACGTCTATGATCCATCATCAGTGCAAAGTGTTCAAGCAGTAGTGGCAATCGAGGTAACGTTTAAAATATTAATTTAAATCATATTAACAACTTTCAAAACATTAAATAAACAAAAATACAAATTGCGATTTTTCTCTAGAAAATCCATAACTTGGTCATACCTGACTGGGTGGAACCCCGTTACCCTGAAATGATCGAGGCAGCTAGTGAAGGTTTCACAGCAAAATACGCGTCCAAGAAGATTCAAAGATTGAGAGGAGGTATTAAGCATTTTAGTAAACTTTTGTTAAATGGAGAAATGGCATAATAGTTATGACAATAATATCATAAATGTTTTGAATACAGGCCCGCTTGTAAAATACACATTAGGATTAATGAAAGACAGAGCAACCAATCCGACAAGCAGTACTAAAAAAGGCTACATGTATTCAACGGTAAGTAATTCAATTATGGGTCAAGTAAAAAAGTCCGTTCTGTGAAGCACCAGACAGTAAATTTTAACTTTCTGTTCTACCATATTACATAGACTGGTTTCTTTACCCATCTACATAAAATTTCGCGTTAAAACCGTATGTAAGAAAAATACAGGTGACATATCACCAGGGATAGATTTAATTTTAGAAGTAGGAAGGAAGAACAGAGTAATGTGGGCGCGCGTCAAAGTTCCTTCCACGGGACGGAGGGGCGTATGAAAGAAGACGCAGGCCATAGCGAAAGAGGTAAAAAGGAATTACGTAGTTTTCGCCGTCCCCGTCAGCAACGTCATCAAAACGGAGTTTAAGTGAGCCAGTAAGATCATTTGAAATTTTTTTTTGCGTGTTGGAGAGAGGGGCTCTGTACTGGGCTATGAGTCGCACTGAAGTAAATACTAACCGTTCTCCATTCCTGCTTCTAAAATTACATCTATCCCTGCATATACATAGTGTTTCTGATACGTCTGCCTTAAAGGGACTCTAAAGAGGTCGGCGGACCGTTGAATTTCTTTTTTTAAAAAAACTCACCCGACCCATCCTCCCCTCTCTTGTGATTGGTTGTGATCCGCCCTGCTTCGGCGTTTCCCCAGTTCTGACCCGCGAGAGTCCGAGACCCCCGCTGCGTTTGCTAGAAGGAAAGACTTTCGTTACGTGTTGAAGGGAGGGGCTCTATACTAGGCTATGAGTCAGACTGAAGTAAATACTAACCTTCTCCATTCCTGCTTCTAAAATTAAATCTATCTCTGATTTAACGAATAATGTTGTGTTACCTGTCATTTTGCAAAAACTGTTGATGGTGGTCGTGCCATCAGAGAGAATTTATAATAGGGAGTAGAAACTGAGGAATATTATGTAGCTCAAATATCACGTGATCAAAAAACTGGCAAGGTCTATTTCCGGTATAATTGATTGTGACCCCTCCCTCTAGGGCGGTTCTAGAATTCAACGTTGCGGGAGGGTCTCTAGAGGAGATGGACACTATCTTTTTAGGGAAAGAAAGGGAAACGTCTGACCAGGGAGAAGGAGATGCCGCGTGAATAGCGCGAGGTGTATCTCTTTTGGGTGGGGGAAGTAAATTTCCCAGCCAACGGGGGTAGTATCGCCCGGGTTACCGCGAGCTCTACTGCGCAAAATCCAAATTTTTTATCTGTTGTGATGTCACTTCGTGCATGCTCAATGATCCACCGAATGACCCAAGGTAGAGAGAGAGAGAACATAGTATTTCATACCCTCGTTTTCAACCCCTTCCCGCTAGATACGAGTTCTGTTAGCATTAGGCGGCTTCTCCCTTTCTCCCTGGTCTGACTTAAAATAACTCCGAATGGTCCAGTCGCACTCGAAATCGCAAACCCTTATTAGGTAATCGTACAACCAACAGTGATTGAGGGCAAACTTGAAAATTAAGATTGGCACGTGACCCAAAATTTACCTGGCCAATTTTACCGTCGCAGCCTACTTGTTTGAGCTACATAGTATTTAGCACTGTCAAGGGCAAGAGCTTCCACTCCGTATTATAAATTCTCTCTGGTGCCATAAGATAAATGAATTCCCTCAGGTGTGACGTCTGAGTGAGTATTTATTTCGGGGTCAACACCTTTTACTTGACCTATAAGCACTGTGTTCAATGGATTTAAATAATTTACAATTTTAGCATGACGCGATCATTGCCGCTTTCATGAACGCCATGGGAGTTTTCAACGGCCATATTATCCCATATTGCGCCACTGTACTGATGGAGCTTCATCAAGCGCAAGGTTCCGAAGGAAATTTAGACGGAGCCACAGTCCGATTATTCTACAGAAACACAACCGAACAAGAACCATTCCCACTTCAAGTTCCCAACTGCGAACTTGATTGCCCGTTGAAGAAATTTGAAGAATTGATGCAGGATATTATTCCAAACGATATCAAAGAAGAATGCTTTGGAACTCACGAAGTAAGTTGAGTTTTTGAATGTTTTTTTTTCAAAGCAGCATGAGTATGAGAGAGAAAATGAATGTTTATAGACTCAGAAGTAGGATGAGACTAGAAGTAAAGAGCTCTAGCATTGGTAATAGATCCTGGCACTAGTGAACAAATCTGAGTATTTTATGCCGCTTTCATCACGCCTACACTAGAGAGAAAAAAATTGGTCGAGTTCCAAAATATTTCCTAACCCCTTCCCCTCATCCTAAAGCCGCGGAACAGGGCACGGGTGCTTGAATCTAGTTCGGCCGTCTACCACCGCGAGCGTCTGACGTTTTGGAGGGAAAAGTCAGAAACCGCTGCCAGAGGGCCAACTGTTGGTGTCTTATCAAGAATATTCAATTTCGCCAAGTGAAGAATTTGGTTACCTCAATACTTCTAGTCCCTTATCCTACTTCTGATAGACTGAATATAGTCAAATCTCAAATAAGATTCGTTAAGCCAAAAATATACTATGTTCCCTTCGAGTTAAAATCTACAATCTATGAATTAGATTGGGCAGCCTATTTTTCTTCAAATTTGAAATTGTAGTTCTATTTTAACGCGTATTCTACGGCTATAATTTCATTTTACTATAAAATCAATTTTAGTTTCTAATAAATCTTATAGGAAGAACTATTTCATGACCGGAGAACATACTATTGATAATCTTTCGAGATATCAGCATTTTCTCTCCCTCATAGGTAAACTTCTTACTCCCTAAGGTGAAGATTCAGTCCGGTTTATTTGTCGAACAAATAATGATAGTCTCAATTTCAAAGATTAGTCAATTTAAATCGAAAATTGTATTAACATGTCCTGTGAAACAATTATGCGGTTCCCTTTTTAAATATGCAAATTTTAAACCAAATAGCTACTTGATATGATCGTGTTATCTTATTAGAGAATTGGGTAAATAATTGATATTGTGTTAGAAACCTACTAACAAAATCGAACAAAATTCATGGTGGTGGATGTGGCTTTTAAACGACATTTACTTATGATATCAGGCCTAAAACGTTTCTTACAGAAAGTCGATACAAAAGCAGCCTCTAATCTAGCAGACACGCACGGTGAAGGCCCTTCTTTTTCGTCCTTATTGATTTCTCTACTTTTCGCAATTATTTGAAGTACTTTGTTTTCATATCAAAATAAAGAAAACAATTGTTCTTCATTCTTTACGGTTATTTTAAAAATATTTGTTTTTAAGAATCTAAATAAAGCTGTTTACGTTTATAAAAGGTTCAGTATATTTTATTTGCCAACAAATAAATGTTTGTATTTCCAGTATTTTAACCCTCTGTTTTTAGAAATGTACCATTTGCTAGTAACGTTAAACCAGCTCCTTTTTAGCCATATCGTAGTATACGATAGGCTCTTAGTTTGACCATAGAGAAAGGCGTTAGGGAGTGGAATTGTAAAAACATTTTAACGGCTAACCGCGATGCCTACGTGAGTGGGGGGGGGCTGACAAAAAAGGGGAAACAAACCGGGTCTTTTCGGCTGGTCATGACGTAAAAGCTCAAATATAACGCTGGTAGCGCCATCCCGAAGTCGGAACGATTTCGTCTGGTCGACCTGTGTGACAACTTGACAAGTTACAACAGAATTCAATTACGTAAGATTAGTCGGATTTAGTCAACGAAAATATTAAAATGGGAAAGAAATACTGCGTGTATCGTACATGTAAAAACAATGAAAAGTCGAAAAAGAATATAAGTATAAACTTCTATCCAATTCCAAAGCCAACTTCTAGCATAGAAAAATGTTTAAGGTGGCTTAATGCTATTAATCGGAGCGAATTCAAGGCGTTAGACGTGAAGTCACACCATTATGTCTGTGGTAAACATTTTATTGGTGGTAACGGCCCAACGGAACAATTCCCTGACCCGATCCAAGAAGTTAAAGTATTTTTTAATATGATTTTCCTTAAACTGTGAATGCTAATTAATGTTTAACTTCATATAGGGTTCGCGATCTTTGGGCGGTCATTGCCATTTAGAAACTGCTGTTGCTGGTAGAGAAATAGAAGTATTTAGTGAAACTCCATTCATGGATGATGAGTGTCGTATGTTAGACTCAGAACGTAGTTCAGATGTATTGGAACAAATGGACATTTTAAAAGGTTCTCCTGATAAGTGTTTATCAGAAACAATCAAGCCAGATCAGTACAATTATTGTGAAAATGAAAAGGTCCAGACACAATGCGAAAACTTAACAGTCCAGTCTCATGATTTTGATAACTTTGAGGACATATCAGAATTAATTACAAATGATTCTGATAAGCAAGTTATAAATGTATCTCCAATCGTCATGTCACCTGACGGATGCCTTACAAATATTGCAAAAGATTTCTTATATTATCAAGCGAACAATTTAGATTCTTTTAATTGGTGCCTGGAGATATCTCATGAATCGATGGAACATTCACCTCAAGTTATCAGGAAGTTAATATTCAGGAGGAGTTCGGATAGCAAATTACTCAAGGTGGAATTATCACCAGCATTACAAGCATGCATTTTCTTCTGTAACAAAGTCATCGAAGGAACTCATACTTTGTTTACGTCTTCTGAAAGAGACATTAATCTTCAAATTTCGTGTCTTGAGGATTTGCTAAACGTTTTTAACTATCTTGCTAATTGGAGAAGTTGCCCAGGGATTCAAGGCATATTGTACGATCATTTCAAGAGCAAATATGTAACATCCGCAAGCGTTTGTGCATTTAGTGACTGTCTCCGATCTAATAATTGTGATCATCTGATTTTGATTCCACAAGCTTCTCTTTGCCTTCCTTGTCAAGGAAGAAAAAAGGTTCTACAAAATAGAAAAAGAAGAGATAATCCAGATCACCATTTGAAACGTAACACAAATCTCCGGTACATGACAAATGGTCAAGTTAAAGAGAAAGTGAATTGTATCATCAAAAAATATAAGGCTTTAAGCAATCGAAGAAAAGTTTTGGAACGTAAAGTCAAAAAAAGTTTTAAAAATGAGGGCATATGTATGTCAGCAGAAGAAAGCAAGGAGTTTGAAGACATCATCCTTAAAAATCCATTCGAGAGCAAATCTGTATTCCAAAAACTATTGATGCGAGAACAATTAAAATTAATTATGTCTAAAAACTCTCGTCCAAAGCAATATCATCCTGCCATCATACAGTGGTGCCTTCACATCAAAGCAAAGTCTCCTTCCGCGTATGAAAGTATGAGACAAGCCTTCACACTTCCATCAAAGAGAACACTGTTTAACTACTCCGTTGACCTACGCACTAAAAGTGGCTTCAATGACGCGACGTTATTGGAAATGAGAAACAAAATTGACATAGAACAATTAGAAGAACACCAAAAATATTTCTCTCTGGTAATTGATGAAATCCAAGTCAAACAAGATCTGGTTTTCAAAAGTCATACTGGAGAATTAATTGGAGCAACAAACCTAAACACCTTCCGGAATAAAGTTACAGAAGCAGAAAGAAGAATAGAAGGGCTCACAGAAGAAACCACCGCGCAAATACCCTTAGCGTCTCACGTACTTCAAATGATGGTTCGAGGACTGACAACCAAATTCAAATTTGCATACGCTTATTTTCCTTGTGGTAATTTGACTGCAGATGATTTATATTCAATAGTTTGGGAAGCTATAGAAAATCTTCAAGCTGCTGGGTTTAGGATTCTGTCATTAGTTTGTGACAAGGCATCGTCAAACCAGAAATTATTCAAGATTTGCACAGACGTTCAGCAAAAGATAAATAACAGCAAAGTTGGATACTATTGTATGAATCCCTTTAACAATGGAGAACCACTATATTTTGTTTCGGATGTTTGCCATGTTATTAAAACAGCCAAAAACGCCTTTGCCAACAGTGGAAAGATGAAAAAGCATAAGGACGGTGTATATAGGCCAATTCGTTTGTTAAAAAGAAATGGAAAATTTATTCTTTGGAAACATGTCGTCGACACCTACGAAAAAGACTCTTCCTCGATGTTGAGGCTTGCCCCCAAACTAACTTATAACCACGTTCACCCAAATGCATTTAGCTGCATGAGGGTAAGGTTGGCCACGCAAGTATTGAGTAGTAGTGTCGCCAATGCCATGAAAGAACTAGTTGGCGATGAGGCGTCTGAGACAGTCAAGTTCATTCAATTGTTCGACTCTTTTTTTGACATGCTGAATGTATCCAATCTTTCCAACTACATTTTCAAAAAGAAACCAAGTTTGGCACCATATAGAAGTGTGGATGATTGGCGTTTTAAGGTAAGGACATCAATATCAAGGTATATCCAAGTATTCAGTTACTTAAGCTTGAAATGTCTAACCTTAGTGGCTCGAAGACGAATTTCTTGGTTACCTGGATGTTTGGGAAGAAGAAGTCGAACAGTTGGACGTTGAGAAAGATTTTGACAAGTCTAAAATGTTACTTAGTAGGGAAACGATGGAAGGACTACGGATAACCGGTTTGTAAATTGAATAGTTTATTTAGTTCCATTGAACATGTCTAATAAATACAGAATTGGTTTTATTTAGTTTTGTCTACTATTGCTATAGTCAAGTTTCTTCTTCAGAAAGGAGCACCATTTGTCCTAACAGCTAATCTAAACCAAGATTTAATTAAAAACTATTTTAGCCATTGAGTTCTAATATATGTATTTCTAGAGTTTTTGTTGAATTTCCTCCTCGCGTACTCGGATTCGTCGAATTTCAATACTTTATCATTAGTCGCTAGCGCCATCTGTCGCCTTACGTGAGAAGCTTAAAAGAATTTCCCACGATTTTGCGGGAAAGCGCCCCGCAAAATCGCCGCAGCTTGAGTTTGAAAATTAGGCTTAGGAAGAAGTAAAGCGCCAAATATGAAAGTTAGGTAATTGAAAAACAGTAAGTGGAGCCTAATAAATAAAATTTGATATTTAATAAATGGAATATTGATCAATTTCTTATTAAATGCGTGTTTTTACTTGGGAATTATATGTTATTAGTTATTAAAGTAACACATAATGAGAAAATGTATTAAATTTTAAAATGGGTTGAAAATGCTCAGTAGAAAAGTGTATCAACACTGGTAGAAATAAAAATGTTTTGTGACATAAGTATATAGTATACGTATAGAAAATTAATAAATATTTAGATAGTTCAACCCTTTTTGAACTGTACCATTAAGATTCCCTACAAAAAATTCGGAATTACCAAAACAATGATGTCAGGCCATTAATGGAATTGAATGGACTCCAAAAAAAGACATTTGCAGTGATCATTTTTGTCAAGTTGACTATCACAAAAGCTCAAAAATATATATACTATCGGTTAATGCAGTTCCTTCTCTGTTTTTACTCGAATCTAGCAATTTACTTCCATTATCATAGCGGTTTCTAAACATTTCCTATCTATATTAAGAAATTATAGCAGACGCCATAGTAACAAATGTGTGTTTTTAAGTGAAATAGATGGCGCCACCACCTAATGATAAAGTTATCCGTCCGTCCCATAATTTCAAAAACGATGGTCGCGCGAGCGCGAAAACCCGATATCCAAATAGAACTCTAGAAAGATATATGTTCTGAACTCAATGATTTTAGCAGACAGAGAGCTGCTTGTGGTGCGGGTGAAAATCCCACCGTAAAACAATATGGAGAAAGCACAAAAAGACTGAAACTCACGAAAACGTTATTAACAAAAGTGTCAACTGGAAATTGTTCCACCACTAAGAAAAAAGAGCCGCAGGAAGAAAAATCGCCCGTGATGCATTTCGCGATGAGCCATTAGGCCTTAACTAAATGTTTTTTTGTGTGATTACTTTTAATTCTTTTCGTATTCCGCTACTGTTCAAACAGTCCCTTTTGAGAGCTTGAAATATATTTTTCACTTTCCTTGTCAATCCCTTTAGGTGGCAATTTATTAATATGCTAAAGCATTTTGATTTAGCGTTCTTAGAGTTTTCGTTAGCTTCCCACAACCTTTCCCACATTTCTGAAATAAATGGATCTTTTTCTAATATGCTAAGTATTTTAATGTTCCTATTTGAATTATCTTTAAATGGTTCACTAGGTTCAACTAAAGGGGAAAGCTTACAGCAAATAGCTCTAAACATTTCAAAAGCTGGTTTTCCCAAGTATAAAAGACCGCCTCTATCTTGCACAATACTCCATTTGTGATATTCTTCAGTCGCTTCACTCTTTCTAACCAAACAGTTTTTCCAGAATACAGGACACTCGTAAAGTCCAATTAGTTGATCTAGAACGTAGCCAGCAATATGGTGTAAGGTTTTTAAATCTTTTCTGTGTACTTCTGCAGCACTTAATTTGATGAAATCCTTGATTGGAATAAGAGTGGGTTGAGCGTCACCAGCTTCTTTATCCAAGTAAATCTGGTTAATTTCGTTAAATAATCGATTTGAGAAAATAACAACTATATGAGCTTGGTCTTCTTTTGATAGCATCTTGAATGGTTCAATATCCATGAATGACACTTTTAGCTGTTGTTGAAAATCCACGTTGGTCATTAATTCGTGTCGGTTAAAACTAAATCTTCCTTTATCTAGGACACCAGTATTGCTGTCGGCGAAAATAGATAAGTAATCGAATGCTTCCTCTGACAGAGTTTCAATTCCTCTTTCCTCTATTTCTTTGAGTGCATTCTTGGTAGGCATAAGTAATAACCGATTGATTAGTGGGATAGTTATATCTTTTAAAAGACGGCAACCTGACATACCTTAGGTTATGTTACAAACAGGCCTAAAATGGTCAGGGAAATTTGTGAAATATGATCAGGGAAAACCTGGAAAAGTCATGGAATTTTAAATTTCAATCCAAACATTTTGTACGAACACTGCTTAAGGGGTGTCAGTTTGTCGTCTTATATCAACTTATATTGAAACATACTCACAATAAAAGGAACTGTCCTACCAATACGAGTAACCTTATGCAGAGAAGCAGATGCTTTAGATAGAATGACATTTAAGTTTTTCTTTACAAACGAGTTGGAACGATTTTAAAAGCAATTCCTGAATAAATAATGCCATAAAATATTCGAACTTACATTGGCTATTGTAAACGTACCTTTATCAATCTTCCTCTGTTGTGCCTTAGTTGGCTTTTTACAATTCATTTTGCAATACGTGTGGTCCATTATAATTTATAATTCAATTGAATGTTTACCGTTATTACGTACGTACGCGAGAATGAAGAACGGGTGAAACATGATTTCCCTATCACAGTAAAACGTGCCCCCACGTGGAGATATAATTTCAAAAATATCGGACCCGTGTAGAACATTTTTTTGGAGAGAGAGGGCGCCAAATTATGTGTATAACAACGTCGTCATGACAACGGTGACGCCGTCTCAAAAAAAGACCCGGTTTCGACCCCCTTTCTTAACACCCCCCTGTAGTTATAGGCATCACGGTTCTCCAGCAATATAAGCCCTGATTTCGACTCCTCCCCTTTTTCCTCCATGGTTAACATGACCCGAGCCGTCCTTAGTATTAGTGGCCGGGGTTGTCGCTTCGTTATCGTCAGATTTTAGCTTAAAAGGAACTTTATATTACCACAACCCACCCATAGGGGTTACTGGGCTCGGATAGAGATTTAATTTTAATTAAAATTTTTTCAGGTCAGACCCGGGAATCGAACCCGGGTGCCTGGCGTGGTAGACAAACATTCTACCACTGAGCTTTAGAGACTTGATAGAAACCCCGAGTTTTTTATCATTTATTTTTATCTCTAAAATGTCGGGGTGATGTAGGGTGGGGTACCTCTTAATCTGTGGGATCGGATACTTTTGAATTTTTATCTGTGGGGTTGGATACTTATGAATTTGTATGTTTGGGGTTTTTATATTTATTTTCTTTTTATGTATGTGCTAATTAAATAGGTAACGATTTTCCCCGTTATGTTTGACTGGAACGTTTTGGCGGTTAATTCAAAGGTGGGTTTAGATAGAGCTAACATAGTGTTAAATGAGCGTTATGCGTTTGAACAAAAATATTAAACTATGATTTTTTTATACATTGAAAAGATTCCAACATGGGGTACCTATGACGAACTAGTTCCTGCGAAAGTTGAAGGTGTAGTGAAATTAGTGGTGGATTCTACTATTGCCAAAATAGGCCTGAAGTAACTAATTTCTAACAACAATATGAGCGTTTAATTGTTGACTCAACTCTTTCTTTACAATTCTTGTTTAATATTTTCATATGCAAGATATTTAAAAATCTGTATTGTGAAAACATATCTTAAGTATCTTATGTTCACGATTTTCTCTATACAGTTACACTGGGATACTAACTGAAAATAACTTTGACTACGGAGAAGTTTTCGAAGATGGAAATGTTACCGGTGTAGTTGGTATTTTAGCAAGAGGTGTAAGTTAAACAAGAAGTGAGATGAAACTAGAAGTGAAGGGCTCTAGCATTGATAGTAGATCCTGGCATTAGTGAACAAATTTGAGGATTTTACGCCGCTTCCCACGCGCCTACACTACTGAGAAAAAAATTGGTCGAGTTCCAAAAACATTTCCTATCCCCTTCCCCTCAACCTAAAGCGGCCGAACACGGACGCGGCTCCTTGAATCTAGTTCGGCCGTCTACCACCGCGAGCGTCTCACGTTTTGGAGGGGAAATTCTGAAACCGCCAGCAGAGGGCCAACCGTTGGTGTGTTATCAAGAATATTCACTTTCGCCGAGTGAAGAATTTGGTTAGCTCAGTACTTCTGGTCTCATCTCACTTCTGGTTAAACCAATAAGTATCAATATGTCATCGAATTCTTTTGACTCTACTGTGGCATTTTCTATTTCAGGAAGCTGACATTGGATTCAGCGTATCTCCTCCATCTTACAAAAATACAAAGCGAGTTGATTTTACTAATATTGTTCTTGAAGACGAGTGGATGGTACTGAGCTCAGCTCAGGCCGTGAAATTCGAATCTAATTCTGTTTCCTTTTTCAACGTACTTGACGAAACCGTAAGAAAACATCTTTCTAAACTCCGTCCATACGGAGGATTATGAATGCTTTAGGAATACCTGACAAAGTCTCGATACCTTGGCTAAGGGTCAATAAGGCTTTTTATATCGTCCTCAATGCACTTACAAAACTTTCAGGGAGAGTGTAAGAACCAAGTTGTTATTGCTCGTTAAGGACACACAGAGTTATTATCGCTCGTTAAGGACAGGCAGAGTTGTTATCGCTCGTTAAGGACAGGCAAAGTTGTTATTGCTCGTTAAGGTCCCGCAAAACTGTTATTACTCGTTAAGGGCACGCAAAATTGTTATTGTTCGTTAAGGGCACGCGAAATTGTTATTGTTCGTTAAGGGCACGCAAAATTGTTATTGTTCGTTAAGGGCACGCAAAATTGTTATTGTTCGTTAAGGGCACGCAAAATTGTTATTGTTCGTTAAGGACACGCAAAATTGTTATTGTTCGTTAAGGGCACGCAAAATTGTTATTGTTCGTTAAGGGCACGCAAAATTGTTATTGTTCGTTAAGGGCACGCAAAATTGTTATTGTTCGTTAAGGGCACGCAAAATTGTTATTGTTCGTGACTCTAACACTTTAAGGGCACGCAAAATTGTTATTGTTCGTTAAGGCCATACAAAGTTTTTGCCCTCTACAGTCATGAATGGCAGTCGCTAAACTCGCTATGAAGGCGTTACAGCCCATTACTTCTATAGCTTCGTAATTAATATTAGTTTCCATTTAATGTACATATTTTACAAGTTTGTCTTCCATAACTTTCTTTAAGACATGGATTATATTTGGATGTGCTATACTCTTATTTTCAATTGCGTGGATGTTAATAGATGGAGTTTATGAAGACTTTAAAAATCCAAAGAAGCAATTAGAGAAATTTCGAACGAAAATGTTTAACTACTTATTTTATAGCATTTCCGCTGCTCTTGGTCATGGTATGGTTTCAGTCGAAACATTTGTAGAAGTGACACTCAGAATCATTATATCCCCAAGGTAAACGTGAAACTTCGATGTGGCTATTTAGATAAACAATGAAGACCTCTTTCCATAATTAGACTTATGGAACATTATGAATTACTCGTGTCACATCTACATTTTTTTTATTTTAAAAGATACGGTAACTTTGATAATAGCTTTTATCATCTACGTTCTTCAATAGGTGAATCAAATTCAGAGTTTTTGGGGAGTAGAGTAATGATAACTATGTGGGTTATCAATTGTTTCATTATAATTCAATGTATATCAAGTGGAACTCTGGCCAAATTAACACTACCACCGAAAGGTCGATATATTGACGAGTTTTAAGACCTACTTGAGCATCCAAATCTACCTATTTACGTTGCAAGAGATTCCGTTCCATTTCAACACTTCGAGGTAAATTTTGATTATACACCAATACCATAATTTTAAAGTTTGACTTCAGATAAACGTATACAATTACATAAAAGTTAAAACAACATAAGTTTATAAGATATGTTCCATAAGCATGACACAACCTATACTTCGTAATGCTAGAGACTTACTGAGAGCTAGTTCGAGAACGACAAGCGAGAATTGACTACACTCGGTTAATTTTGCAGTCCATTTTCCTATTTAGTCTGTACTAAGCATTTAACAGCACCTCACCAGGCGTCGCTTTTCGAGAATCTACGTCACTTCATGATAAGCTCTCAGTAACAAGTGACAAACTTATGGAACATATCATTTGAACTCATTGGTAACAACAAAATTCCGTAATTTACAATTCTTTCTCATATGGACGAACTGCTGTTCATTTGTTTTCCAGAGACCAGTTGGAGAAACGGCTATAAAGGTTCAAGAACAAATAATGAAACACAACATGATTCCTAATCCAGAAGACATTTCTGTTCCGCAAGTTTTCGACGACTTAGAACATAACAGACTGGCTTTTTTCCTACCTAAAGACGTAATACTAGAAGGAATAGCATTACTCGAAATCTACGATGCTGAATCCAAAGTTCACGTGTCTCGGGAAACCGCTTTCAAAACGAACGCAGCATTTCCAGTGAGGAAAAATGGAGACCCGTACATCACAACAGTTTTTAAAAAAACGTAATTTCAATCATAGTAGATACTTTTCAAAAAGAGCGAGCGCAGTGTCGTCTGCTTGATTTATTCTTAAAACGGAACATGCAGTATGCTGATCCAAAGACGTTGGATAGGGCTTTAAAGTTACCAGTCCACTAAAGTCCTATAGTTTGAAACCATATCTAACGCCAATGGATAGGCATACCGGATATTGCGTCTTGCGAAAACAAGGTGTTCAAACCCCCTGGACTGTATTTTACCCCCTGACATTGGAAACGGGGTCATTTTATCAAGGATGATGGGGGAGGATTTGTAATATGAGTGAAATCGGCGCGTTAAAGGGAGGGTGAAGTAGAAAATCAAGTGATTTTTTTATCGATTCTTCTACTAATTATAAGACCCGTCTGCATAGTCAAACATTCAGGAAATACTGCCGAATGATTTTGAAATTCAAATTAGGTTCAGAATTTAAGGATAATTTTAAAGAAGGTCCTCCGACCAATCGCGTAACGCCCAGCCTTTTTATTAACAAAATTCTCGTGGCACGTTCCGTGTTGAATGAAATTTATCACGAGATTTGATAAAATTCGCGCGCGACGTGATAATCGTGGCGCGAGACATGGAACGTGCCACGAGAATTTTGTTAACAAGAAGGCAGAGCGTTGCGCGATTGGTCGGAGGACCTTCTTTAAAATTATCCTTAAAATCTGAAACTAATTTGAATTTTAAAATCACTCAGAAGTATTTCCTGAATGTTTGACTATGCAGAATGGTCTTATAATTAGTAGAAGAATCGATAAAAAATCACTTGATTTTCTACTTCACCCTCCCTTTAACTGTGGAACGGCTCAGGTCGGGTGGGACTCCAAAAAATTGGGGAGGAATAGTCGGACTCAATTGTAATTGGCTCGTCGATAAGCCCTTCTTATCCAATTACTATTGAGTCCGACTATTCCTCCCCCATTTTTGGTGTCCCATCCGACCTTAGCTGTGCCACAGTTAGCGCGCCGATTTCTCTTAGATTACCTATACTGCCCCATTATCCTTGATATTATAATGATAAGTGCATTTCTTTTGAAAATATTATAAAAATTTAATTTTTCAGAGTCCAAAATTTGTTCGAAACGGGAATTATATTTTACGAACGATCATGGGGTATTTTGAAAACGCGTTACCATTTGGAAAACAATAGAATAATTGAAAAGAAAGTGAAGAAGCTCGAGTTGAAACACTTCCAATTGGGATTTGTGTTTTTATCATTGTTCCTTATGATAACTTCATTCGTCTTAGGGTTTGAAATGCGTTTCCATATACGCAGAAAGAGGTGGATGAAGAAAAAACTTTTGACACTCGTACAATACAAGTGCGGCGATAAAAGCTAGGGCGAAAGCTATATATTTATAGCTAATACCAGCAGTCACATGCTACCCAATAAATTTGTCTATAGGTCTGAAATAAATTAAAGGGTGTGCTCTTATGGTCAAACTGAATGGAAAGTGTCAAAGAACATGGATACATGGATGGGGTTTAAAGCATTTAGATACGGAGGTATGGGCTCCCCAAACAACGATTGTAGCATAAAACAAAGAAACAGTTACACATACGGAATAACTAGCTTTACTTTACCAGCGTACGCGCACTTGAAACCATTCAATAATATAGTTCTGAAGATAAAGGTTAGTATAATTTCTTAGATTGTAGACTATTGAAAGCTATGCCTTAATCCACAAGTGTGACTACTTTCATGCTTTAGGGAGCAATGTTTTGGAGCCCATATCTTCGTAACCAATTGTTGCATACTCCATGTTCTTTGAAATTTTCCACTCAGAAAAAACAGTGAAATTTATGTAACCCTTATCAGATACACCCTGTTAGTGAAATAACAGTTTAACACTATCCAAGAACGTCATTTGTGCGCTAATATGGTACCGCATAGCTTTGTTTGTTTAATTTCTATTTGTTGAAGCAAAAACGGATTTATCCGTTATTGGTTGAAGATACAAAACTATATATACGATACAGAAGTATTTTATTAATCAATCAACTTCGTGTAAATATTATCAGCTTTGACCTGAAAACTGTATATGTATATGTTGAGAAGCGGGTAATGGAGAAAAACAATTTCCCATCAATCAATACGTTCTGAATCGAGCTATTTTGACACTAGGAAGTTAAAAAGTTCTTTCGAATTTTTTTCCTCCACAAAACACTGTCTAGTCTCAGTTGAAAAAACTAAAAACTGAACCAAAAACCTTTTCTGGTGATCTTATCGACGTAATAGGGTAAATATTGATATTGTTAACATTCTAAATTTAGGCCAAATCTATAATTTAATTAGCATGTTGTAGGTTCTGGTTATAAATTAGCAAACTATTATGAGAGGTATACTTTATGGGCGCTGAAGGAGGTTGTTTGTACAAATTTAGTAATTAATAGTTTACTTTTACAGTTATTGAAGCACGAGAAAATAAATTTATTGATATCTAAACACTAACTAGTAGCGCAAATAATCGGATGAAACAGTAAAAGTGAATGTACGTTCATGTAGTTGTACTTCAGGGAGTATATAATCGCGTAGAAAGACCTCCAAGGCAAGGGTTGGAGAGCTTAGGGCGAATTTCAAGCATTAAATGTAATGAAATCGCGAAAGCTTTTATGGAATTCCTTTTTTAATTTAAGATATTCAACGATCCTGTGATCCGAGCTAATTGAGTTCAAAAATTCACCTTATATAATTTCTAATTCAGAACTCAACACTTTTATGCATGCAGCTCAGAATATAAAGTAATTTTTTTTAAATATAAACCATTATCATTCGAATTTTAACTTATTTTCAATTTAGCGTAATAATTGGCCAAAAATATTTTATGAAATAACCAATAAATGCAGTCAATTCCGGGGAAAAGCACTAGCTCTAAGAAGCAACTGGCTTAACCATCCAGTATACCATGTCCTTGGAAAGTGCGACTAAAATCAATATGTTAATGTTCTTTTCTATTGCATTTTCTTCGTGTAAAGTTTCATCAGAGACATCGCGTTCTGCTTCAGAAAAAGTAAATAAAATTGATGAGACATTTCAAATTAAACATGGTTCTTTCGAAATACGGCTGAGTAGCTGTGAACTACGCGTGCGTACTCATGTTCGTAAAACATTTTCACCCGTACCGAATCACGCGACTGGCGTCATATCAGTTCAGATCTATTGAAACTTGGAAAAGGACATATTATTTTTCAATTCCTGCCATTTTGGATTTTAGGAGCAATTTTATCTAGGACTAATTACGTCAAAAATAGGAATTCAGTTCATTTCTGTTGATGATGACGAAGAAGGAAACGCCTTTTCTAAGATACTGTTCCACTGAAGTACGTATTAAAGCTAATCCGTTGTTTTAGAGGCAATATGTCGAAAGTTAATGGTAAAGAGATATGAGAGAGAGGGTATCTTAAAGGCCGACTTCCAGCGAAAAGGGTTCTAGCGAACTGAAAACCAAGCATCTAGACTAACAATGAAGCGACCGTGCCGATTTTCGAAGCCCCGCTGGGTCAAAAGTTGGAAGGGCTCTCGCTAACTGAAAGCCGTGCAATGTGGTTCTAGCGAACTGAAGATGAACAATAGAAATCCCTTTAAATTTATTTCCTCTGGAATTTTTGCTTTCCCCTGAAGGAAATTCTCTATTGTGTATCTTCAATTCGCTAGAACCACATTGCACGGCTTTCAGTTAGCTAGAACCCTTCAATCTTTTACCCTGCAGCGGGGATTCGAAAATCGGCACGGTCGCTCCATTGTTAGTCGCGATGCTCGGTTTTCAGTTCCCTAGAACTCTTTTCGATGGAAGTCGGCCTTTAAGCTCTTTTGGCTAGTAAACAGAGTGTAAAATTGAAGTAAACGTTGTCGACAATAATATCATCTTGATACTTGTTATATCATTTAATCATACGACAAATTTAAAACACTCGCAATTTCTATTCTAACACTTCTACAGCTATTCTAAGTATTCTACCGCTATAAAATTATTCGAAATATGGTATTATTAGTAAGACGATTCAATTAACTTCTATGTATTATAAATGTATACCTATGATGACTTTGATATTGTTATTGCTCATATTTTGACAGCAGCAATCTATAGAAAGTTATTTGTTCATTTAATTAGTTTTCCCTTCAATCAGAATTTATAGGAGAAACAAGAGTTAACTTATTGCTATGCAGGCAAAATAAGTCAATTTCTTTATCTAATGACCAAATCATATGCATTACCATCTCTAATATTTATTTCACATCTTGTACAGGTTCCGTTATGGGGTGAATATAAGGGAACGTATCCTGTGAAAGTTGATGGTATAGTGAAATTAGTTGTGGATTCTACAATTTCAAAATTCTCCCAAAAGTAAATTATCAAAGTTCTATAATTCCAAAATACTTCAGTAAAATCAGCATTTCATAGAAGACGCTTTAGGTTTTAGTTCTTTGGTCGACTATAACGCAACCTTAACTAGGTTTTTCTCATACGTTTTTGCAGTTACACTGGGACACTCACTGAAAATGACATGGACTACGGAGAGATTTACGAAGATGGTAACGCTACAGGTGTACTTGGCATTTTAGCAAGAGGTGTATGTTGACCATTACCCCGAAAGGTATAAGATACAATTTTCTTCCTGATATTCGAAGTTTACACAAAAATATTTATTTTTCCATGTGCTTCATCGAATAAAAAGATGAAAATTCTATCGCTTGTCTTTCCTTTAGTTAGTTACTGAATCAATTGCCATTCCAGGAAGCCGATTTAGGATTCACTTTATCTGAACCATCTCACACCAATATAAAGCAAGTGGAATTTACTAACATTGTAGTTGAAGACGAATGGATGGTACTTAGTTCAGCTCAATCGGTCAAGTACGAATCTAAATCTATGGCTTTCATCAGTGTCTTTGACCGAACAGTAAGAATAAGTTTTTAAATACTTGTGAGCTCGTATGGGGAATGTCAAGTTGGATGAAAAAAAAAAACCTTCATTGACTTTAAATGCGAGAATGACGAATGATTTTAAAAATCATATTAGGTTCAGATTTTAAGGAATATTTGAAATAAAGACCTCCGACCAATCGCGTAACGCCCTGCCTTTTAGTTAACAAAATTCTCGTGACACGCTCCACGTCTCGCGCCGCGATTGTCGCACCGCGCGCAAATTTTATCAAATCTCGTGATAAATTTCATTCAACACGGAACGTGCCACGAGAATTTTGTTAATAAAAAGGCAGGGTGTTACGTGATTGGTCGGAGGCCCTTGTTTAAAATTATTCGCATGAAATTTCAAACTATAATTGTAATTTTAAAATCAATCGGTGATATTTCCTGGATGCTTCACTATGCTTCATCCTCCCTTTAAACAGTGCGAACTAATGGGAAATTGAATATAAACTAGACTCCAAAAGGCAATTTTTTTTAATAGTTTCTGTAAATTCAGACTCGCATCTCTACACAAATACTGCTCCCTCGTGATATAGTTTAGTCCATATTAAGGTTAATAACATTTCCTTGTTTTAATAGACATGGATTACTATCGGTTGCGCTATGGTTTTCATTTCGATTGCGTGGATGTTTATGGATACCTTATATTGGAAGTTTAAAATTCCAAAGGAAAAACCTAGAAAATTTCCAAGAAATTTCTATCGCTATCTCTTTTCAACCACGGCTATTTGTTTCAATCAAGGTCTGATTCAGCGTAGTACACGCAATTTGAAACCATTTAAAATTTTTTTAGTATCCATAGTGTCAAAGCTTTTTTTCCTAACGATTCCTCGTCAATTGTCTGAATGTATTGAACTTCAAACAAAAATAATAACCATTAGGCCTACAAGATATCAGGGGAGTTCATAATAACCCCCTTCCGGGGGGATGTATGAAACTGGCCATAGAGCTAATGGTAAAAATCGCGAATAACAAGATTCTGTCGTTGCGCATAGAAAGGATTAGCCTGTTTATGGACATACAACCTTACAGTATATCGTAGTGGTATCTATGCTCCTTGGTTTTCGTTCCAAAACCTCCGTTGGCTGGGATCTCCGTCGAAAAGAAAAATGGCGATATGGTGGACGTAGAAACACGTTGCAATTCTTATATTAAAGATACTGGGAATAAATTTGTCCAAACCGTTTTAATTTAACCACGGAATTCTCACTCACACATATCACAACAAAACATCATTGACGATCGTTTAAATGTTTTGTAGAAAACTAGAAACCCCGACTAAAAAGCGCAAAAGCCAACTTCTTAGCCAAGGCTTAATTTACACCGTTCCGACAGAAGCAGACGTGAGCCATTTTCGCTCCCAAAATCACAAGATAAAAATAGTGCTAAAGCGGAAGTGTGTAAGTTAATGCGCGTGGGCGCTAAAAAATGGGGTAACTATTTCTTTGGGAGTTAAGCGGTGTATGAATCCGCTGAGCTTTACGGCGAAACTTTGTTGTTACGGGCTTTTTAACCAGTTTCGTACTTCGGGTTATTATGAACTCCTGATGATATTAAAATATAACAGAGTTAGCATACATAAAAAATAACGTCTCGTAATTTAAACAGCAGAGATTTTGATTAAATTTTCGGATTAAAAATAAATACGAAATTGCTGCTACGCCAACAGTACCAACGGGCAGTTAGAAAAGGGATTTAATATATGGATTTCTTCAACTTCGAATCTTTAACAGGTCATTTCCCGCTTGAATTTAAGACAAACTATGTAGAAACAGACATCCTGACGTCATGCATAGTTTATTTGAACTTGAAAATCACGCGATATCGACGTAGCTTGTGAACAATGCGCACCAAAACATCCAAAACATTCGAATAACCAATGAGACGCGAGAAAAGAGGAGCCGGCGGTTTAACAAAGTTTTAAGCCCTTGCCCTTACCTTCAGTGAGATATCAGTATATGGTCTCTGGGCCCTTAAACATTCCAAGTAAATGAAATCCATGTATTCCTGTCTGTACAGAGAAGTCTCGTTCGCGAGAAATTGTTCATCTTCTTCAGTACGATTATAAATGGTTTCACTGTGTAGTATGAAGTCTTGTAAAGTCAGGGATAGATTTAGTTTTAGAAGTAGGAATGGAGAACAGAGTAATGTGGGCGTGCGTCATAGTCCCGGACCCCTTTCCATGGGACGTGGGGGTATGAAAGAAGAGGCGGGTCATAGCGACAGAGGTAAAGAGGAATTACGTATATTTTTCGCCGTCTCCATCAGCAACGTTATCAAAATGTAGTTTAAGTGAGGCAATAAGATAATTTCAACTTTTCGTTACGTGTTAGAGGGAGGGGCTATGAGTCGGACTGAAGTAAATACTAACCGTTCTCCATCCTACTTCTAAAATTAAATCTATCCCTGGTAAAGTTTATCAATTTTAAGCTGTGGTCGATTATTAATTTACAAACTTTGATAGGTGAATCTAGTTCCGTTTACTGGGGAACCAGAACAATTATAACAACATGGGTTATCGCTTGCTTCATAATAGTACAGTGTATATCTGGTGGAATACTGGCTAGACTAACGTTACCACCGAAAGGTCAATTTATTGACCGCTTGGAAGATATACTCAAACATCCAAATCTTCCTATTTTCATTGTGAATAATACCGTCCCTGCTCATTTCTTCGACGTAAGACATTGTATCAGAAATACATGAACATGTATTTCTGCTATTGCGGATAACACGTAATCATCTTAGCACTGTAAATAGTAGTGTTTTTTTGAAGAGTTACGCGTAATCACATTAGAACAGTCAAAGATTCAGACTTGTACACCGATAACGCTGAGTGACTGACCCCTCGCAAATACTTTTTATTACCTCTCCGTGTCACAGAGAGGTATTATACTGGACGTGTCAGGATGTGTGTGTGTCTGTCACCGCGTTAGCAGTTGGAAAATCGGAGTAGACGTGTTCGCAGAAAGCAATTTTTGACTTCTACTCCCATTGTTGGGATTAAGAAGATGTACGCGGCGATTGGCTAGGGTTACGAGAAACGTCTATAGCCTCCCAATGGCAGGGCTTCCACAAAAGGTTCACGTAACTGTGGGTGTTCTAATCATTTATTGAGAATCAGTTGCGTTATAACCCTAAATTTTCAAAAATTGTTAAAGAGGCATACACTTGAATTCAAGCGTCAACAATAGCTCTGATTAAAATGATTTTAGGAATAAAGTTTCTTAAAACGATTTAACTAGAATAAAGGTATATTAAAGACGATTAATATAATTAATATGAACTATATATATTTAAGAAAAACCTCTTAATTGCGTCTCGACTCGGAGAGGTATATTTTGGTTTCCCAACTTGATTGTATTTCTGCGCTTGTATTTAAGGATTATTTTCAGTTTTATTATGTCAAAAACATTGTGGGTATTTTTTCAGAGACCTGCTGGAGAAGTAAGTGAGAAGGTTCAGAATCAAATTAAAAAACACAACATGATAGTAAAACCAGGAGAAATTTTTATACTTCAACTTCTAGAGGACTTACAACATAACAGATTAACTACATTCCTTCCTAAAGACGTTATAATGGAAGGAATAGAATTATTGGAAATTTGGGATGATTTCGAAAATGAGATTCATATTTCACGGGAATCCGTGTTTAAAACTAACGCAGCGTTCCCAATGAGGAAGAATGGGAACCCAATCATCTCGGGGATTTTCAAGAAACTGTAATTTTTACAATCTTTTTACAAGAAGAAATATACCTATAAAAAGGCATAAACGGGTCAGATAGTAGGCTTCTACTCTTGCGCTCGTGTCAGCAGACAAGTAAGCCCCACCCCTTTCATTTTCGTCATAGATCTGCGATTCTGCGTTTTACCATTGGATTCTGCGGGAATAGACGCGAATGACATATTTCTAACTAGAGAAACAAACAGGGGCAAAGTAAACGGGAAATGAAGGCTGCCTCCCCCCCGGTGCTGAAACGGAACGGGAATTGTTTTTAATTGCCATTAACAAGTTAGTTAAAGATTCTGAACTGAGTTGCTGGATTTGGAATATGTGTCCCTACAGGAAAACCACTCTATAATTATTTCTAAATCGAATCAAGTGTTCTATCCTTATGATTTCGTGAGTTCCAAAAATCAAACCAAGGCTTAACGAAAACGTAAAAGAGATAAAAACGTATAAGATAAAATATTAAGCCCGCTTCGTTTCCGTCCCCCACCTATGAAGAGGGGATTGTCGACTATCATGCGAGCACCAGAGGCGAATTTAAGGCTTCTTATACAGGGTGTTTGTGAAAAGTCCATCAATAATGAAAGGGCGTATTTATTGGGCCATTTTGAGTCGAAAATGTTCTATGACATTTAGCCGTCCGAGCCACGGTTTTCGAGTTATGATTTGAATATTTTAGGGATGACCCCTTCATTAAATTAGCGCTGTCTTTCAATTTCTAAATTAAATTTAAGGGGTCATCCGTAAATTACTCCAATCATAACTTGAAAACAGTGGCCCGGACGGAAAAATGTCATAGAACATTTTCGACTCAAAATGGCCCAATAAATACGCCCTTTCATTATTGATGGACCTTTCACAAACACCCTGTATGTATATTTCTTCTTGGTTTTTATCAATCATTTCTGGGACTCTTACTAATTTGATAATTTTAATTTTTTAAGGACACAAAATTTGTTCGAAACCGGGATTATATTTTACGAGCGGTCAAAGATTCAATTTAAAACCCAGTATCATTTGGGAGAATATAGAAAAAATGAAAAGCATGAAATTACGCTTAACTTCACACACTTACAATTTCCTTTTTTGTTTATTTCATTCTCTCTCTTTATAACGTTGATTGTGTTAGCGTTTGAGGTTCGCTGTTGTTGTACAAGCGGATATTGTTTTTGTCTTTTTAAAGCTTAACGCTCATTCAGCGGGAAAAAAATCATGACGAAAAACTGGAGCTCGACTGTTAAAACTTTTGTATACGCCAAGAGCCGGCGGAAATTTGACGGCGGAACCTTGAATGCAATCACATTGCACTGAGCATCTGACCCTGTAGTTACAAAATGACCTACCTTTTCGACTCTGTTATACATTATTAACGTATTATTTCTTATACAAATCGCATTAAAATGCTTTGAAAAAATAATTCCGAGTTCGAGAGTGAAATTTTATAAAAACAGCGGTCCCTTGTGTGGGCCCTCGAGCTCAAACTTAGAGACATCTTACAAAAACGTCCGTCAATTGGTGGAAAAGGCCGTGTTTAACTAATAAAATAAAACTTAATACAAATTCCGTAGAGCTCCGCGTGTAATTTTACAGTTGAACTCCATTCCACCATCAAAGAGGAGAGAGAGAGGGAGATAGAAACGCGCTTTATAAAATCCGGCGAAAAATGGGAAAATAGGGGGTAGTAAAAACAATTTTCGGTACGTTTAGTTTTAGGACGCACATCCTTTGCGCATGAAGGATTGACTTCTTCGCCTTATCTCTGCCATCCCCTACGTCAACTGTGCGCGAGAAAGCAGCGCTCAGGCACCGCGGTGTACCGTAGATTTACCCCCGTTTTCACCACGCATGCATAGCCAACTAGATTAGATAAAGCCCGTGCATACCCAGAAATTTCTTCTCTAAACTGGCATTTTAAGAACGCCAAGAGTGGCCGCAAGGTAGCGTATTATGGACTATGAATGATGACGTACGTCGACGACGATGACGTAGTATGCGCAGAAGAGCATGAATTTTATAAACGAGCGGCTCACCAATTTAATTTTTTTTAACGGATGTCGGGCGGGCAGCTCGGCCACCACGGGTCCGCGGCACGGGTCCGTTTACTTTTCGACAAAATAAACGTTAAATATACAGGTAAGAATTAATTTTAAAGTAAAAATTTGTTTATCTACGTTTTAGGTTCAAATATATATATTTTAAAATTTTAAATACGTTAACCTAGACATCCTGAGCGAAAATTTACGATATAGTCTAGGGCCTTGGTCTTAACCTTGAATGCATTTTTATAAATGGTTTTAAAATTTATTTCAGTATTAAAATGGTTTATTGCTTTGTTCCAACTTGTAAAAGTAATGATTGGAATAAGAAGGAAGGCCGAAGTTTCCATAGAATCCCGAAAAAGGATGTTGACAGAAAGAAGTGGCTTGTTGCAATATTTGGAGTAGATCATGATGAGAGGAACGATGAAAATTTACACAATTCAGGCGCAAGAGTTTGCAGTGATCATTTTAAGCCATCTGATTTTAGCATTTCAACTACAAGAAAATCTTTACTGACATTTGCTATTCCATCTGTATTTCCCAAAGCTGTCACTGAAAGCCATTCATGCGAACTAAGTAAAGAACAGACAATGGAATCTCACGAGAAAAGAAATACTCAAATAAACAGATCACCATTATCAGGAATCATCAATGAAACTAACCAAGAAAATCTTCATTTTCAATCTAATTCTAATGGAAATCCATATTTATCTCCTCCTAAGAAAAAAAGGTCTCTCGAATTAGTACAGTGTCAAAATGTTGAAGAAAAGTCAGACTGTGATAATATTAATCAGTATTCAACTCCAAGGAAAGAAACATTAACTCCTGTGAAAGCTTCAAATAGTACAAAAGTCAGATATGCAAGTTCCTATTTTTTTTTAATATTTCTGTGATAAATAAATTTAATTGCTGTAAAGTGAGTTGAAATAGTCAAAAGCAATATTGACGTGATTAAACATTATTCCTATCAATTGCTATTATATGCAAGTTTTTTTTCAAATTTTGGTGATAAATAAATGTATTTTTCATAACTAAGTTTTAATAGTCAAAAGCAATATTAAAGTGATTAAAAATTGTTTCTATCAATTGCTATGATATGCAAGTTCTTTTTTTAAATTTTGGTGATAAATAAACGTAGTTTTCATGACTAAGTTTTAATAGTGTAAAGCAATATTTAAGTGATTAAAAATTGTTCCTATTTGAAAATAAAGCTTTGCTTTAAACCTTAATCATGAGTACTTTTTATTTAAATATATTTGGTGTTCAATTTCAATTTTCAATATAAAAATAAATTATAGGACTTACATTTATCACTTTATAGACAGCCCCTTAATAAGTTTTTCGAATTTCAACATTTATGACCGACCCCCGAAACTCATAGTCCATAACACGCCATCGAGCGACCTACCGGAGAACTAAAACTACGCAAGGAGTATGTAAAATATCTCCCCCTCTCCAGCAGGCATGCACGGGCTTTGACTAATCTAGTTGGCTATGACGCATGGATCACGGCTGCCTATACTGATTCTCTCTCCCTCTTTCTCTCCTTTTTGCCACCATGATTTTCCGCTGAGTGAGAATTAAGCTTTAAGGGGCATCAATCTTGTCCGGTGTTTATCGTAGAGATAACGCGATGTTGAAAATTGTCGCGGGTCAATAACTTTATTCATGAATACAATCAGTTAATTGGAAGCAATGTGTCCCCATATCTCCCACGTTAATTTCAATGCGGGTTTTTTGTGACGGTTTTGAGAACTATCCACGTAATTTCATTGGTTGGAGTGAAGGAAGCTTTAACCCATATATAGACATTTGGTCCCAAAGATGCAAAATAACCAATTAAAGTATCTTATTTTGTCGTTGCATTAACAAGGCAACTATTTAAGAAACCTTTAACTTGCAATTTTTAAAATACTTTAGGTACCAACCTTCTTCAAACGTTACATAATTTAAAGTTTTGCCAGGAAAAATCCATTAATGAAAAAGGAATTCAATGCAACGCTAGATTGTTCTGTAAAAAAAATAAACAGAACTCTTTCGAACAATAGAAAGTTTCTACCTATAATTGTTTGAGTAATAATAAATAGCATGATTCAGTAACCATTATCGGGTTCTGGTTTAATACTATATTTGTAATGGTTTTTCAAAATATATCACGTTTTATATTTGTATAGTCTACCCTAATGCATTTTTACAACCAGATTATGTCAAAAAGCCTATAATCGAGATTAAAGATTGGACATATCGATCCGTTTCCGTGACTAGTAAGCCCGGCAGTGGGTTTTCAAGCTTAGTTGAGATTGCGAAGAGTCATTGAGTGAGTTAGTGGATTTCAAGGTAGACTTGAACCAACTGCGTCATACTCCATTTCATGAAAATCACATTTAAAAGATTAAAATTAGATATGTAGCTTTAATTATTATGACACACATATTCAGTGGTTTTTGTTATGTTTATGCGTAATTTGCATAATTAAAATTATTAAAGATTTGGAAGTGGGGTGGCGTAGCGGTTAGCGCTTTCGCCTCGCAGCAAGAGGATCCCGGGTTCGATCCCGGACTGTGGCACCGGGTGAAAAATCTGGGAAGAAATCCTTCTGCGTAGAGTTTGCAAGTTCTCTCCCCGCTTGTTAAAGGAGTTTTCCTCCGCGGTCTAACCCGGTTTCTCCTTTCCATCAAAACTTGCAGAGGTTAACGGTAATAGTTAGTATAGGGCGCTGTCAGTTAGCTGTGGCATAGGGGCTAGCCACCACCCCTCTATGCATTGTAAAGGCGTTAGATAAGTGGCAATAAGTCGCAAGATGACTTGGTCCAATTAGCTAGCTAGCTGAACTTATAGTTGATCTATTACTGATATTGTTATTCATAATGAACCAAACACAAATCTTAACCTACGTCGCTGCAGATGTAAGTGATATTAACAATTAAGTTTCCTAATTTTTTTGTTTCTATAATTTACCTAAACTATAAAACCATATTTTTTTTGGATATTTTAACTAAGATGTAATGTTGTCCTTGGTCCATTTCCGGTTTTTCTCAACATTTCATTATTTTTAGTCCAAAATTATTTATATCACTCCTAACTTTTAGAGCTTTTCGGCGATTTGAACTAACTATATGTAATCTTCAAATGAATAATCGATTTTGGTAATTTCTTATAGATTATGCTATTTGGGATGTACGAGGAAGCATCGCTTGTAAAAGTGGACGGGCATATAAAACTGGTGGTCGAATCAATTATATCCAAAATAAACTTAAAGTAATAAAACAAAATACAACATATCTGAAAAATTAAAGTAAAATTAAACTTAACCCGCATGGTTTGGTATAGCTTCTTCGAATAATTCAGCATATCCATAAAGCTGTCGCAAAAGAATTAATTTATTATGCCTTAAATCGTTCTGAACTTTTAAAATAAATGTTTCCATTTATTATAGGGTTTGAATAAAACCATAGAATTTCCACTAAAAACCCATTTAATAAAACCCATCACTAAAACCTTGATTCAATTTTAAAAAATATAAATTCTAAAATACTTTCTGTATAATTATAGTTAAAGATATTTATTGTTTCAACTTCAAAAGCATTGTTTAATAATATTTCTTATTTTTATGAAACAATTGAAGATTTTTACTTTGAAGCAGTGACCTTTGAATAACAATTACCACATTTCACACGACTGCCAAATATTAAAAAAAAAAACCCGGTAAAACCCAATAAAATCCGTTGGGTAGGGTTTTCTCGAACCCTGAATAATTATTTTGAAATATTCAGACGCTACAGTGTTTTAATAATTATTTGACCTTTATTAACTATTAGCTATACGGGAATACTAATGGATATGATGGACCTGTGGGAAATTTACGGTCCCGGAAACTCTACTGGTGTTCTTGGCGTTCTAGCCAGAGCGGTAGGCTAAATGTGTTCTTTTCGAAAGAAGATTTAGTTAAGTTTCATTTACAAGTATATTTTCTAGGAAGCCGATATCGCTTTTAATCTTATAGCAGCATCCGTAATAAATGTGAATTATTTGGATTGTAGTAACGTAATTAATGACGACGAATGGATTATTATTAGTTCGAATCAAGCGGTGGACTACGAATCGGAAGCTTTCACATTTTTTACTGTCCTCGACCATAAAGTGAGATTTAGTCTTATATTTACAAGTACGATGCGTTTATTCCCGCCATTTGAGTCACATCGAGTGAAAAAGGTCCAAGAACATGTGGTCTATAACATACAGTTTTGGAGGTACTGGTCTCCAAACATTGGCTCCTTAAACAAGGAAATTGGGACGCATGTGGAGAAGGACATTACAGCTTGCTCATCTTGTTTAGACAATTTCAATGGTCTCCGATCTAAAAACGTTAATGAGCCTTTATCCCGGGAAGTGTACTTTTAAAGGTAGAAGTGTGCCTAAGCTGGTAATGTAAAAGTTGTTCAAAGTGTACATTTTGAACAATACCTTTAAGTAACGATGTTGCCTTGGTAGTGATAAAATAAACATTTATTGGAAACTCATTGTGTTGTTACACATATACCCAACCAACAAATAAACAAGTTGGCTCGGTCTCGACTCCATCTAAGGGATAGGATCACGTTGTTGTGTTATCTGCTCATTAATAACACGACTGATTTAAAACGTAATAAGATCAACTTTATTAAGTGTTCGTCGTAACATATTTACTGCTCGGGCGATAACTAACTCGCCCCTCGTTAGCTCGTATACTTATATAGGCCTGCACAATGTACAAGGTCCAATTCAATCATCTAAGACAATTCAGTTCAGTTCAGTATCTACATTATACAACATCCTTTCTCTTAAGTTAATTTACATATCGTTAGGATTTTATCTATTTCATAAATTAAGTTTGAGGATCTTTGCTAAGACCATTCAGTTCAGTTCAGTATCTAAATTATACAACATCCTTTCTCTTAAGTTAATTTACATATCGTTAGTATTTTATCTATTTCATAAATTAAGCTTGAGGATCTTTTTCACCACTCGGCCACTCTTTGTTCTTACTGCTGGTGGGCTGTCAATAATTGCGATTGGAGGTGATGACTCTGACTGGTTGCAGCTGGATTCTGCTGTTGGAGGTGACGACTCTGACTGGTTGCTGCTGGATTCTGCTGCTGTCGATAGTTGTGGCTCAGGAGTACCAGAGTCGATTGGCCTTGATGGTTGTGATGGCTCAGGTGCATGAGTACTGAGGCGCCTTGACGTTGATAGCTCGTAGCTATTGGACTCTATGGAATTTGACGGCATTGCTATCAAGTGATACCTATTTCTTCGGATTACGCCCCGAGGGGTATCCAAGATATATGATCTTGGTTCTTCTGCGTGACACTTGACCGTTCCTTGAGTCTTGAGATCAGTTATCCACACACTTTCTCCCCTTGAGAGTACGGATAATTCTTTGGCTCTATGCCGGTTATCATAATTGTCCTTCAATTTCCTCTGGCGGTTTTCCTCCCTTTGTCGGACTACGTCGTACGGCGGAATACTAGGTATCAGATCCTTAGAGGTTGTTGGCAAGGTGGAGCGAAGTTTGCGTCCCATCAAGAGCTCCGCGGGAGTATAACCGTTGGCCAAAGGCGTTGATCTATACGACAATATGGCGAGACAAGGATCGTCTCCTTTCTTGAGTGTTTGCTTGACGACTTTAACGGCCGCTTCGACAAAACCGTTGCTTTGTGGAAATCTTGGACTTGAGGTTACGTGTGTGAAACCGTAAGTTTTGGCGAATTCTCGGAATTCTGAAGTAATAGTCTTCTGAAATTGCGGTCCATTGTCACTTTTCACTACTTCCGGAATTCCGTGTGTCGCAAAGATTTTCTTGATGGCGTTGATTACCGTTTTGGTGCTCAAGTCGCTCAATTGCTTTATCTCGAAATATCTGGAGTAAAAGTCGGTTACAAGTAAATACCATTTTCCTTGCAAATAGAATAGGTTTATGATCGGTCTCTATGTCAACTTTTACCCCGACAATGTAGTCCTTGAATCTCTCACACGCCGAAACCATGGCTAGCGCTTCCTTCTCAATTTGTGCGTATCTTTGCTCCGCCTGACTTAATGTCTTCGATCCATACGCAACTACCCTGAGAGAGCCGTTTGGCTGTTGTTGACGTAATACGGCTCCGATGCCGAACGACGATGAATCAGCAGAAAGAACAGATCTGTTCTTAGGATCAAATGGGGCCAATACCGGCGTCGATGAGAGGATTCGTTGAAGTTTGGTGAAGGCATCTTGCTGAACGTCAGACCACTGCCACTGATTTTTGCTGCTCAGCAAAGAGTTTAGCGGTTGCGCAATCTCTGCCATGTTTGGAATAAATTTCCCTAGGTAATTAGCCATACCAAGAAATCTTCGTAGTTGCGTTGCGTCTTCCGGTGGCTTCATTCGTGTGGCCTTTACTTTGTCGTCATCCGGCTTAATGCCCTCTTCATCAATCGTGTGACCCAGAAACTTGACTCTTGTGACAGAAAATGCGCATTTTTCGAGGTTGAGTGTCACACCCGCCTTTTCCAGATTACGTAACGTATGTCTCAGGCGAGCGTCATGGTCATCTTGATCCGTTCCATATACTAATATGTCATCTTGGAGGTTCACGTTTCCAGAAACTCCTTCGAGCGCATGGCTGATTTGACGCTGGAAGTGCTCTGACGCTGAACTAAGGCCAAATGGTAGTCGATTAAAATAAAAACGTCCAAATGGTGTGATAAAAGTGGTGAGCGGTGCAGATTTCTTATCCAATGGGATTTGCCAATACCCGCTATTTGCGTCCAACTTCGAAAAAATCTTGGCTCCCGCCAACTGACCCAAGACGTGATCCACTGCTGGCATTTGATAACGTTCCCGGCGGATATATTTGTTCAAATGAGTGAAGTCGACGCAGATACGTAAACTTGGTGTTTCCACGTCGTTAGGACTCGTCTCTGTATCCTTCCCGAACCCTTTTGGTTTGTTCTTCAGCACAATAACCATGGGGGCACACCAATCAGTGGGCTCTTCGATTAATGATATGACGCCACGTGCGACCATCCTGTCTAACTCTGCCTTGGTTTCTGTTAAGAGAGCTATAGGAACTCTTCTTGGTGTGGACAACGCAAAAGGCTTGGCATTAGGATCCAATCGAATTGTATAGGGTGTTTTCATCTTGCCCAGGCGCCCGAACAGATCTGGAAACTCTTCACGTGGATTTATTGATGTTCCCGGTTCAATTTCTTCAACCATTTTTACTAATGATAAGTCTTCACTGTCGGCTAGGCCCAATAGCGGTATTTGAAGGTTCTGAATGACATACAGATAGGAATCTGTAATGACATCCTTGTATCGAAGCTTGGCCTTGATTCGCCCCGTCGTTGTTAGGCGAATTTTTCCTGGACCATATAACAACTTGTCCGAGGTGAGCAATTGGTGGTTCCTCAGCGTGGACTCGTACAGATCCATGGGAACGGCGCTAACCTCAGCACCAGTGTCGACTTTGAATTCAATTAACCTCCCGTTAATTTCTATTGGGACCATCCATTTTATCTTACGTTCGCTTGACACTGGCAAAAGGTCAATTTCTTCCATAAGAGTATACTTCCTGAGAGTAACGTCCTGATCCAGCTTCTGGTCCTTGTTACTGTTTGCCTTCATTGTCGTTATGGACCCCACATAGAAAGAATCGGCCTCTACCTCATGAATTTGCGACCCTCGACGGCATACCTTTGAATAATGGCCGATGTCGTTGCATGTATAACATTTGGCACTCCTGGCAGGGCATTTGTCTCTTGGATGGTTGTCCTCTTCTCCACAACGATGACAACTTGATGCTCGGTTATATGAAAACCCCCTGTTTGATTTCTTAACTTGGGACGTATTCTTGAAACGTGATCGTTGGATATGTGGTGCAAATGTTCGGCGGTCACGACTTCTCAGTTGGTCAACTTGACAGGTTTCAGTTATTGTCGATCCATTTAACTCCAGCTGTTCCCGTCGTCTGTCTTCTGCGCTCCGAACTCTCTGGATAGCTTGTTCCAATGATAGATTTTCGTCATCTTGTAACCTCTCCGACAGGGCTTTGTTAGAAATGCCCACCACTATACGATCACGAATTAATTCATCCTTAAGAGCGCCGTAGTTACAATGTTCTGCCATGGCATATACTGATGTGATGAACTCGTCCGCGGTCTCGCCCTCCTTTTGAAAGCGTGTGTTGAATTTGGCCCGCTCATAAATAGTATTCCGACGAATAATAAAATGGCTTTCATACTTGTTAAGGACCAGTTGAAAGTCGGTCTGTGCCGCGGCAGCAAGACTAAAGGAACTGAATATGTCATCTGCTTTATCCCCCATGAGGTAGATGAGTGCGTTGACCTGTTCTTCATCGTCTTTCGCGCTGAGGCCGGACGCTTTCCGAAAGCGCTCAAAGCGCCGTTTCCATGATGGCCAGTCATTCGGACACGCGAAGTTAAATGGCTCAGGAGGAGTGACTTGGAAAGCAACTGCCGAAACGCGCGGTAACGCTGGTAAAGCCATGAAAGTTTCAATTGGCTGGGTGGAACACGACTCGGGATAGAATATGCGCGACTGTAAGATAAGAAAAACCACGACTCGGGCAAAACCACACTAAGCCTCGGTCAATCGGAACACGACGCGAGATACGCGAAACACGAACGCAGGGCGCGGAAGGAAAAAAAATAAAACGTACTTAGAACCCGGTCGAACAAACTTCTGACACCATGTTGTGTTATCTGCTCATTAATAACACGACTGATTTAAAACGTAATAAGATCAACTTTATTAAGTGTTCGTCGTAACATATTTACTGCTCGGGCGATAACTAACTCGCCCCTCGTTAGCTCGTATACTTATATAGGCCTGCACAATGTACAAGGTCCAATTCAATCATCTAAGACAATTCAATTCAGTTCAGTATCTACATTATACAACACACGTGACTGTCAAAGTTGACTGTAGCTGAGCGACGGAAATAAATCTCTTATTTTTCTGATTAGATTAGAGTCTGACTCTAGGGGTAAAACAGGTTCTGCGCATGGCAAAATCAAGCCAATAGCCTCAAAACCGGAGAACGAGATCTGAGCCGTTATAAAAATCAAAAGATTTGTTGGTTGGGCCTATTGAACTACTTCTACATAATCAGCTGAGGCACACTTTATCCCTTTAAACGTACACTTCCGCTTGATAAAGGCTCATAAACGTTCTTAGATTGGAGGCTATTGAAATGGTCTAAACAAGATGGGCACTTTTGATATGTCTTACTTCTCATGTGTGCCAATTTCCTTGTTTGGGGGACCGTACCTCCACAACTAAATGTTCTTTGACACTTTTCACTCACACTGTCCCAATGAACACACCCTTTAATTTATGACACACTTATCAGAAACACCCTGTATAATTCAAAGTTCTGAATGACTGTCAGACTGACAGATAGACAGTGTGATAATAAACGCTCATCCCAATCTGCTTTACACCGAGAACTGAAATTTTGCTGGGGCTTTACTGTTTAGTAATCGGCACGCACTAAGAAAAACTTTTCAACTCCGTGGCCATCTTGCAAAATGGCGGCCTGAAATCTAATAAAAATCTCTATTTAAAATGTCTCCGTGTATTTCAAACGGTGCCTTTAATATTTGGTAAACAGGTTGCCTATATATCATAGACGGACTTTATGGCTATTGGGTTACGATTTGCCGCCACCTTTTAAAATGTCGGCCCGAATTGTAAAAAATCTTTTTTCATGGACTAAAGTCCGCGCTTTTCAACTGATTGCACTATGTTCCCAATATCCTGCCTCATGAACTTTGTCAGAAACCCATAATCATCCTTATTATATAGATTTGTTATTAATTGACAATTTATTTTTTGACTATGTTTTTTTAGACATGGCTATTGCTCGCGATATCACTGATACTTCTTTCAATATCATGGTCATATCCCGACATCGCTTATTCAAAACTGTCTTCAAAGAATCAAAACCCATTCACTAAACTACACCACAAACTATTTTTTACATTCTCAATATTTGTTTCTCAAAGTAAGCAAACAACCCATGATTTCAATCCATGTTAAATGAAGTTAAAGTCTTATTTTTTACACAATGTCACAACCGCTAAAGGCCTAACAAAACTATGATGATATGCTATGGTTAAAATTAGTTCTCTGTTTTTAAGGTACAATTTTGTCGGAAATCTCAGCTATTAGAATAGCTTTGTTTTCTTGGATCACGACATGTCTCATAGTTATTAACTGTATATCTGGCAGTTTTCTGGCAAAGATTACTCTACCACCGACAAGTCATTTTATCGAGATACTGGAGGACATTCTAGAGTATCCACATATACCCATTTATATACCGAAAAATACGGCTCCGGATAAATATTTCAGGGTAAAGTTGCTACTGTCACAAAATCTTAAATGTATTTCCCTTCATGTTTTCGAGAAAATTCTGCGGAGAGAAACTGATCAGGAAAGTTTCTCGCGGAAACATGGTTTCGGGAATTCAAAACAAAGCGTGGTTTCGTTGACACCTCATATTGCTAAGCTAGACAAAAGCCAGCTTTACCTCCCTCCTCGTTTAAGAGTTGAAATTAGTTTCTTCCTTTGGTAATGTAAATAGATGTGTTGAAGAGCCAGAATGATGAGGTCGCTAAAATAGTCGCGATTTGCTTTAAGGGTTTTGAAAACTTTCAAGCAAAATAGTAAATCGTGGCTATTGCGCATAGTATAGCATCGAGGTGGACAAAACGTTTTGAAATATGTCACTGCATGTGAAACGCAATTGATAAATACTTTTTGCGAAGGTACGAATTGTAGTTGCGTAAACCATATTCAGTGACACATGTTTAACGCGTTGAGTAAAATTATAATGACTATTTCTCGATTTTATTATTCTTTTTTCAAAATAACAGATTCCGGTGACCGAAGTCCAGAGAAATGTCTTGGCCCAAATAAAGAGACACGGAAGGATGGCCGACGCTTCAGGCTCAAACTTTCTTGAAGTGATCGACAACATTGCTGAAAACAAGATCATTTCATTTATTCACAAAAAGAGCGTGCTTCATATCTTGAAATATCTTAACTTATACGACGAATTTGAGCGGAAAATTCACATTTCAAGTAAACCAGTTTTAACCACGTACGGAGTTTTCCCAATGAAAAGAAATGGAACACATCGTATTTCAAGAGTCTTCAAAAAAACGTATATTCGAAATTTCATTTCACTAATATTTAGAATAGAAAATCAAACTTTCAATGTAAACCCGCATCCCCGACATATGGTCCAGTTGGTTAAGAAAGATCATTGTGAAGCTTTTCAAAACGTTATGGAATGGAAGTTACGACACATTATTTACCCGATTATTCGAACAATTTCTATATTTGGTTTTACCCTATAGGCCTAGGACCAAGTACTTTGGTGAAAATTTTATTTTATATAGCCGTTGTTAAATTAGGTCACAAGTATATACTCCTAGGTCAGTAATACCAAGAAGCGATATCTAGTTTACTAGGGAGAAGTTCAGATGCCTAAGTATTCGCTTGCCATAGTCCCAGTCCCTCGTTCGAAATACAAGGGGGGACATAAAAGGAGGCCGGGATATTTCGCCTCTCCTCAGTCGGAAAATACGTAATTTTAGTCATTCGCGTCGCGGCGCTGACGTTAGTTTTCAAGAACCAATGCGATGCTGGTTGTAGTTTTGAGGCGGGGATTAACTCCGGACCTACGTTTGGACTGGAGATAAAGAGAGAAATGTAGTAAACTAGATATTGCTTCTTGGTAATTCATTGTGTCAGTGTTGTATACAAGCTCATCCAAGATATTTTCCATTACAACTCAGTGCAGAGTTTACTGGGCACGGGTGTCAATCCCTAATTTATCCAGTGTTAGAGTCGTACACTCCTTGGATTGATTTTCTATTAGCATTTAATCTAATTTCTATGGTCATTTCATTTTCCTTTTAATATGACAGAGTACAGAATTTGTATGAAACGGGAATAATATTTTACGAGGAAAAGCTAGACTTGTGGAAAAGTGAAATGCTCTTGGCAGCGAACAAACGAATTCCAATGACGGATCAGAAACTCAGCTTGAAACATTATCTATTTGGCGTCATCTTTCTAGTGATATCGCAAAGTTTGTCTTCACTCTTCTTTCTTATTGAGAGGACACGGAAACAAGCTGTTAATGCACCGTCACTTGTTACTGAGAGGTTTTTTCTTAAATAATTAAATATAATTGATATTAATTATTTTAATCGTCACTAATTTAACTGAATTATAGTTAAATTGTTTTAAGAAACTATTTCTAAAATCATTTTAAACGTATCTATTGTTGACGTTTCAATTCAAGAGTATGCCTTTTCAACAGTTTTTGGAAATAAATGATAAGAAAACTCGCAAATGCGTGAACCCTTAGTGGAAGCTCAGCCATTGGAGGCTAGACGTTTCTCGGAACCCTAACCGATCGCCGCGTAAATGTTAACCCTAACGATGATAAAGGAACACGTTTGATCCGATTTCATAACTGCGAACTTGGTGACAGACACAGACACACACACAGATACGTCCAGTGTAATACCTCTCCGTGACGTCATCGTCACTCGGAGAGGTAAAAAAGGATCGCAATAAAAAGTTTCCACTTCGCCTTTACTATGCGTGGTACTATAGTTAGTAACCGGTTTATTGTAACCCCCCAAGTATTTGGTATCGTTATAGATAAAAGTAAATTTTATTGATCAAACATTCAAATCATATACTCTAGGGAGAGCTAAAGTTATTTTCACTAGCTTTGGTTGACGTAGGGCCGAAACAAAATTAGCTAGAATATATAATTGAACAACCATCGCAACCATGGTAGCAGCGTTATAGAAGAAAAAGCCACGCTAGTTAGATTTCCAATTTTCGAAAACAAACCTATACTATAATTGAGTTTGCCAGTGTCACGAAAACAACTGCTCAATTATTCGACAATAGCCGAAATAGCAAAAAAAAACCTTACGTATTTTCTATCTCATTGTTCCAAAGTTCGCGCGAAAAAAAAGAAGCAACATGACCTATATAGAGAATTCACTAACTTTCTGTTCTACAAACGTAAGACACTTTCAAACTTAATTACTGGGGATTCAAAATTAAATAGGGTTTATTTATAGGTCCTAGTAATGGGAGTGTATGAGGAAATTTCACCTGTGAAAGTGAACGGCTTCATGCAATTTCCAGTCGAAACTGTAATCAAGAAAATTAATCTAAAGTAAATTCATTGTAACTCTACGATTTTCAATAATTAACAACTTAAATTAAATGAAAGGATCAAGATAGCATTCCTTCTCATTATTTGATAAAGCATATAAAATATTAATTATTTCAAATTGGAACTATGTCCGTCTATCAAGCAGAAAGAGTTGGGATATTGGACAACAAGTATCACGTGAAATATATTTTCCGTGTCGTCCAATAGAATTCTTAACCCCAGCGTAATCCGTTTCATAGTGTAACTTAACCTTAACTGCTCAATTGTGAAGATAGGCACATCTTGAAGGCAAAAGTGGACAGGAGTCGAAATCGCCATACATATAACGGATGATCTGTATCCCCTCTCTACGGCAACAAGTCCTCCCAGAATCCTCTGCGTTTCGGTAGGGTCGTATGGTACGGAAACGTCGAGGATGCCCTTGTGTCTTAAAAAAGAAGCTAGTTCTCATGCAAATACAAAGGTGCTTTATGGTAATCGCCAACCAAAGGGTAGAGACGTGAGCAAGGTACACTGGGAAACTTTCATTGGCGCACATGTCCCCCAACATTCTTCTCCATCCCAATCTCTCCTTCAAGGGCACGTAGTTCCAATTTGAAATATAATACGTTCTGTCGAACAAAACCAAGAGAATTATATCGTTGTCCTTACACTTAATATCTGGCGAATATTTTTTGTATACACGACTGTATTGACAGTTACACAGGAGTCTTAACTGCCGATGACTTTGATTATGGAGACGTTTATGGACCTGGAAACGCAACCGGAGTTCTTGGAATACTTATCAGAGGGGTAAGCGTTTACCAATTGCTCTCCAGAATCATTGAAATGATTTAACATCATACATTTTTTCCCTATTTAGGAAGCTGATGTTGGTTTTATATTAAAAGGACCCACAGTTGTAAACTATAACTACATCGAATTTACAAATGTTGTGGCTGTCGACGAATGGGTTTTAATTAGCTCACAGCTGGCCGTGGAGTTCGAATCGAAGGCTTTCTCTCTGTTCACCGTATTTGACACAATGGTAAGAGTGTAAAGAGGAAAATGTCCAAACATTTATGACCGGTTTTTGTGACCTTAACTACTTCTGAGTCACTTTAGAGCCACGTCATATCCTTTTTTATACCGTGGCTGGCTTTTGGGCTAAGTTCGATATCCATAATATAAGAGGTTATAAAAGAGGGGTTATTATGTACCTCTGATAATAGGTAGGTAGTATTCGTTCAAATCCATGGAGACACGAGTCATATCATTTAGCCGACTTAGTTTCACCTTTACAAAGTTTTCTTCCAGACGAGGTTTAATACTGAATATTAAAACGACTTACTTTTTATTTAATCAAAAGAACTTGTATAGATTCAAATAATTCGTAATGGTGTAAAAATGTACTATTTTGTTATTTCCAGACTTGGACTATAATGGTAATCGCCCTACTCCTGTTTCCAGTCATAAGGTCTTTCTTAGACTTAACTTTTTCAAGAATGAAGAATTCAGAGAAGAAAAATCTACGTCCAAAACAAATATTCTACAAAAATGCATTTTCGTCCCTAGCAATCTTCTTTTCTCAAGGTTTTTAATTTAACAAATAATGTTAAAGGGGCTGTTCGGACCGTGGGACAGAGAGCTTAGCATAGCGGGTGGGTAAAAAGGAGAGGGGTAGCTTAAGCCTAGAATACTGAGGTAAAAATTAGTTAGTATAGATAAATAAACAAACTAAAAACTCTCAAAGTTAGTCCCAAACAATACTGTTGTCTAAAGTCTGTATTTCTATTTCAGCAACAACACTTTCGACTGTGTCTGCTACCAGATTGGCATTAATTTCGTGTATATTAGCTTGTTACATCTTGTCTCAATGCTTATCGGGAAGTATTCTATCCAAGCTAACTCTCCCACCCAAGGGACGTTACATTGAGGATCTAGAGGGCATTCTTAGACATCCGAATCTACCTTTTTATGTTGTCAAAGACTCTGCTTCTGAAACCTTTTTCAAGGTAAATAAGGCTTATGAAAACTATTCAAAATCTATTACGTATTTTGAGACCTGGTAGAAATTCATTTCAAACCACTTAGAAAAATGCTTATATTGACTTCTATCTTCTTTCATACAGAATGCTGTGGAAGGATTACCGAGGAAAGTGTTTAAAGAAAACATAGAAAGATATAATTCAATTAAAGCTGCGGCACACACAAACGTTTTCGAGGTACTAGAAGCCTTAATCAACAATTACGTAACTTCATCATTTCCCATGACTGCAATACTAGAAGCTACGCCATTACTCGACATGTGCGAGACATTTGAGCTTAAACTTCATTTATCTCGTGAACCAGTCCATTCTTCTCTTTTGGCATTTCCCATGAAAAAGAATGGAAACCCCTACATCGCACGTGTTTTCAAGCAAACGTGAGTTACTCTATTTTATTAAATATTAATAGGAATGTGTATCCAATTCTATGGTGGCGTGCGATTTATTACCACTTGACATTTGTTCTCTTTTAATTATCTCGCTATCGCGTCTTTCTTCTTTTTTAGTATCCAGAGAATGTACGAAACTAGCATATTATTCCGAGATCGTGACTTCAACCTCTGGTTAACCGAACTGTGCCTTGCGCAATACAGATTAATTGCAGAGAATAAAGTGAAGTTAGAGTTGAAGAATATTCTGGTTGGATTGATTTTTCTCTTTGCATTTCACACTTTAGCCTTCGTGTTGTTAGCACTTGAACTCTACATACACTATTGAAAGAACTGTGAATGTGAAACTACCAACCTACACCAATCGTTTTTACTGATATTGTTTTAAATGAAGTTTGATAAAATCATTCCTTAAGAATTGTTATTAAAATAAGCTAACCCTTAATAAATTCCAACCCATTTATTTAAATTTCGCAGTATCAATTAAATATGATCTAACCGAACTTTTTTTGGGCTAATTTTCATTTGACAGAAGCTTGTGATCGTTGTTAATCATACACATATCAATAAATAAATAAAATTTCAAACTGACTAATAATATTTGTAATAAAAAGAATATACGGGTTGTTCCTGATAGGTCTGGCACAAATTAAGGGGGATGTTCTTTGTTCGATTTTGAGTTGAGAATGTTCTATGAAATTTTTACGTCTGGGCCATTGTTTTTAAGCTAAGATTGGAGTATTTTATGGATGTTTCTTAAATTTAATTAAACGAACTGAGAGACAATGATTTATAATTTAATTAAGGGGTCATTATCCCTAAAACACTCAAATAATAACTCGAAAACAGTGGCACGAACAGCAAAATTTCATAGAACATTTTCGACTCAAAATCGCCCAAAGAACATCCCCTTAATCGATGCCCGACTTGCCAGAAACACCATGTATATGTACTCCTGATTGTGCTAAATATTTTCTTTGTAATTTAAAGTATTAAAACCGTCGTACTTCAACTTAAAATAGACTGTTCTGTTTAGTATACGATTTGCCATTTGACTCATTTTTTTATGTTACACGGAATTTTATTCCGGTAAAATTTAAGAAAGGGCACCAAACCCCTGTCCCTGTGCCGGACGCGTCCGCGAAACCGGTTTCGAAACGAACGCTTACGATGGGGAGAGAGAGAGAGAGAGGGAGCCGCGTCCACGAAACGAACGCTTACGATGAGAGAGAGAGGGAAAAAGAAAGTGTCCGGGGGGGGAGAGAGATCGCTAGCGTACGCGATGGCGATACGCAGAGGAGAGAGGAAAGAAAGGTAGTTTAAATCTCGCGGGCTTTTTTGAGTGAAGGAAAAACAAGATGATAATTTTCGTGCACTACTGCACTTTGTGCGCGTGATACATCAGATTATGCTGGATGGTTAGGTTAGGTTTCGTAAAATAGAAGGGACGGTTTACGGTCATAGTGATTTCTGGTTTAGGGGATCCAGGATTTTGTTTTAGATACATTATTTGATTCGTATGGTTTTTAAAAATTATACTTTAGTGGGGTGCACAATTTAGATTCATTAATATTATTTGAAATGTGACGTTATTAGAAATTAAGGGGATACACGATTGTGTTTCAGAAATGTTTTTAGTTGTACGATTTATTGGAGATCAACTATACGGGGGGTCACGTGAGCCGTGTAAAATTACTATTAAGGCCCAGCCCTTGGGCCATCTTGTTTACAGTTAATATAAACGAATGATTTATCAATTTCGACAACAAAACATGTTAAAATTCCCGCAAAATTAATTCTAAATATTTTCCAATTGAAATTAATAAGTGATTTGTTGCTTTCGCTTACTTAATTAAACTTTGATAATTGTAGCCCCTGTACTTAAGATCCTTGAACCGCGGGGGAGGGGGGCTAAAATCTTTTCCCATTCAAACCTTATTTCCGCGAGCTGGCGTTGCGGGCTCAGACAAAATTTCATTATTTATTTAATAGATGTAGGGGGCAAGTGATATTTATTATTTAACACTAAAGAGAGTAAACGTTATAGCGGCAAAATAGCCTAGCTGGTTTCGATTTTAACTTTCCCAAAACAGAGCTTCTAAAAGTAAGTTTGTCACGAAATCCAATAGCGGCCGAACACATTTAAAAATTATTATATTTTCGACTCGGGTTCAAACAGAAGCAGGAAGCAAGATGCCCTACACAGAGGACTTATTAACTTACTGCTCCACAAATGTATGCTTCTTTTGAAATTTGTTACTGAATATAAAAATATAATTTGAATTTATGTCTAGATTCTAGTAATGGGAATGTATGACAAAATTTCACCGGTGAAAGTAGACGGCTTCATAAAGCTAGCAGTTGAAACTGTAATCAAAACAATTAATCTAAAGTAAATACGTTTCCTATATAAAATACTGAAATGAAAGGAACAAGATAGAATTTTCCTCTTTTTACTCATTCTAAAATAGTTTTTCAAATTGCAACTAAAATAGTTTTTCAAATTGCAACTAAAATAGTTTTTCAAATTGCAACTAAAATAGTTTTTCAAATTGCAACTAAAATAGTTTTTCAAATTGCAACTAAAATAGTTTTTCAAATTGCAACTAAAATAGTTTTTCAAATTGCAACTGAAATAGTTTTTCAAATTGCAACTAAAATAGTTTTTCAAATTGCAACTAAAATAGTTTTTCAAATTGCAACTAAAATAGTTTTTCAAATTGCAACTAAAATAGTTTTTCAAATTGCAACTAAAATAGTTTTTCAAATTGCAACTAAAATAGTTTTTCAAATTACAACTAAATGTCCATCAACAAGAAGATGCGAGGCCACACAGTGAAGCAGAAGGCGTTTGGGCGAGTAACCCCGAATGATTTTTCCAATCTCGTCCCATTGAATTATTAATAATACCGCTTCCTGCTTGACAGTATGGCTCGCATTCTTTTATATTATCTTTCGAATTGAAATTTGAAAATTCTTTCTTGGTCCTTCACAATTTCTTAGTGTAAATAACTGTATTGGCAGTTACACCGGGATCTTAACTGAGAGGGATTTTGATTATGGAGATGTTTATGGGCCAGGAAACGCAACTGGAGTACTTGGTATACTTGTCAGAGGAGTAAGCGTTTTCAGAAACAATCAAAATTGCTTTAGGACTTAATTTTTGCTAGGAGAATATAAGTAACCGGAACTAGCTTTGCGATGGTGTTTTGTGTTTGTGTTCGAGGGCCCGGGATTAATTTTAAGGACGGCTGTATCAAGCCGATTTATTGGAAAGCATTTCAAATTGAAACGTCTTCTCTAAACTCCGGTTTTCGGGATTACCGAGGGGGATGCGGAATGTTGCATGGTAGATTCAATTTCAAAAGAAACGGGCACTATTTATCAAGGCTGGGTTCCTTTTTTTATAAATAGTTGTCTTCGAAAACTTTCTTGACCCTTCAATATACATTATTATACTATAGTTGAAATATGTTTCTAGCGAGGGGGTAACCACTATGTGAAGTAGGTGTACATTTGGTTTCGTAATATTTGAAGTATGAAAAAATACCGAAACGTAATGTGAAGTATATTCGTAATATTGAAATATTGCAAAGTATGGTGTATTAAGTGTAATACATGTAATACGAAGAATATACTGAGAATATGAAGAGTATAATGATAATATTCGAAGTATTTCGCGAATCCTTACGAATTTTAAGAATCTTAGTGTAATATTTTATAAAATCGAGAAGTCTCGCAGTATTTTATGTTTCCATCCCATATTATAACCGTGGTAAACAGAGTATCTCGGATTTTAGTCCAAATTACAGAACTTTCTCACGGTAGAGACCAAGTTCATACATACAACATAGCTTTACACAGAGTATGAGAGTGGTAGGGCAAGGCTTCCGATTGGCTTAAGCTGTGACCTGACGTTCATTTGGGGAGTTTCATCCCTTTTCCACCTACACTTTGAACGCCACATATACTGGTAAAGGGATGATTTATATTCGCAAGAGATAGGTTAAGCAAATTATGTTCTGCCGCACGTGATCATTAATTCCACAATATTTAACTTCACTATAAGCTCAAGCTCACTTGATGTAATAGAGATTACATCGAGTGAGCTTGAGCTTATAGACTTGTATTTGGCGTATTTTTGCTCTTTACTTAATCTTTCTATTATCTATACGTGTTTAAAGTTCGTAATTTTAGTCTCGGTTTATTTCGATCCTCTGTTGTTTGACTAAGCGTTGCCTACGTTAATCAAAGCCTGTGCGCGGCGCCAATTTTTATTTTCCGTTTGGCAATTTAAGTTGCCCAATTCTCTCACCTGAGAGCGCTATTAGCTGGACTTGAGGAATTTGAAATGTTCATTTTCTCGCGCTTGGAATTTTAAATGCTCATTTTCTCGCGCTTGGAATTTTAAATACCCATTTTCCTGCGCGTTTCGGACTTCGGTCCAGCTATCAATGCCATCTCGTGGTAAAATAGGGAGAAAATAAGAAGTCTCGTTTCTTAAAAGTCGCCCCTTCGAAACTACCGCGCACAGGCCTTGATTAACGTAGGCAACGGACAAAGCAAAGACACTAGTTCTTGGGAGTTTTTCGGACGACTATCATAAATATAGAGCCGTGTTTGACTTTTAAATGCGCTACTTGTAAGTTCAATTTACCAAATGAAAAAGCTAATATGGTAAGTTATTTATTATTTCGGCGATGTTCTTGCTCATTGTTTATCCATTTGTGACGAGGCTAGATCACTTTATTCATTTTAATCGGTTAAAAAGACTAATCAGGTTTATAAATGATAAAAACTATAGCATTGCAACCATGAGTTCATCGAGAAACTATACTCTCGTTTGCAAAGATTCACATTGCGCCGATTTTGTGATCAGATATTAGGCAAGCTCTAATCAAAACCTCATCAGGGTTAATATTCACGGCTAATCTAATCACAAACTCAGTTTAAACCAAACCTATGAAATATGGAGCTGGGTTGCTCAAGGGTTGGTTTTTAAGTTAGTCAGATGAATGATTTGCCTCGAATAACTCTTAATTATAATTGTTATAATTATGAGTCCTTAAGCGCATTAGAATAAAAGCCAACATTTCCATAAAAACGTGATCGACGAACCATCAGTTTTTCTAAGACATCCAAAAAAAAAAGCTATCAATTATTATTCTACAATAATATAGAAATGGTTTACCAAGATTGTACGTATGTAAGATGGAAGTACTATTGCAACTATTAAGTGTAATGAATACGACATCAGTTATTTGAACTTATAAAGTAAATTATAATAACGCATAGTTTAGAATTATCTAGAAAACTATAACGCATTGAATTAAGTTTTTTAATGTGTAGTACCTTCAGAGTAGGTGTAATATTGGAAATAATTGGTTGAAAAAGTAAATATATTCGTAGTATAGTGTAATATTTGAAGTTTGAAAAATATTCCAAATATTGTGTAATTTCGAAGTATCCAGTAATATTTAGAAGTATATTCGTAGTATGAGGAATTACCGTGTAATATCTGGAAGTATATTCGTAGTATGAGGAATTATCGTGAAATATCTGGAAGTATATTCGTAGTACCGTGTATTATTTGTAATACCAAGAATTTCGTAATATATTCGTAGTACCGAGTAATATTTAGTATGGTGTACGTTGAAAACGCTAATGGCTACCCCCTCGGTTTCTAGCTACTAGAGTAAAAGACATTCTGGCTTTTACGATTGTGATCTGTGAGTGTGTCTGTTTGTGGTTTGCGTGTGGAGGTTGGATAGATGAAAAAAGCTTATTAGCTAGGTGTTGTAAGAACTTAATGTACTTCAACCGTTGGGCCACCTCGAATATATATAAAAAAGGACTTGGTTTGCCCAAGCCTAAAAAACAAAACGATAAGAGTTTTTTCCAGTTGACTGAAGCGCGGATATTTTATTTTTCTATATAATTTTAAAGACAATCTGTATTTTACTACTCTTTAATTCAATCTCCTGATTTTACTGGTAATGGATTTATTTCCTATAAATTAATTGAAATAAAATATTACTCATCTCAGATTTTTCATGATAAAATTTTTACGAAAATGGAATTGTTGTTGAAAAATCTGAGATAAGATATTTTATTTCAATTAATTTATAGGAAATAAATCCATTACCAGTAAAATCAGGAGATTGAATTAAAGAGTAGTAAAATACAGATTGTCTTTAAAATTATATAGAAAAATAAAATATCCGCGCTTCAGTCAACTGGAAAAAACTCTTATCGTTTAGTTTTTTAGGCTTGGGCAAACCAAGTCCTTTTTTATATAATATCTGTTCCTTCAGTCTTTATTTGTATTAATCTATTATAAAATAATATTTGCCTGAAATGCGAAATTTTTCACTTCTAGGACGAGGTTAAAAATGGTTCTACACTTCTTCTAATTCTTATATGATACGGCTCACAATTCGTTTTAGAACCCGAGCTTTATAGTCAACTTCAAAACAAACCTGCCACGATTTTAAACTATCAAAGCCGTATCTTTTACAGTCCACTTTACGATTGCAATTATCCATGACATTGCGTGCACTGCCCTTGTACGTTTACAGTGATTGGCATCGTGGACAGTTATTTTAATTAAAATACCTAGGCCACAGGTCCAGTTTTAAAAATATCCTTATTTCCAACACTGATCCATCTATCCTTCCAGCTTTTACAATCACCCATTGCATAGACTCACTCAATAGTCTGCCTAAGCATGGATTTATAATAGAAGCTTACGCTTCCTGGATATTTCACTCACCCTAAAACGCGCACAACATTTATTCCTCGTCTGAAATAGTACCAGCTTGGCACGCGCGTTTGTGACGTAGAATTTGAGGCAAATTCAGAGGGGGGGTTGAAGTTTTTCACGTGATCGAGTTCTAATTTTGAATAGCGCGCGCGTACGCGCGCCAAAAGAAAAAAGTTTGCCTCAATTTCTACGTCATCAGCCCCCCAGTCCCCACCCGCGCGAATTTTTGTGACATAAATGTGTTTAAAATCAAAATGCCTTACTGAAGGCTACAGGGAAATATCCACGAAGCGTAAGCTTCTATTATAAATCCATGGCCTAAGTAAGGCAACTTAAACCTTGGTCGAAACTAACATCTAAAATATAAATTAAAAAGGTATCTTAAGTATAGAATTTCAACCGAGACACGTAATTAAACGAAAATTAGACCCGCCAGAGAAGTTTTTAATAAATATAGTGTTATATTTATTGAAAAATATCAAGTTAAAGTTTCAAGGCGAATTGGCAAATTAGCGTCGTCTACTGTAGAGTAACGAACAATTAGCGTCATCTGCTGTAGAATAATCTTCTGAGGCAGGGCCGGAAATAAGAAAAATTTCTTATGGGACAAGTGTCCAGTGACCCCCTGTTTGAATGAGAAATTTATAGGACATTGTCCACTGAGTTTGCAAAAATAGTATCGCTTCTCCATAGCCAAGCTATCATAAATTCGGAAAATTTATTGGTCAAACTGTCCAGTGACCCCCTTAGTTTTTAAAAAAATTATTGGACATTTTAAAATTTTATTGGACAATGTCCAGTGTCCTGTGCTTATTTCCGGCCCTGTTCTGAGGTACTTACATTTTTAATTAAATTAACATACTTAGACTTAATTAAATTTGATGAAACTTGAAAAAGGCACACCTTGAATAGTTACTTGTTAATTTAAAAGTATTCCGAAAGCTAACTTCCATGTAGTTTTTAAATGATTCGATGTACAGGAGCACCAAAAACCCCATGTTATTCCTATGGGAAAATCGGCGAAAATCTGTGATTTTTCATTTAACATTACGGGAGGGTGTGGGATCTTATCTAGAAGGGCCTACCGGCCCTCTAGAATTACCAATTACCGTAGTGAGTGAGAAAACATGAATATTGTACTACATTAGCACATACCAAACCAACTCTCCCTCCACACCCCCAACTACACCTAGCTAATACAGAAATTTTATTTACGTGACTTCTTAATATTCTAAGTATGGTTTTGAATTCAAAATTATTTTTGGTTTACTTCTAAGACCAACAGTAGAATAGTGGAGATGACTTATTTTTTTTTTTTCGTTATTTAGGAAGCTGATATTGGTTTTATATTAAGAGAGCCCTCATTTGTTAATTATAACTACATCGAATTTACAAATGTTGTGGCTGTCGACGAATGGGTTTTAATTAGCTCAAAGATGGCTGTGGAATTTGAATCGAAGGCGTTTTCTTTGTTCACCGTATTTGACACCATGGTAAGACTTTAAAGAGGTTATAATAGAGAGGGTTATTATGTACCTATGATATTAGATTGCTTCGGATTTGTTCAAATCCATGGAGACAAGCGTTATGTCATTTTGCTGACTTATTTTAAGATTAACTAAAAAATGTTCCTAAAAAGATTTAAGACTGAATATTCACACGACTTACTTCTTATTTTATCAAAGGATCTTGCAGATTCAAGAAATTTTTAAAAGTGTAATATTTAAAAATGTAGTTATGTTATTTCCAGACTTGGACTATAATGGCAATCGCCCTACTCCTGTTTTCAGTCATAAGGTCCTACTTAGACTTAGCGTTTTCGAGAATGAGGAATCCAGAGAAGAAAAATCTGTGTCCAAAACAAATATTCTACATAAACGCATTTTCGTCTCTTGCAATTTTCTTTTCCCAAGGTTTAGTATTTTTTACGGAAATTATAACATTACTAGAAATGCATGCATGCATGCAGTCACGTAAGTCGACTTTGGGGTGTTAGGAACCTTTAATTTAATTAGATAATGTCTCTAATAATATTTAAGTTAATAACACTGAAATTAAAGGGTATGAGAAGCTTCGTTTGAAAAACCCCTGATTTATATAGCAAAAGATAGAATTAATTACTGTGAATTCAAAAATACCAAGCTTTTAATTCTCCGATTTCTAGTTATTTGGCAATATGCATTTGAAAATGCTTCATATGAAATGATTTAAAATCCACTTTTTAAGAAAGGCTACAACGTTTTCTTGTTTTTGACGTCACACACGCGAGATGGTGCCATTCTCTCCGCTATCAAAGCATGAACAGAGCTCAAGACGCGTATAGCTCGCGCGTATAGGTTTCCTGCGCTTTTTTCCTCAACGTCATAATTATGTCATAAACCAACCGAACAAGCTGACAAGTCAAAATGATTTATTAATCAAAAATGTCTTGATTAGAATCAAGACCTAAAAAGTATCGATAAGACTGAGGTTATCACTTGTCTGAAGGATCAGATATTAATTTTTCTTTTTAATTGAAACTTAAATGTATGCTTAAGAAAAAACAAGGTTCCATTATCGTTTTCCGTTGAAATAAATTATTTTACTGGTAATCAATTTCAAAAATTTACTTATCTCGGCTTTTCGACCACAATTCCATTCCCCGAAAACATTTTATCATTACATTAATTACTTTTGGGAGAGTACGTGTATGGTTTTGCGTTTTAAAAGGTTCCTAAAGACGTTACATCCCCATTGGAGACCGGCACGCTTCGCAGTGGAACATTTTAATTATTCTAAAACCAATGGCGCCAAATTCAATAGGGACAGTAACATTTTTACTCGCGGTTCTGCAAAATGATGTAATATCAAGTGTAATTTAGTGAACCGTCGTATTGTTCTTTCTCATAGTTCAGTGCATGATCAGTGTTACTGCCCAATTTCTCTCTCTAGTTTCAAACAATGGTTAGAGACTATTTGATATGGCTTGGCACAACATTATATACATTTGTAACTTCTAAATAGCACAAATGGAAAAAGAATCCATTTTTTTATATTTTGGTTTGAAATAAATAATCTCATGATAGTAGTTATAACGAACAGAAAGTCAAGGGAATGGCACCGGTAATGAGCAGCAAAAAGAGAGGAAAGTTTGCTTCGAGGTAGCAGAGGGACATGGTAGTGAAATAGTAATCTAGAATTTTGTTCGTTCAAACCTTAATATATCATGAAAAATTCAAGTGAGGAGGTGGCACTACCTAGAAAGATTGATTTTGGCAGATAACAGCGAAAAAATTATGTTCTACACACACTGGAACTATGGGAGAGTTTCTGGGTCGCAGGTCGCACATGATGAAATTTCAACTGCAGTTTACATCAATTCTCCCTGGTCGTACTAGTAGCAGGTTAAGCTATAGTTTGCTCAGGTCCTGTTAGTCTCGAAGGGGTTATATAGTCCTTGAAACTTTTAAAAGGTTGTTGTCATGGCTAAACAGACTGCTATTACAGTTTTTTATTGTTTTATATGATATTTTAACACGTTATCTCCCAAAAGTAATTAATGTAATGATAAAATGTTTTCGGGGAATGGAATTGTGGTCGAAAAGCCGAGGTAAGTAAATTTTTGAAATTGATTACCAGTAAAATAATTTATTTCAACGGAAAACGGTAATGGAACCTTGTTTTTTCTTAAGCATACATTTAAGTTTCAATTAAAAAGAAAAATTAATATCTGATCCTTCAGACAAGTGATAACCTCAGTCTTATCGATACTTTTTAGGTCTTGATTCTAATCAAGACATTTTTGATTAATATCTGTTCCTTCAGTCTTCATTTTAATTAAGAATGTTAAGACTGTTTTACATTTTCAAAATCTGCACTAAGCAGAAACATATATAAAAAGGACCATAACTTTAGCTCAATCAGACATTTATTTATAATGATACTTCAAAAAAAAACGTAAATCATTAAAAGTTTGTATTCTTATTGTAATTAACATACAATTTTTTACCATCATTTATTGAAACGCGAGGCGCCCCCCTAAAAATTCCAGAAATAGGACCAAATTGGCAATGTTACAAAATTTTTAAAAATGCTGATTTATGTCCTCTTAATGAAACTAAGAAAAGGTATGATATCTTTCATTTAAGATGGTTCCCAAACTTAACGAATGAATAGTTTTCTTTATACACGATCCCAATTAAGGTCATTTTTCAAAAAAATCCCATGTTATCTCTATGGAAAAATATAGTATTTTTCACCAAATGTCTGATTAATTTTATGGATTCTAAAACCACCCTTAACAACTTTTTTCTTTATAGAATTAACTATTAGTTGGATCTCTTTGAAATTTTAACCACAAAATTAGGGCCCAAATTTTAGTTCGCTGGCAAAATTTCAAAGCAGCAAACACAATACGAAAAACGTTACGGCCAATCAAAGAACCCTCCTTTAGCATTAGAGGCAGTATCAAGTCTTATCTAAGAGAGCGACCGCTCTCCTAGAATATATCGAAACTGAGTTTTCGTGATTTTCCAATGGATTTTAAAAATAGAAACTTTGCTTCAATTATATTAAAAACTTTATATTTTGAAAGTAGAGACTTGAAAGTGTAATATAATACCACTTTCGTGCTAAAATATGATATGAAATTGTAAATTCCCATATCCTTTAAACTTAGTGGTGTCAGAAACTTTATGCAAATAATTTGCTTAAAAACTCTATGCTTAACAAATATTGTTAAGATCGCTTAAGCCTAAAATACTTTGGTAAAAAGGTGTCGGTTTTGATCAACAAGCAAACATGTAACTTAGGAAGTTAGACCCAAACAATACTGTTGTCCAAAGTCTGTATTTCTATTTCAGCAACCACACTTTCGACCGTGTCTGCTATCAGATTGGCATTAATTTCGTGTATATTAGCTTGTTACATCTTGTCTCAATGCTTATCGGGCAGTGTTCTATCCAAGCTAACTCTCCCACCCAAGGGACGTTACATAGATGATCTAGAGGGCATTCTGCGATACCCGAATCTACCATTTTATGTTGTCAAAAATTCTGCTTCTGAAACCTTTTACAAGGTAAATAAGGCTTATGAAAACTATTCAAAATCTATTCCGTATTTTAAGATCAGGTAGAATTTCATTTCATTCCAAACCACTTATGCTAATTATTACATCTATCATCTTTCATACAGAATGCTGTGGAAGGATTACCGAGGAAAGTGTTTAAAGAAAACATAGAAAGATATAATTCAATTAAAGATGCGGCAAACACAAACGTTTTCGAGGTGCTAGAAGCCTTAATCAACAACCTAGTAACTTCATCATTTCCCATGACTTCAATACTAGAAGCTACGCCATTACTCGACATGTGCGAGACAGCTGAGCTTAAACTTCATATATCTCGTGAACCAGTCCATTCTTCTCTTTTGGCATTTCCCATGAAAAAGAATGGAAACCCCTACATCGCACGTGTTTTCAAGCAAACGTGAGTTATAGTCTAACTATTATATTAAATATTAATAGGAATGTGTATGCAATTCTATGACTAGTAATTGACCAATTTTATTTATAATTCGCTATCACTTGTTTCTTCTTTTTTAGAATCCAGAGAATGTACGAAACTGGCGTATTATTTCGTGATCGTGACTTTAACCTCTGGCTAACTGAACTATGCCTTGCGCAATACAGATCAATTGCAGAGAATGAAGTGAAGTTAGAGTTGAAGAATATTCTGGTTGGATTGATTTTTCTCTTTGCATTTCACACTTTAGCCTTCTTGTTAGTAACATTTGAACTATTGAAAAAAATTAACTGCGAATTTCCCGCGTACTAAAAAGTAAAAACGTAAAATTCACCAAATAATTTTTACTGAGTTTGTTTGAAATGAAGTTTGATAAAATTATTCCTTAAGAATTGTTATTAATAAAAGCTAAGTCTTAATAAATGCCAATCCATTTACTAAAATTTCACAGTATCAATTAAATGTGATCTAATTAAATGTGATCTAATTAAAACTATTTTTGCGTTAATTTTCATTTGACTAAAGCTTGTGATCGTTGTTAACCGTATACATATCAATAAATAAATAAATATAACATCAAACTAACTAATAATAAAAATAATAAAAAGAATATACAAGTTGTTCCTGATAGATCTGACACAAATTAAGGGGGATGTTCTTGGTTCGATTTTGAGTCGAGAATTTTCTGTGACATTTTGCAGTCCGGGCCACTGTTTTTAAGTTAGGATTGGAGTATATTATGCATGACACCTTAAATTTAAATTTTCTTTGTAATTTTGAAGTATTAAAATTTATCTCCAACGTATAACCAACTGTTCTGTTTAGTATGTATTTTGCCATTTCTCATTTGTTTACATTTAATACAGACGATTGATTTATCAATTTCGACAACAAAACATGTTACAAATTCCCGCAAATTTAATTCTAAATATTTCCCTCTCAAAAAACCAAGAGCAATGACAACCCAAAGTGAAGGTGGCAATTAGATTTGTGATCAAGAGATGGAGATGGTGGAAGGTTACTTGTTATATTTAGTCATTCAAGGCCTGATAAGTTGTAGTTGGGCGTAGTTGGAACAGACTCCCAAGAGGACCATTACAATTTTTCCGCCACATCTCGTATATTATAGCGAAATCGATACCTGATGGCATTTTCCAAAATATATTTAAAATTATATTTCAAATTACTAATGGTGATATGAAAATTAACATATTTTTACTTGAATCGTCTTATCATACATAACTAAACATCCACGGCTTCCACGCCAAAAACGGACCTTTTCGCCGCAAAGTGGAAACACTGGCGACATCTCGTATATTTTAGCGAAATCAACACCTGGCATTTTCCAAAATATATTTAAAATTATATTTCCTATTTACTATTTAAAATATTATTTTTTCATATTATTTAAAATAAATAATTTATATAATTTAAAATAATATATATTGTAAATGAATTAAATGGCTGAAAATAAATATAAATTTTTAACCAAAATTTCAAGTTAGGCTCGAACGCGCGGGTCTGGGTTTTAAAACAATCCAAGAGGAAAAATTTGTCGAGCGTTTTACCAACTGGGCTACGATTACCTCTGCGATTTCTCTTCTGTTTGCGTACTGTATACATATTCTAAAGCTAGAGTTGACTGACAGCTGAGGGTGAAAATTAAGGTGGGGTTTTCGACGCCGTCCAATAAGCGATGTGACAAAGACGAAACGAAGGAGGAGTTAAGACGAAACGAAGGAGGAGTTAAGACGAAACGAAGGAGGAGTTAAGACGAAACGAAGGAGGAGTTAAACTCTCGTTTATGCTCCCCATAAATTTTTTCGCCATCTACCGATGGGCGCAAAAATTAAAAATGGGGTTAGGGCTATGGGTCTCTTTAAAATATTTTTTTGTGTCGCTTTCAAAACGGAACTCTGACGTCACCACGTAGATGAGTCAATGACAAATGGGATAGAAAGACTAGTTTCAACTTTATTATTATTAATTTTGTTTTGTTTTGGTATCGTTATATAAAAGAATCACGTTCTCAACTTATATAATCTATAATTTTACTGGCAAGAGCTCTAAGCTGTCAAAGCTGCTCTGTATGCTGAATACCAAAACAAGGGCAAAAATCATTTTAATATACTCAGTGTGGTTTCCAATGTGGTAAGGTTGTACAGCACCCAACAGTGAGACGCTCACTTTCCCGTGTCTATGGGGAGTTCGAAAGCAACCGCCACGCAACTTATCGCAATGAGGGAAGGTTTTCTATGCATGCACATATATATGTGTATACAAAAACTGGTTCTGAAGTCGTAAAACTGGTCAGTCAGGGACAATATATACTCATACGGGACTATAGAACAAAGCAAAATTCTTAATTTCCTGGACGAGTTTAAAAATAATTCTATTCGTCTACAAACTTTTATAATAAGGTACGTTTCACAACTCCTTTTAGAAACTTAGCCTTACACTGAGCTCGTGCCACGATTTTTGAACTATCAAAGCTGTTACCTTTACCAGCATCACAGGCCTAATAAATAACTAAATAAATAACCAACAGGGTATCAGCGCAATACTCCGTTGGTTATCTAGTTAGTGCAAAAAATGATTTTCAAACCTTTTATTATACTTTTACCAGCTGCTGTTAATTTAGGACTAGCAAAAATACTGTATCAAAACTATTAGAGCAGCGTTACAGAAGTCTAAATGAAAAGCTAGTTTCGGTTTTTACTATTTCCACCTAACAATTGAGTTTGGCAATGCCACGTAACAGTAGCGTCGCTAGGGTTTGAAATTGGGGGGGGGGGGCTAAATCTGGGAAAACTAGTTATTATAAGAACTTAATAAAAAAAATGGCATAATGGGTTCATTGGAAAATTGGAAAATGTGTAGGCCTTTAAAACTATTTGTAAATTTGTGTCAACGTGAAATTATTAGCATATTAAAGATATACAACCTTTTATTGATAAAGAGTACGGAACCGATTATGAAGGATTTCCACTCCTTTTAAGTTTATTTTTAGTTTTGGCTAGCTTTTAGTCCACACTATTGGGACTCCCTCCGACAAAACAAGAAACATTTTACTTGTCTCCAACTCTCCATCTGTTTTTAGCCACATCGTAAGATGTGAGCTATTAGTTTCATTGGGGATGGAAGTGGGAGTTGCCGTGTCTGTTGTGGTGGCCGTGGGTGTGTTCGTCCTCCCTCGTAATACATTATAGTTAATTAATAAAAAAAACAAATAAAAAATATTAGATTTGCATTTAATTGAACAACATAAAATTAATTATGTAATAGAAAAATTTAAACATTGTAGTTTTATTTTTAATATTGTAGTTCAACTTGGTTTAAATAGATGTCGCTGTGTAAGTTGCCCTGACGCTATGAATACATTAGACCCTGAATACATGAATGTACACCAATTACACCCTGAATATTTAAACATTATACTTCTGAACTTGTATCTTTGAGGTCGGATACTTCTGAACTTGCATCTTTGGGGTCGGATACTTCTGTACTTGCATCTTTGGGGTCGGATACTTCTGAACTTGCATCTTTGGGGTCGGATACTTCTGAACTTGCATCTTTGGGGTCGGATACTTCTGAACTTGCATCTTTGGGTCGGATACTTCTGAACTTGCATCTTTGGGGTCGGATACTTCTGAACTTGTATCTTTGGGGTCGGATACTTCTGAACTTGCATCTTTGGGGTCGGATACTTCTGAACTTGCATCTTTGGGGTCGGATACTTCTGAACTTGCATCTTTGGGGTCGGATACTTCTGAACATGCATCTTTGGGGTCGGATACTTCTGAACTTGCATCTTTGGGGTCGGATACTTCTGAACTTGCATCTTTGGGGTCGGATACTTCTGTACTTGCATCTTTGGGGTCGGATACTTCTGAACTTGCATCTTTGGGGTCGGATACTTCTGTACTTGCATCTTTGGGGTCGGATACTTCTGAACTTGCATCTTTGGGGTCGGATACTTCTGAACTTGCATCTTTGGGGTCGGATACTTCTGAACTTGCATCTTTGGGGTCGGATACTTCTGAACTTGCATCTTTGGGGTCGGATACTTCTGAACATGCATCTTTGGGGTCGGATACTTCTGAACATGCATCTTTGGGGTCGGATACTTCTGAACTTGCATCTTTGGGGTCGGATACTTCTGAACTTGCATCTTTGGGGTCGGATACTTCTGAACTTGCATCTTTGGGGTCGGATACTTCTGAACTTGCATCTTTGGGGTCGGATACTTCTGAACTTGCATCTTTGGGGTCGGATACTTCTGAACTTGCATCTTTGGGGTCGGATACTTCTGAACTTGCATCTTTGGGGTCGGATACTTCTGAACTTGCATCTTTGGGGTCGGATACTTCTGAACTTGCATCTTTGGGGTCGGATACTTCTGAACTTGCATCTTTGGGGTCGGATACTTCTGAACTTGCATCTTTGGGGTCGGATACTTCTGAACTTGCATCTTTGGGGTCGGATACTTCTGAACATGCATCTTTGGGGTCGGATACTTCTGAACTTGCATCTTTGGGGTCGGATACTTCTGAACTTGCATCTTTGGGGTCGGATACTTCTGTACTTGCATCTTTGGGGTCGGATACTTCTGAACTTGCATCTTTGGGGTCGGATACTTCTGTACTTGCATCTTTGGGGTCGGATACTTCTGAACTTGCATCTTTGGGGTCGGATACTTCTGAACTTGCATCTTTGGGGTCGGATACTTCTGAACTTGCATCTTTGGGGTCGGATACTTCTGAACTTGCATCTTTGGGGTCGGATACTTCTGAACATGCATCTTTGGGGTCGGATACTTCTGAACATGCATCTTTGGGGTCGGATACTTCTGAACTTGCATCTTTGGGGTCGGATACTTCTGAACTTGCATCTTTGGGGTCGGATACTTCTGAACTTGCATCTTTGGGGTCGGATACTTCTGAACTTGCATCTTTGGGGTCGGATACTTCTGAACTTGCATCTTTGGGGTCGGATACTTCTGAACTTGCATCTTTGGGGTCGGATACTTCTGAACTTGCATCTTTGGGGTCGGATACTTCTGAACTTGCATCTTTGGGGTCGGATACTTCTGAACTTGCATCTTTGGGGTCGGATACTTCTGAACTTGCATCTTTGGGGTCGGATACTTCTGAACTTGCATCTTTGGGGTCGGATACTTCTGAACTTGTATCTTTGGGGTCGGATACTTCTGAACATGTATCTTTGGGGTCGGATACTTCTGAACTTGTATCTTTGGGGTCGGATACTTCTGAACTTGTATCTTTGGGGTCGGATACTTCTGAACTTGTATCTTTGGGGTCGGATACTTCTGAACTTGTATCTTTGGGGTCGGATACTTCTGAACTTGTATCTTTGGGGTCGGATACTTCTGAACTTGTATCTTTGGGGTCGGATACTTCTGAACTTGTATCTTTGGGGTCGGATACTTCTGAACTTGTATCTTTGGGGTCGGATACTTCTGAACTTGTATCTTTGGGGTCGGATACTTCTGAACTTGTATCTTTGGGGTCGGATACTTCTGAACTTGTATCTTTGGGGTCGGATACTTCTGAACTTGTATCTTTGGGGTCGGATACTTCTGAACTTGTATCTTTGGGAAAGTCTTAAATACCCAACCAAAATTCATTAAAATGATAGTTGTTTTTTAAATTTTATAATATTTATTTTCTTCTCCACCGCCACCGGGAACCGGACCCCGGACCTATGGCATGCCAGCCTGATACTAAACTGCCTTCTCTATAGTCGCTTGTTGAAAGAGGGTTGCAGAGATAGGAGAGAGAACGAAAGTATCTACGAGCTGTGCTGGGATGGATGTAGAACCGGTCCGAGTGGGCGAGAATTCTAGATGCGCGCTTTGGAAATTTTTTGACTTCTTCTTAGCTACAAAGTATCGATGGGACTAATAGTTTTACCTGAGTAGTGGTGGTAGTAGTAGTAGTAGTATTAGAAATTTAGTAACGGGCGTTGGCGATATTTGATTCTCTTTGCCAAGCAGCCATTGAAAAATTATTCCCTCTGACCGGTATATTAGGGGATATTTCACTAGAAGCATATTTATTGTAGTAGGGATAGCGAGAGTACGTAAACGATGTGGCTTAATTATGGGCTTGACCATCTTGTTTTCTTCAAAATTGTACTGTTTGATAGTGAAATTCATCTCTGCTGAGATGAAACTTAACTAATCTAGCATTATAATTTTTTATATATTGCTACAGAATTTTAGGTTGCTAACAGCAATTTTTGGTAGGGTTATACGGATTATTTTGGGGGGGGCTAAGTTTGGAATTTGGGGGCTCCCCCCCCCCCCCGAAAAAAAGGCCTAGCGACGCCACTGCCACGGAAACGAAAAGCGTCCCAAAATCAATTGTATTAAGACTCAATTATCATTCTGTATTCAAAATACACCAATGCAAGTTATTCAGTACCATCTGACAAAACCAGGGTTACGACTCCTCGAAGTGGAAGTGCCAATAATGTTTGTGATAAAGAGAAGGCGACGAAAGAAGGATATCGTTTTGCTTATAGTTGTAGTCCCTAGTATATAAGATCCTTGAAACGCGGGGGGGGGAGGGGGTGAATGTTTTTTCCTTTCAAACCTTATTTCCGCGAGCTGGCATTGCGGGCTCAGACAAAATTTCATTATTTAATTAATAGATGTAGAGGGGAAGGAAAGCGATATTAATTATTTAACACTAAAGCTTTGTCCACATTGAGCTCGCGCTCGCGTGTTCGCGCCTTCGTTTATTCGCATCTTCGTAACAGTACATGAAAAATATTTGCCCTACTGTTCAGATACACGCAAATATTTTGCTTTTCCTATTCTGAGAGCCAATGAAATTTGAGAAATCATTGCGCCATCTACGTTCACCATATTTATTAATAGTGACTCGACTGAGCTGCACGCTGCTTCCGCCATTGTGAAAAAGTGATAAAAACAAAACTAATCGCCACCCTCCACACCCCACCCGTACTCTCGTCTGTGATTGGTGCTTATCTCGCGAAGGCGCGAAATTCTTGGCCTAGTCGCAAGAAATTTGCATCTTCGCGATATGAGGACGCAAAGTAACGAAAACCCAATTTGGACAGCAGAGCGATATTGCAAACAAGCGCAGCGAAGATGCGAACGCGCAAAATGTGTCAGTCTGGACAGGCCTAAACGAGAGTAAACGTTATAGCGGCAAAATAGCCTAGCTGGTTTCTATTTTAATTTTTCCAAAACAAACCTTCTAAAAGTAAGTTTGTCACGGAATCCAATAGCGGCCGAACATATTTAAAAATTATTATATTTTCGACTCGGGTTCAAACAGAAGCAGGAAGCAAGATGCCCTACACAGAGGACTTATTAACTTACTGCTCCACAAATGTATGATTCTTTTGAAATCTGTTACTAGATATAAAAAATAACTTTAATTCATGTCTAGGTTCTATTACTGGGAGTGTATGACAAAATTTCACCCGTGAAAGTAGACGGCTACATAAAGCTAGCAGTTGAAACTGTAATCAAAAGAATTAATCTAAAGTAAATACGTTGACTTGCTACATGCTTAAAATACTCAAATGAAAGAACCAAGATATAATTTTCTTCTTTTCATTGTATTGAAAGAGCATATCAATATAATTATTTGAAATTGGAACTACATGCCAATGACCAATAATCAAGAAGGTGCGAGACCAAAATGTGAAGCGAAGGCATTCGGGCGAATAAATACTATCTGGTTTTTTCATTGTCGTCCGATTGAATTAGTACAAAGCCCGCTTTCTGCTTCACAGTGTGATATGGCTCGTATTAATTATCTTATATAACCTTCCAAATTGAAATTTGAAAATTATTTCGTGGTCCTTTGCAAATTTCTTTATGTGCGTTATTGTATTGGCAGTTATACTGGAATCTTAACTAACGTGGATTTTGATTATGGAGAGGTTTACGGGCCAGGAAACGCAACTGGAGTACTTGGCATACTTGCCAGAGGTGTAAGAGTTTTCAGAAACAATCCAATATTTGTTTCAGGCCTTAATTTTTAATATTCTAACTATATGGTATTGAATTCAAGACCAACAATAATTGAAATGATTTCACCAGGGATAGATTGACTTTTAGAAGTAGGAATGGAGAATGGTTAGCATTTACTTCAGTCAGACTCATAGCCCAGTATAGAGACCCTCTCTCCAACACGTAACGAAAATTTTAAATAATCTTACTGGCTCACTTAAACTACGTTATGATGACGTTGCTGAGGGGGACGGCGAAAAACACGTAATTCCTCTGTTGCTATGATCTGCCTCTTCTTACAAACCCCCGTACCGGAGAAGGTGGTCCGGGACTTTGACGCGTGCCCAGATTACCCTGTTCTTCATTCCTACTTCTAAAATTAAATCTATCCCTGATTTCACATAATATTTTTTTTTCCCGTATTTAGGAAGCTGATATTGGTTTTATAGTAAAAGAACCCACACACACAAACTATAAATACATCGAATTTACAAATGTTGTGGCTGACGACCAATGGATTATATTGAGTTCAAAGCTAGCCGTGGAATTCGAATCTAAGGCGTTTTCTTTGTTCACCGTATTCGACAGAATGGTGAGTGTGTAAGGGCGAGAGGCCAACAATGTTTTTTGTTTGTGTAAATTTTTGTATAACTAATGTTGAGGCACGCTTGATAAGCATCATTTTCTTTCTGATGAGTTTTCAAATTGATTAGTCATACACCTTAGCCTTTCCAAAAAGCTCTGACGCACTGTACATTGAAAGAATTCTTAATAGTAAAACATAACAAAATATATTATTTTGTCGCTTTCAGACATGGAGTGCAATTGGAATCACTCTACTCACGTTTCCAGCTATAAGGTCTTATTTGAACGTTGCGTTTTCAAGACTAAAAGCACCAGAGAAGACAAATCAGTGCTCGGAACAAACATACCACAAAAATGCATTTTCGTCTTTGGCAATTTTTCTTTCACAAGGTTAATTATTTTATGTAGAAATTTAAATCCTTACTTGGTGGAAAGGGAGAAAAGGACAAAATCTGTTATTTTATCATGAGAAGCATATGTTGTGTCACCGCGCCCGCTGTCCAGCCTAAGAAGCACGCTGCAACAAATGCTCACGCATAGGGCATTGGGCCTCGTCCTGCCGATCTAGAGGCCTCAACGAAGTCACACTCCATACGCACAGAACACCATATCACGGTGAGTCACTAGAAGATTACAGTGCCCACGACCTAGAAGATGCCACCTCGTCTCCAATACATTACGAGCATGACATGAACTTCTCACCATACTGCGACGCCCTTACCCTCCATTGCCACGACATGAGTGCGACCCCAGCCCAGGCCAACGAGTGGTTCGATATAATCTACCTAGCGAATTTTCCAGTACGCATGAAACTAGACACGGGCTCTCAAGTGAATATCATCCACCGCGGAATATATAACCGTTTTCCCATCAAACCTACATTGCATAAGCCACCATACGCCGTAAAAGCATACTCAGGCCACTGCGTCGACATCATAGGCGTAATATACGTGCAATGTGCGTCCTTCGCAACAACGTCAACACAGTGCTTCTACGTCACGCCACATCCGTCGGTTCCCATCCTTGGCGCCGACGCTACAGTCGACCTCGGACTGATTACACGTGTTACGAATCTACCGCCACTACCAAAGCAAGCAGCGACGCCCTGTTCATCCAGTCCCACATCAACACCGTCGCGCACCATCACAAGTATTGACACCGTCCACTCCACGAAACCCGAGCTCCCGCATCGACGCATACAAGAACCAATCCCTCCGCCCCATGTGATAGACCAAATGACCCCCGACGAGATCGTCCACCGATACAACGACGTATTTGATAGAATCGGCAAACTACCAGGCAAGCATAAGATCCTGCTGAAACCAAACGCAATTCCGTCAATTAGCGCTCCTCGCCAGATACCACATGCTCTCCAGCAGCCGGTTGCAAAGCAACTACAACGCCTCCAGACACTTGGCATCATTGTACCAGTGACGGAGCCCACGGACTGGGTCCACCCAATGGTTGTGATAAGGCAAGACCACAAACCAATACCAGTACGCATCTGCATCGACCCAAGGAAGTTAAACCCAGCAATCCGGCAGGAACCATACCCAACCCCAACGGCCCAGGAAATCTTCGCAAACCTCCACGGAGCCGAGGTCTTCACCGTCCTCGATGCCCAAAGTGCATTCTGGCAAGTCGAGTTAGACGAGGCGAGTTCATACTTGTGCACGTTTGCGACACCATTTGGGAGATTCCGATTCGTTCGTCTTGCCCTAGGCATATGCACCTCGTCATCAATCTTCCAGCGCATAATGCACACAATATACCCACCATCGCAGAATCCAAATACGCACATTTCTGTGGACGATTTCCTCATAGCGACAACCAAAAATCAGCACAACAGGGCCTTAGTACGAATCCTCCACTTAGCTCGACAGAACGGCCTTACATTCAGTTCAACAAAAATGCAGCTGGCGGTCACGAAGATCACATACCTTGGTCTCACAATATCGCCCCAAGGACTAGAAATAGCGCCGACCAAGACGCAGGCCATTCAAGCCATACCATCACCATCAGATCGAACCGAACTCCAGCGATTCCTGGGAATGGTGAATTTCTTGGCCAAATTCGTACCGCAACACTCAACAGAGGCTGCACCATTACGCGCATTATTAAAGAAAAACACCACCTTCGTATGGGACGAAAACGCGGAAGGCACATTCAACAACTTGAAACGACTTATCACGACAGCCCCAGTTCTAGCATTCTATAATCCAAAGGAACCAAGCCTGATTTCGGTAGACAGCAGCAAGATTGGCGTCGGAGCCGTTTTAATGCAGAGGAATAAACCCATCGAATACGCATCAACGTCATTTACGCCAACCCAATGCAACTACGCACCAATCGAAAGGGAACTACTGGGAATAGTATACGCCTGCGAGCGATATCACTACTACGTGGTCGGAACAAGCTTCACGGTAGAAACGGACCACCGGCCGTTAATAGCCATCATCAAAAAACCTCTGCACTTGCTATCCCCAAGGCTCCAGCGCCTAGTCTTGAAGCTATCAAGATACAACCTACATCTAAGGTACACGCCAGGATCCCAACTACATGCTGCAGACGCCCTGTCACGGGCACCGAGACGTGAAACGGACATCAGTACCCCCTACCTGGAGGGGCCAGAAGTGATGTTACACTCCACAACCACGGCACTGTCAGACGACAAGATCAGAACCATCAAGGAGGCAAACGCGGCGGACACAACCTCGCAAACACTCCTCCATCACATCCGCCTGGGATGGCCACAAGCGTATAACAAATTGCAACCCGCCCTTCGACCATTTTGGTCTGTAAAAGAAGAACTACACGAGAGCCAAGGGTTAATCTACAGAGGCGAGTGCCTCTACATCCCGCCAAGCCAGCGAAACCAGTTCCTGCAAGAAATTCACTCAGTCCATCAAGGGACAACTGCCTGCCTAGCGAAAGCCCGTTTGCACGTATACTGGCCCCAGATGAGAGAGGACATAATAAACCACATAAAGCAGTGCGACACTTGCCAACGACGTGAACGAGCCAACATTCCGTCACCATTAACTCCACATCCCATACCCCATCGACCGTGGGAAGTAGTAGCAACGGATATATGCCAGGTGGACGGAACTAAAATCATCATCTTAGTTGACTACTTCTCCAGATTCGTAGAGGCGCAAGAAATGGGTACGACCAACACAGAAGCAGTCGTAAAGTTCCTGATGGCACACTTTGCACGCCACGGAGCACCACAGACTCTAATATCGGATAATGGCCCTCCCTACAACGCAAGCGCATTCAGCGATTTCCTACGAAAATGGGGCGTACGCCACGTCACATCAAGCCCGCATCACCCTCAATCCAACGGTCTCGCGGAACGAACAGTTCAGACGTTAAAGAACATGCTGATCAAGGCCCAACACGACGGTAAAAACCTCCAGCAGGTGCTAATGGAGTACAGGGCGACTCTGATAGGATTGCTTCCATCTCCGGCGGAAATGCTCATGGGCCGCCGAATCCGAACCCCCCTAACATCGACAACGGAAGCCTTACGACCCCGCTTCCCTACAAAAAATATCCAGTCAGCTTTGCAAGAAAGACAACAAAGAATGGTTCAATCCCAGAGAGTGGCACGTCAACCACAACCGACGAACCTAACTCAAGGGACCAGAGTATTCCATTACAAAGGGCCGCGGAATTGGGGAAAAGCCACGGTGGAATCCAAAGCACCGGAACCACAGTCATACATCATTCGCACGGAAGACAACCAAGTCCTACGCCGCACCAGGCATCACCTTCGCCCAGTCGCCCACACTACACCTCAAATGCCGAGAACCAATTCAAACAGCCAGAGGTCACCCAAGAAATCCAGGATCCCGCACCCGCAAATCACATTACGGGACAGAGCAAGGTCAAGTCAAGCCACAACAACGCGACGAATTATATACCGAAGGGAAATGAGAGACAACCAAAACAGTAACACCCCCGGAATCGCGACAACTCAACCTCAAACGACCGTACCACCAACACACCACATACGGCCGACACCATTCCCGAACACAACGGTTAGCCAACCAACTGCAAGACCCCGAAGAGAAACTAAGCCGCCTCAGCGATATCAAGCCGGATACAATTAAAATGGAAAAAAGGAAGATGTTATATATGATATAGACTTATAGATAACATAGGCTTATGTAAATAGTTAACTTATAAATCGATAATAGTTTTATGTAAATTAGGACAAAGGTCAACCTTAAAATAGACAAAAGCTGATAACAGCTTACTATATAAACAACGGGCAACCTGCCCCGAATTGTACTTTGATTAGATCATTAAACGATGTTACCAATAACTAAATAAGCCTCGCCGTTCCTCCATAACATTACAGAGAGAAGCTAACTAAGGGCTGGATGATGCCATCATTGGTTAAGTCACTAAGGCTTTGTATTTCTATTTCAGCAACAACACTCTCGACGATATCCGGTATCAGATTGGCTTTGACATCGTTTATATTAGCTTGTTACATCGTATCACAGTGCATTGCCGGCTGTATTCTATCCAAGCTAACTCTTCCACCCAAGGGCCGTTACATTGATGATCTAGAGGGCATTCTCAGATACCCAAACTTGCCATTTTGTATCGTGAAAAATACTGCTGTTGATACGTTTTTCAAGGTAAACACGCTATATTGTAATCTGAGAAGCCCTCATAAGCGGTTACCGTATGAGCGGATCCCATAATAGGGGCCCTCATAAGCTGTTGAAACGTTTTTAAAGGTAAAAAAGATGTATTGAAACCTATTGATACAGGTAACTAACCTTAAAGTTAGGCTTAGAAAATTAAAGGTGTTCGAGTGCAGTTTGGCAGAGTGATGAATTCCGTTTTAGGAATTTGATAATGCTGCCTATTTTGGCGAGGAAAATGTTTAACAATTGTTATGAACATAAAATTGCTCTTCACTAGTTGAAAGTACTAGCACCGAATCAGATACGCTTCCAGAACAAATACATTCCGAATCAATATTGTATATTTTCTCTCTTGATACTTTTCTTTTAGAATGCGGTCGAGGGATTACCGAGAAAAGTGTTAAAAGAAAATATAGAGAGACTTAACACAATTGTAATACCCGGAGAAACAGACATGTTCGAGGCACTAGAAGACTTGATCAACAACCGACTAACTACATCCTTTCCAGTCTATACAATATTAGAGGCTACGCCGTTACTCGACGTGTGCGAAACATTTGAGCAAAAAGTTCATATATCTCGCAAACCAATCTTTTCGTCTCATTTGGCATTTCCCATGAAAAAGAATGGCAATCCCTACATCGAACGTGTTTTTAAGAAAACGTGAGTTGGCTATTTACTAAATAATTAGAACAGAAAGGCGGGGACATGTTTTTGTCCTTTTTACCAGCACGTGATATCTGTTAACACACCTTTGAATACTCGTTTGTTATTTCCCCTCAAAGTATAGTTCCTTTGATTTCTTTGCTGAAACGTTGCGTCGCTCTTATTGTCCTTCCATTGATTTTTTTTGCTTTTGCTTCTTTCTAGGTCTATTTCATTTAACAAAGTCAAATTTCCATTTTCAGAATCCAGAGAATGTTCGAAACTGCTATATTATTTCGTGATCGTGAATTTAAACTTTGGGTAACAGAAGTGTGCTTGGCAGAAAACAGATTAATTGACGAGAATGAAGTCAAAATAGAGTTGAAGAATATTCTGCTTGCAATTATATTTCTCTTTGCATTTAACATTCTAGCTTTCGTGTTATTTGCATTTGAACTTTACATACGATATTGAAAGAACTGCGAATTTCCCAAGTTAAAAAAGTAGAGCGATTTGATTTCGAAGTGAACTTTGATAAAATTATGGCTTAAAAATTGTAATTATTACAAATTAGGTAAAATCAAGAAGTAATTTACTATAAAAAGACAAAGGCGACATAAGTAGCGAGATTTTACGAAAGTAAGCCCACCCCTTTCATGTACGTCATTGCTCTCCGCTTTCCCATTGGATCCCGAGGGGATAGGTCATACAGACACGAATGACGGATTCCGACTAGAGAAAAAAAACCTCGAGCAAAGTAAAGAGAAAATGGATTCTGCCCGCCATTTGTTTTTAATTGCCATTAACAAATTAAATATTTTGAACCTAACTTGATGGACTTCGAGTATGCGACTCTACGTGAAAATCGTTCTATAATTATTTCTAAATCGAATCAAAGTGTACTAACGATTTCGTGAGTTTCAAAAACCAAACCAAGGCTTATCGAAAATGTATACAAGATAAATGGAGGAAAACATAGTGTAAGATAAAATATTAAGCCCCTCCTCCGTTTCCACCCATCTCCCCCACCCATGAAGGGGGGATTGTCGACTATCACGCGAACACCGGACGTCCATTAAGGCCTTCTTATAGCATTGGTCTCCTTGGTATAATCGAAACAAAACGGTATTTACGTTGTAGGTAATTAGTGAAACTTTTCATCGGATTTTCCTATCTCTTTCATCACTCTATTTCTGAAAATATACGTGAACATCTTGAAAACGTACATGTTCGTGAACTAATTTTTAACTACGAGGTTTATGAAATTATGATGTCCGAGTTCGAAATTAGATGTGTATATTTCTATGTTAATACGCAAGGAGTTATTCTGTATCACTTTTTTTAGAGGATGCATATACATTTATCTAGCCTAGTAAAAACAAAAACTATTGTTGTTACAATCAACCGATTTGCCAATAATGCAGAACAGCTTCCCGAGATTCCGTTTTTAAACATAGGCGTTCCATTTCCAAAACATGTAAAAACAATCATAAAAGTCAGCCTTATGCTTTGTTTATGTGGTCATCTTAGAAAAAATTGAGCTCGATATGCTTAATTTGTAATTTTATTGAATTTCTCTTAGAATCAGTTACTCGTTTAATTAAATGAGATGTTTAGGTTTTTAATCAAAATCTGTTTACCTTGAACTCTGCAGAGGAGCAAAATGCTATTGTTTTTCCGTCAAGATTCTTGGTAACAAAAACTCAGTTTGTGGACTACTTACTCCTTGCATGGTGAAACGGTTCACAAAATTAATATCATATAACTATAAACTTAATTGCTCGAATGTTCTTTTTTATGGTTGAAAGGCACATCTTGAGGAACAGAGTCGAAATCTCGCTGCATATAACGTAGTTTCTGTACCCTCATCTGCTGCAAATGGTCCTCACAGCATCCTCAGCCTTTCGGTAGAGTTTTATGGTACGGAAACGTCCAGGATGCTTCCTGTGTCTTGATAAAATAAGCTAGTTCTCATGCAAATGCAATGCTACAGAACATGTTACAAATTCCCGCTAAAATTAATTGTAAATATTTTTCCATTGGAATAATTAACTGATTTGTTGCTTAGTAAAGGAAGTACTGTAGTTATTCTTAGTCCTCTGAATAAACAAGAGCCCTGATGACCGAGAGATTATTTGTTTTCTCTTATTCTTGAAGCCCTTCTAGATAAAATCCCACACTCTATTCAAGACCTGATTAGATGTAGCTTAGAGTATTTAGTGTCGTTGTTAAGAAAAGGGTAGTGCGACGATATCCTTAACTATTTTTCTGAGTCGCTTTCAAAACGGAGTCAGTGATAAATGGGATACATCATAGAGGTGATGTTCTGAGCGGTGCAATTGTACTTTTTCGGTACTTTTTAAATTATTCAGTACCAAAGTAGAAGTACATTGTCAAATTTCTTTTTAAACGTAAGCGTCTTTGGGTCGAAAATTACTTCGCTGGATGGTGCCAAAAGCGTTTCGTGGAAGGGAACGGAAATTATCCTACCCTAAATAGGGAAAAGCCTCCCATTGGATTAATATGGAGAAAGCATGGGGAAAGTACGCGTAATTGCTTTTTGCTAAAGTTTTTGGTATCTTTAAATTAAAGGCAATAATATTTATCACACTCTAAACTCTTATATTCTATCAATTTAATAGCCAGAAATCTATAAGCTTCCAACCTTGCTCTATATTTAACTACCACAAAAATTCGATATTCACGTTTGTGCAAACAATTTTTTCGAACATTTTTGTGTTATTTTTACCAGCTGTTGTTGACATAGGACAGCTAAAAAATACCATTTAACAACCATGGGAGCAGCGTTATAGAAGCCTAAATGAAAGCTAGTTCCTTTTTTCCAATATTTCCACTTTTCGAAAACAAACCTTATAATTTAGATTGGCAGTGTCACGAAAAAAAATTGCCCAATTATATGATAGCGGTCGAAAAACAATTTTATGTTTAACTCCGAGACGCTCATACCTATAAAGTTTGCGAAGAAGCAAGAAGCAACATGATCAACTCAGCAAAGTTTCTAACTTACTGCTCTACAAATGTAAGATTAGTTTGAAATTTGTTACTATATCAAAACAAAAAGAAAAAAAAAACTTTAATTCATGTCTAGATTCTAGTACTGGGAGTGTACGATAAAATTACCCCAGTGAAAGTAGATGGCTTCATAAAGCTAGCAGTGGAAACTGTACTCAAGAGAATTAATTTAAAGTAATTACGATGCCTTACTTAAAATACATACTTAAAATACTTAAATGAAGGAACCAAGATAAAATTTTCCTCTTTTTATTTATTCGAAAGAGCATATGAATATAATTATTTGAAATTGGAATTATATGTCTATGAACAATATTGAAGAAGGTGCAAAGCTACACTGTGAAACAGAAGACGTTTGGGCAAGTAACAGCCGACTGATTTTTCCAATGTCATCAGATTGAATTATTGCTAAGACAGTTTTCTGCTTCACAGTGTGGTATGGCTCGTATCATGAGTTTATAAGATATGTTCCACGAGTATGACACTACTTATACTTCGTAATGATAGAGACTTATTGAGAGCTAGTTCGAGAGTGACACGAGAATTGACTACACTCGATTTTGCAGTCCATCTTCCCATTTAGCCTGTATTAAGCCTTTGACATCGCCTCACCAGGCGTCGCTTTACGAGAATCTATGATGTCTCACCTTCGTCACTTAATGACAATCTCTCCGTAACCAGTAACAAACTCATGGAACATATCTTATGAACTTACGCTTGTATTAATTTTTTTTTATAATCAAGATTCCGAATGAAAAGCTGAATATAATTTCGTGGTCCTTCGCAATTTCTTTATGTCCATTATTGTATTGACAGTTATACCGGAATCTTAACTGAGGCAGATTTTGATTATGGAGATGTTTATGGGCCAGGAAACGCAACTGGAGTACTTGGTATACTTGCCAGAGGAGTAAGCGTTTTCAGAAACCATCCAATATTTGCTTTAGGCCTTCAATTTTAATATTCTAACTATGGTTTTGAATTCGAGACCAACAATAATTGAAAATATTTAACTTTTATGTTTAGGAAGCTGATATTGGTTTTATAATAAAAGAGCCCACGTACACAAACTATAAATACATCGAATTTACAAATGTTGTGGCTGATGACCAATGGATTATAATTAGTTCGAAGCTGGCCGTGGAATTCGAATCGAAGGCTTTCTCTTTGTTCACCGTATTCGACAGAATGGTGAGACCGCGAGAGTGTATAGGGACGATATGCCAACATTTATTTCTGTTTACGTAATATCACTCATGTTCAAGCGCGCCTGGCACGCATTATTTCCATACAAGAGTTTTGAAATTGATTAGTCATACACCTTAGCTTTTCCTATTTTGTCAGAATAACTCTTGACATACTGTACATTGAAAGAATTGTTTATAATAAAAATAAAGTTAATAATAAAAATAAAGTATATTATTTTGTCGCTTTCAGACATGGACTGCAATTGGAATCACTCTACTCACGTTCCCAGCTATCAGGCTCTATTTAAATGGAGCGTTTTCAAGACTAAAAGCACCAGGGAAGACAAATCAGTGCTCGGTTCAAACATACCACAAAAATGCATTTTCGTCTTTGGCAATTTTTCTTTCACAAGGTTATTTATTCAATGCAGAGATAAATCGTTACTTGCTGAAGAGGGGAAAGGGACAAAATGAGTTATTTTATCATGAAAAGCGTTTATTTTGCCAAGTTTATAGATAACATAATAAGTAGTTGCATGTATCCACTCCTGGGGTTGATGATCTTTTCTCAATATGATAACGCAGCATAAGGTATGGCTCTTAAGGCTAATTGCGCATTCCAAGAAAAAGTACAAATTCCTATACTATAACAGAGCTTGGCTAAACAGGGATTTGAAAGCACATAAAGTGGCTAAAAGAGAGAAGCTAATCCGTGACACGAAACTTAGTGTTGAATGATACCATTATCGGTTAAGTCACTAAGGCTCCGTATTTCTATTTCAGCAACAACACTTTCGACGGTCTCCGGTATCAGATTGGCTTTGATGTCGTATATAATACCATGTTACATCTTGTCACAGTGCATAGCCGGCAGTATTCTATCAAAGCTAACTCTTCCACCCAAGGGCCGTTACATTGATGATCTAGAGGGAATTCTCAGATACCCAAACTTGCCATTTTGTATCGTGAAAAATACTGCTGCTGATACGTTTTTCCAGGTAAAAAAGATATATTGTAACCCATTTTCACGGGTAACATAATTGACCATTTCAGAAATTACATTTAGAGAAACCAACATAAAGGGGCGACGCCGCCATTGAGGTATTCTGCCTCTCGTCAAGAAGAATCGTCAGAAGCAATGCGAGTTGGCTACCAATCCGCGTTAAATGAAGTCGGGCTCCATCTGGCGAGAGAGAATACCCCAGAGGGGACCTCGCCCCTGTGTGTATTTCTGCGTATGCAATTTCCAAAATGATCTATTTACTGTAAGAATACCTTTTGGAGAAGTTAGTACATCACCGTAAGCTATTTTGCTATGAATGACAATTCTGTTAGCTTGAGTGTTTCATCAAAGGGAGTCAGTGACTAGAGACGAGACGGTTTGACTTTGTTTTTGACCCGACCCAGCCCCAATCCAGATTTTATAATTAAAAACTTAAACGGGTTCGGGTCGGGTCGGGTCGAAACAGCCCGATTAAATTGGGGACCCGACTCGTCTCTTAAAGGGATCGAGACTTTGGCTTAGAAAGGTTATTGTTCGGTGTTTGAGTTCATTAGGCTATAGTTTTAGGAAGGAAAGTACTTAACAGTTATCGTGAACGTAAAACTACCCTTTACTTGAAAGTATTAGCGCCGAATTAGATATTCTTAATTCCAGAACAAATACATATCGAATCGCTTATTATATTGTATATTTTCACTCTTGATACCTTTTAGAATGCGGTAGAGGGATTGCCGAGAAAAGTGTTTAAAGAAAATATAGAGAGACTTAACACAATTGTAATACCCGGAGAAACAGACATGTTCGAGGCACTAGAAGACTTGATCAACAACCGACTAACTACATCCTTTCCCGTCTCTACAATATTAGAGGCTACGCCATTACTCGATATGTGCGAAATATTTGAGAAAAAAGTTCATATATCTCGTAAACCAATCTTTTCGACTCTTTTGGCATTTCCCATGAAAAAGAATGGAAATCCCTACATCGAACGTGTTTTTAAGAAAACGTGAGATGGCTTTTTTATAATTTAATAGACCGGCTTTTGCTTCTTTCTAGGTCTACTTCATTTATCAAAATCCGATCGTCTTTTTTCAGAATCCAGAGAATGTACGAAACTGCTATATTATTCCGTGACCGTGAATTTAACCTCTGGCTAACTGAAGTATGTTTGGCAGAAAACAAATTAATTGAAGAGAATGAAATCAAAATAGAATTGAAGAATATTCTGCTTGCAATAATATTTCTCATTACATTTAACATTCTAGCTTTCGTATTATTATTATTTGAAATGTACATATACTATTGAAAGAACTGTGAATTTTCCCAAAGTTAATAGTCGACTGATTTGGTTACGAAATGCAATTCGATAAAAGTATTCCTTAAAAGTTGTTATTGATACGAATTTTGTATAATCCAAACGAAAAAGCTAGTATTTACGTTGTAAGTGATTAGTGAAACTTTTCATCAGACTTTGGATCAATTCATTTAAGTATAGTTAAACCCTCAACCGGATTAAATGTCATAAATCTAAATCTAAAAATGGAAGTCCTCTGTTTTTAAACGCATCAATAGTGTACAGTATTTGCAAAATCTGAATGTTTTTCTATAGACACTTGGAATAAAATTTTCTTAGTGGGTATTAACAACAGATAACGCTATTTATACTATTTGTAAATAGTTCTGGGTCACCTTTAGTTTAAGATGGTAAACAACGAACAGATCATCGTTATATTTAACATATTTAGTGCTAATCACTAAAAGTATAAATAAACCTGTTAAGTACTAAAGCTTATAAACATTCACATCATCAAAATCTAAAAATGTAAAGTCTCGGGTTTTTAAACGCATCAATAGTGTACAGTATTAGCAAAATCAGCATGTTTCACTAATGATACTAGTAATAAAATATGGCTTAATGGGTATTAACTTCAAGAGATAACGCTACTTAAATTATATGTATATAGGTCTGGGTGACCTTTATAGTGCAAGATGGTAAACAACGAGCAGATAATTGTTATATTTGACATATTTGGTGTTAATCGCTAAAAGTATCAACAGAAGTGGTATGATACCACTTCTGGTATCAATAAAGACGTTAAGTTCTTGAACTTATAAAGATTCACATCTTAGTTCTTGTGCTTTTAACTATGTAAATAAAGTATATTCGCAATATTTACTCCAATCGTAAAGTTTTGTACCTACGGTCGCAGATTAAGTTTTTGGTATAAGCATTTAATACTTGAATGAATTCCCGAGAAAATTTTACAAAACCAAGAACGGATTCAGGAAACGACAAAACATGAAGAGATAACAAATTTAGTCCTTCGGAAAAACATATAGCAGAAATACACAGATTTGCGTTTACTTGGAATCTTAAGCGGCCATAGACTCTGTTGTGTTTGTTCTTTATAGTTAAATGTTAATCATAAAGTGAACTAACCAACTAGTTAAAGTAATCAGAAAAGGTTGAGTTTATTTGTATACATGTTTACAGTGCGAGCCCCAGCTCAGAAGTGAGGATATTTTTCTCTCACTCGATGTTCTACCCTCCCTTGCCCCTGGCGCCCTCTAGTGTCGTGTTTGATTGTTAACAACACTTCCCCCCCCCCTTTTTTTTTTTTTTTTTTTGTTTCTCGTTGGGGTCTGTTATACCCGATATCGTTCTGGTAACTTCCGTTCCCGTTGGGGACGTGTGGGTCTGTTCTGAGGTGTGGAGGGAGACGCTATCTGGGTTTCTGGGTTGCTAGTTTGGTCAGTGGGTGGTTGCTGCGCTGTTAGGTCCTGTTGCGTTGCTGGAGTTGATGGTTCAGGTGCAGTCAATACTGGAACGGTTTGTTGCGGTGGTCTTTTCGTAGGGTTGGTCATTGGTATAGCTGGAAACGTTAGTTGATGTTGGCTTACCGCTCCCAGATGGTGTGGCATGCTTTTCGGTCCTGCGGGAGGGAATAAGATTTCTTCTCGTTCCGGTATTCTTCGCCGGATTTGATTCATGTGTCTGCGAATCATCCCTGACGGAGTGTCGACCTCGAACATTGCTTGACCAAGCGTCTTCATGATCGTCCCTTTAATCCATTTGTCTCCCAGGCCGAAGTTTCTTGCGTAAACTTGGTCCGTGACAGCATATCTGATTTTCCCGGGGTCCGGGTTGCACGCGGAATCTGGATTTTTCGTATGTCCAGAGTTGTTTGATTTCCTTGGATCGCATATGTCCAGTCTGGAAAGGATGGGACGACCTAACATTAACTCCGCCGGAGAACTTCCTGAAATGTTGGGTGTCCTTCGGTAATTTAGGAGGATCCTTGCCAACCTGGTGTCGAGAGCACCAGTACGGAAATTGTGAAGGCCAGCGTTTATTGCGTCGATAGCTTCGCTTGTTCCTCCGCTTATTTTTCTTAGGGCCTCCTTTACCGTGCGTACCGTTCGTTCCGCTTGTCCGTTGCTTGCCGGATGGTATGGCGCAGTTCTGAGATGCGTGATGCCATTTTGTTCGGTGAATTCTTGGAACTGTTTGCTTGTAAAGCATGTACCGTTGTCGGTTACGAGAGTGGGCATTATTCCGTAGCGGGATATGTGTTGGCGTAGAGCGCGGATGACTGCGTCCGTAGAGGTGTTGGCGGTGACATCTAGCTCTATCCACTTGCTGTGTGCGTCGACCGTGACCAATATGTATTTGTTTTCGATCGGCCCGGCGAAATCGACGTGAACCCTTTGCCACGGCCCTGTAGGTCTGGGCCATGCTTGGTATTGGCGCTTAGGCATGGATACTTCGTTTTGGCATACCTCACACTCCCTTGCCGTGTTGTCGATGTCCGCATTTATTTCTGGCCACCATATTCTTGATCTGGCAGCATTTTTCATCGCCACAACTCCTTGGTGGGAGCTGTGTAACTCGGCGATCATTTCCTGTTGGCATTCCTTTGGAATTATCACCCTGTTACCGCGGAGTAATATGTTATTGAAGTTTGATAGTTCTGCTCTGACGCGGTAATATGGTTCGATGCCAGATGTGATTGGTCCTTTCCGTGGAGGCCAACCCTCTCGCATATGTTTGGCTACGCGCTGCAAATCGGGATCCTTAATCGTGGAATCTTCCAACTGGCGGGTGGTCAGCGGACCTTGATTGATGTCCTTGAGGAGAAGGACGTACTCCATGGGCACGGGCGTTGTCGTTAGTGTTGAAGGAAGCGGAAGTCGACTGAGGGCGTCAGCGTTTCCGTTCAACGAACCCTTTTTAAATTTTATGTCGTAGTTGTACGCCGACAACATGAGTGCCCATCGCTGAATACGCGCCGCTGCCATTGGGGGGATTTGCTTATTAGCACCGAGCAAAGATACCAATGGTTGGTGGTCCGTGTGCAAGGTAAATTTCTTGCCATACAAGTAGTCCCGGAACTTCTGAACTCCGAAGACTATCCCCAGCGCTTCCTTCTCGAGTTGAGAGTAGTTTCTCTCCGCCTTAGTGAGGCTTCTTGAAGCGAAGGCGATTGGCTGGTCTATCCCCTCGTGGTTGAGATGCGAAATTACGGCACCCACGCCTACGGGCGATGCATCTGTGGCGAGATGTACCTCTTTGGTGATATCATAATGCACCAGTAGGTCTGATGTCTGAAGCGAGCGCTTCGCTTCCTGAAACGCTCTTTCCTGGGGTTCCGACCAGGTCCAGTCTGTATCCTTGTGGAGCAGATCATACAAAGGCGCCAATATGGTCGCGTTGTTTGGTACAAACCGTGCATAATAATTAATGAGCCCTAGAAAGGAGCGAAGTTGCTCGACATTGTCTGGTGCAGGAGCTCCAGTGATTGCGATCATTTTTTTTTCTTGGGGGTGTAGCCCCTCCGCGTCCAGAAGATGACCCAGGAATTCGACCTTAGTTTGGAGAAATTGGCACTTCTCGAGACGCAATTTCAGTCCATTAACTCGCAAGATGGTCAGTACGTCATTCAGGCATGTCAGGTGGTCGAATTCGGTCTTGCCACCTAAGAGTATGTCATCTTGGAACGGCGAAACGTATGCCTGATTCTGGAAAAGTGTCTCCATATGGCGTTGAAAGATTGCCGATGAAGATGAAATGCCCTGAGGCAACCGTCTATACCGAAATAAGCCCTTTGACGTGTTGATAACTGTAAAGGATGTAGAGGCGTCATCCAGTTCTAACTGGTTATATGCCTCGCGGAGATCAATCCGTGAGAAGTACCGGCATCCGGCCAGTCTGGAGAAAATCTCCTCCGCTCTCGGGAGAGGGTAGATTTCGGTGTCTAGGTTGGGGTTGACCGTGGTTTTAAAGTCACCACATATGCGTATTGAGTTCCTTTTTGTTGGTAACCCCTTCCCTTTTCCATCCACATCCGATTTCTGGACCTTCTGAACCGGCACGATCGGCGAGGCGTAGTCGGAGAAAGCTACCGGCTCCAGAATTCCAACGTCGACCATGCGCTGGAGTTCGTCTTCAACGCCTTCCTTGAGCGCGTAAGGAACTGTCCTTGCTTTGCAAAACCTTGGTTTGGCGTTTTCCTTCAGATGAAGATGAACCTTCACATCTTTTAGTTTGCCCAATCCCGGCGTAAAAAGATCTTCATTGGACCTCAAAATTTCTTGCAGTTGAGGGTTAGTTCCAGTCTCCTGAGATATCTTGTTTACTTGAGATTGGTAGATGGATGGCATGATGTTCAATGTGGAAAATAGCCATGTGCGCCGAGTCAATTCGGGAGGCGATTCGGCGACATGATGATTTCTGTTCCCATGCGTGTGCTTCTTCCTGTGTCTAGGTGTCTTGGGAGTTGTTGTTTTAGATTGTAGGCAGGCTGCTCCCAGATGGCCCTTTTTGTTGCAATTATAACAGACTGCCTCCATGTAAGGGCATTCTGTAGCCCTATGACCTTGTTTAGCACATCTCACGCAGGTTTCTGCCGGAGGAATAAATCTGCCAGATTGGAAACTTCCCGGTGGGCCCGGTGAACGTTGCGGTTGATTCGATCGTTGTTGTGACCAGTGCTTTTGGTGCTGAGCCGAGATCGCGTGAACCGTCGGAGGTGTGCTGCCCGACTGCCCCTGCTGGGTCTTGACGTCATGGACGTTCTTCGCTGAGTTTTCGATTGCCTGTATTGACTTCACAGCTTTGGCCAACGTGATTGTTGGATCGGCTTGGCAATCCGCGAAGAGACGTTGTTGCATGGTGTCATCGCTGATGCCTCGAATTAATTGTTCGAGTAGTCGTTCATCTAGTTGTGCTCCCGCAAACTCACAGTGACAAGTTAAACGGCGCAGTTCCGAAAGATAGACAGAGATGGACTCACCATGCTTGCGATGGCGGTTGGTGAAACTGAATCTCTCCACATATTTAGACGGTGTGGGGTTGAAATGGGCATTCAAATGGTCCATAAGACTGTCGTATGTCTCGTCCGATATATCGGCGGGGAAAACAAGGCTGGTTAATAGGGCAAAATCTTCGGGTTCTAGTACCGTCAGTAGAAAAGAAGCCTTTTTAGTCGCATCAGTCACATCGTGTACGTGAAAGTGGGCCTTAAGTCTCCGAGCATACTGTTTCCATGATTCCCTGGTTGCGTCAAAAGATGATAATTTACCAATCGGCGCCATATTCCTAGCTTGCGTAACTGTAGGAATTGGTTGAATCCCCGTGGCCATGTAAGAATGGGACTTTGGTATAGACTGGTCTTCAAATTTGTGTTATCTTTTCAAATTTGCATGAGCTTCTTCTGCTAGCTAGAAGGTTGAATAATGATTCTTGATTCTAAAAGGTTCTACCTTTAATCCTCTTCTAGTATGAAGGCTGTGATTAGAGACTGTTCCGTGCTGTAACGTGAATTACAAACGCCTCGTGTAGAGGTGGGCCTTGGACTTCTGACGCTGGCCGTTCTTCCAAAACTTTTGGGCGGGTGATTTTAACGCTCCTCACGTGGATGGAAAAATCCGTTTAAATCACGCATCCCATCTCCGTCGCCATTTGTTGTGTTTGTTCTTTATAGTTAAATGTTAATCATAAAGTGAACTAACCAACTAGTTAAAGTAATCAGAAAAGGTTGAGTTTATTTGTATACATGTTTACAGTGCGAGCCCCAGCTCAGAAGTGAGGATATTTTTCTCTCACTCGATGTTCTACCCTCCCTTGCCCCTGGCGCCCTCTAGTGTCGTGTTTGATTGTTAACAGACTCCATGCTAAGGGCAAATGGCTTAAAACTTTGATGAATCGCCAGCTCCGCCTTCCACGCGTTTCAATGGTTATTCAAATGCGTAGATAACCTACGTGTTAATGACCTTTTTCGTTGTCTGCTATATCGGTTTGGGTCGGTAGCTAGGTTTGTGTTTTGTGAGCGTATGTAGCTCGGATACACGAAAATCAATTCTTTCCAAAAAATTGTTATGAAAAGATCCTCAATCAGTTTCTGACCGTGTTGTAACTCTCTTTGCCAAGGCTTAGGTACCTAGATTCTACAAGTATTTGTAACTGTAAAGGCTTAGTTACATTTTCTATGATTTTATTACTTTTCTACAACCTATGGAAAGATAAAAAATGTACGCTAAAATAGAAAGATTTACTCCCATTTAACCCAAACCGTTTCTCCCAATTCCCATATCTCCCAATCCCATTTGACCCAACACTATGTCTTTTCCCCCAATTTCTTTTGTCCCAATTCAGCATAAAACATATGTTAATAAGTTCAAAGAGATTTTTTTTGTTTTATTAACAATGATATGTTTTACATATTCAGTTTAGTTTGAATTTCCATTTTATGATTTCTAGATATTCAAATGGAGTTTTTCTCCCCGCATCCAGTTCCCTTTTTATAGCGATTTCCACTGACTGCTCCAAAGAGTGCTCTCAGTGTCAGGATGACGTAACTGCCCTCAGCGAGTTTTGGAGAGAATAGTTTCGTCAGTGGAACACGATCGAGAGGTCAGAGCGCACTCTGAATAATCAAAATTGGCGCCGGAGACGAAATTGCAATAAAGTGTGTATATCTTGACGCAAATGGGCCGAAACCAATTAATAGAATTAACATTTCAATTAATTTTCAAAAAATCTATTTTGAATAATGATCGACAACGTCTCTGATATAATTATTGGTTTTAGGAAGAGGCGTAATATCTTTAAAGTAATGATAAAACCTCGTATTCTTCATCTTCAGAACTTTAAGAAGATGATTCCAGAAATAAATAAGCATAAGCGAGAGCCTGTCTTCTATGAGATACCCCATGGTCCGCCATTTTAATTTTATTACGTCATACTCGAGCACCGTCGCTCCGTCGAATTTTTCAGAGCACGAAAGAGCAATTCTCGGGCAGTTTTTGGGGTCAGTGGAAAACGCGATTCTGGGCGAGTGTTGCACTCGTGTTCCCAGTGGCGGACGAAAACGCGCCGAGAGTGCACTTAGAGTGCTCTAGTGCAGTCAGTGGAAATCGCTATTAGTTGTTTTATTCTTTCCTCCTGAATCTTGTATTTTCTGTTTGGTGGTTGAACAGGTTTCACCCAATTTAAAACACCCAATTCCCAGTTCTCCTATTCCAATTAACCCAATATTGCATACCCAATAAGACTCAAATAGAGTAGAATTTGATGGTTTTATTTATTTATTTTTTCATTTCATAAGGGATACACTTACTTGAAGTGTATAACCGCTCAAACGAGGAAGAGACATCCTCCTAACCAAACCAAACCTAACCTAACATAACATAACAGTAATGTTTTGGAAAAGGCATATTATTTGAGAAGTCAATGAAGCTAAACGTCAATATTTTGGAAAAGGCGTAACATTGTTAAATGATTTATAAAATATTACTAACCTAACTTATCCAAACCAAACCTAACCTATCATAACAGTAATGTTTTGGAAAAGGCATATTATTTGAGAAGTCAATGAAGTTAAACATTAATATTTAGGAAAAGGCATATTATTTGAGAAGTCAATGAAGTTAAACATTAATATTTTGGAAAAGGCATATTATTTGAGAAGTCAATGAAGTTAAACATTAATATTTTGGAAAAGGCGTACCATAGTTAAATGATTTATAAAACACGAACTTTCTCGTGGATCTAGCAGAAAAATATAATACATTTAGAATAACACTTCACATTAATTGGTAGGAAAACTATTTATCCCAACCAAACCTAACCTATTCGCATTAAAAATAATCAAAGTCGTTTTGAAAGCAACCCTTTGCAGCATAAAATATTAGACGAAACCATTCGATTGGGAGAAATGAGAATTGAATAGTTTGGGATAAAAATTCCGATTGGGAAATATAAGATTGGGAGAACTGGGAATCGGAAAGTTTGGGATAAAAATGTATTTTGGGAAACACAGAATTGGGAGAAATGGCACCATACCAATAGAAATGGCAGCTTCAATCTAGTGTTGCGTGGTCACCGTGTCGTGCGGGCATTGAACTGGGCTTGTATTTCTCTAGTTTATGTGGCACTCTAGATTAATTTATAATTTACGTGAGCTTGTGTATAGGCTATAGCCTAACTTCGTTGTATATTGTTGTACAGCCTTAGCAGTTAGCACTTCGAATCCACTCGAAATAGTATGAAGTGGTTTTAGCCCTTGTTTCATCATTAAAGGGAGGGTGAAGTAGAAAATGAAGTGATTTTTTATTGATTCTTCTGTAAATTATAAGACCATTCTGCTTGGTGAAACATCCAGGAAATATCTCCAAATGATTTTAAAATTCAAGTCAGGTTCAGATTTTAAGGATAATTTTAAAGAAGAACCTCCGACCAATCGCGTAACGCCCTGCCTTTTTATTAACAAAATGCTCGTGGGACGTTCCGTGTCGAATGAAATTTATCACGAGATTTGATAAAATTCACGAGCGACGTGATAATCGTGGCGCGATACATGGAGCGTGCCACGAGAATTTTGTTAATAAAAAGGCAGGGCGTTACGTGATTGGTCGGAGGTCCTTCTTTAAAATTATCTTTAAAATCTGAACCTAATTTGAATTTTAAAATCATTCGGAAGTATTTCCTGAATGTTTGACTATGCAGACTGGTCTTGTAATATGTAGAAGAATCGATAAAAAAATCACTTGATTTTCTCCTTCACCCTCCCTTTAAGTGAGCGTTTAGGAAAGTCAATTGTATCCACTATTTTCCAATAGGAACTTGGTATTGCTCTACCCGATACCGCCATTCTGCTATATTTTCTTACTTTTAGATTTTGAGTTATATCAGCCCCTCTTCCGACTCCTTTTGCATAATTTCAGCAAACTTCTTCATAGGCTTGTCAAAAGACCTTATTCTTACCTAACCTGCACGCTACTAGGTGTTGCCAGACTTCAGACTTCGAAAGACAAGGGAAAAAATCATTTTGCAATACTCCGTGTGGTTTCCAATGTGCTAAGGTTTACAGTACCCAACAACGATCTAAGGCGATAAAATGTCTCGCAAACACTATAACGTTACTTGAGAAATGTTTGCTAAATTCAAAACTCGGGGGATACAGCGACCACGACACTATATGGTGGCACTTTTAGTTTACACTAAAAAACTAACTGGGTATCAGCGCATTACTCTGTTGGCTATTACATAGCTACACGGAGTAAAAAACAGAATATTGACGGAAAAGTTTTAAGTAGTCCAAATAAATGGAACACGCAAGGTTTATTTTGAATTTAAAATTAAAATCCCTTCATATGTTAAATTCACCTCAACTGGGATTTACACTAAGAGATTAATAACATAATAGCCCTCCGCACTAGTTTTAAAATCCGCTGCCATTTCTCGGTGAAACCTTCATCCAGTTAATGGTTTTTAAGAACACGGAATAACATTCACCAATTTGAGAGTTTAACCATGCGAAAAATAATTAAATAATAATATCCCGGAAACCACGTTCCTATATAGGAACGATTCCGCCATTTCGCTAGGCACTGCATTCTAGGTAAGTTATCATTGTACAATCATTCTAACTAATTTTAAGGATTATATGATCACAAGCCTATTGGAAAAAGCCACTTAACCCAATGTTTATTTGCGCTGTTAAGTAACTTTTTATAGCCGAACAAAAACCAAAATTCAAACCAGGTCAACAATGAACGCCGAGTTATCACAGTGCTATAGAGCTCCACTGATTAAAGTAAGAGTCGTCGATGAAAGTTTTCGGACAAACTCGTTACTCGTATACAATTGATAACACATTTCACGAAAAACGTATGTCACTAATACATTGTATCCGTTACCAGTTTTCAACGTATGTTTTTGAGAACGACCAAAGAGAAATTTCAGGCTCTGTAATTAAACTGCTATTGGTTCTTAAAAGGCTTGATAATATTAAGTGAGACTAAAGTTTTGTCTATGACGGGGAACCTATTCAATCATACCAGGGGTAAATAACGAAAGGAGTTAGAGACGCTAGCTTCCGTAGTGTAGAATACAGTGGGACCTTGAAACGTCATAGAATTTGTAACTAACGTAGTGCCATCTTTGGAACTGTATTGTAAATAAGAGCAGAACCTTAAAAGTTTTGCCTTAAAATCTCGCGCCGCAAGGTATTCTGGGTAAAGTAAAATGGCGGGTGTTGATGTTGTGAAGTCGTCTCATAAATCAACCCAATATAATTATTATATTCAATCGCGAGTAAACAGCGATTTAAAGAAGAAAGATAAGTCAACAATTTGCAATTTGAAGCCGGGGAAATCCTCAAAATGTGATCAAACTTGTTTTGCCGTAAGTGCGCGGTTACAGAGTCGGCCCAGTGAGCCAAGGCTTAGTGGGAACTGTGGGATCAGGATCATCGACTGTATCTGTGACTAAAGAAATTAAAACAACTAAAACTGTATTGAAGGATGCAAAAACGACATTTAATTCCATTTCATTATCGAATAAGGAATTTACCAACTTTAAAGTTGCATGTTTCTAATTCAAGTGCACCTTAATGAATAAACTTTACTCTAACCCTAATTGTCACTCAGTCGTAAGCAGACGAACACTAGCAGACGAATACTAGCAGACAGGAGAAAATCGATATCCCAGCATGCCTTTCGAATCTTTGCTGCCGCGCTATTGGTTGAAAAATATCATACTTTTTTTGAATTATAGGCGGCGCGACCGAGGCGTTTTCTCTTTTATGTGTCTACGTTTGAAAGTCCCACTGTATTCTACACTACGGAAGCTAGCGTCTCTAACTCCTTTCGTTATTTACCCCTGATCATACAAATAGCTTTAATTTTTTCAGCTTCACTTTGACGCCTAGTAAAGAACAACCTGTGGGTATAAAAGTTGGCGATTCCTGGACTGGAGTCTTCGGAGTACTGCAGAGAAACGTCAGTTTTTCTCATTTCTAATACCAGAAGCTTATAAACCCCACTGTAGTGAACATTAAAACCCTCTCCCAGCTTGGCTTTTAAGATGAATTTTTCTATCGCTGCGACCGCAGCGCGCCTATGCGGAATAATATTAGATTCCTGTCTGCCGAAAAAATAAAAAAAAATAAAAATGTTCCCCTAGCTAAAAGACCGTCGCCATTTTTGTGAGAACCAGTAACGCAGTAAGGAGAAGAGTAGAAAACATCGCTTCAGTTAAAACTGGAAACAGAGGGGGCTAGTAAATGTTTATAAATTTTGAATTTTGATATGGTAGCGTTATGGGAACGTCAATACCTACTCTAATACCATGACTCTACATTAGAAGGGGAACCAATTTTCAACCCCATCTGTACTTAAAAAGGGAGCTTTCGGAAAATTTTCATCGACAACGCTGATCACAGTATAAAGTTAGGGATAGATGTAATTTCAGAAGCAGGAATGGAGAACAGAGTAATCTTGGCGAGCGTCAAAGTCCCGGGCCCCCTTCCACGGGACGGGAGGGGATATGAAAGAAGAGGCGGGTCATAGCGACAGAGGTAAAAAGGAATTACGTATTTTTCTGTCCCCATCAGCAACGTCATCAAAACGTAGTTTAAGTGAGCCAATATGATTATTTAAACTTTTCGTTACGTGTTAGAGGGAGGGGCTCTATACTGGGCTTTGAGTTGGACAAGTAAATACTAACCGTTCTCCATTCCTGCTTCTAAAATTACATCTATCCCTCATAAAGTATAGTGACTCCCTATATAAAAATCTTCCGATAATACAAAACGATGGAATGAAATATCAGCACAACGGCCAGAAATTTTGAGCTTCTCTTACAATAGTAACGTTGATTTCACGTTAAAAATTTAATGTTCTTAATTTATAGGAGGCGGATTTTTCCTTAATTCCAGTTGCACTGTATAGTGACTTTTTAAATGACTTCGCTATTTCTTACCCATTTTGGATTGGAAGGTGGCGTATTTTATTCGGAACGCAGCAAACAAATGAGAACAATATTTTCTCCATAGTTAACAAATTTGTAAGGTTTTTCAGGGACTACTATTATTAAAACACTTTATCAAACAACAGTTAACCTCTAATTTCGTTTAACGTAGACTCCTGTGGTGCTCCTAGGCGTGGCTCTACTTGTTTATCTGACGGGAAAACTAAACTCTATCTATGGTCGAGCGAAATCAGAACTACCATGGATGTATCTCTTGCAATGCACTCTGGGGACCAGTAAGAATCCTCAGAGATGACCTTTTTTGAGCTATTCAGTGAAGAATAGCACATTGAAAAATCTTAAAAATGCCACACACGATTAGGTGCCATACTAAAGTGTCTTACAATAATAGAAATGTTATCTTAAAGGTCCGCAATGTGTGAAGTGTTTGGGAGTTTCCCGTTTCCTTTCTGTTTTGTGGAGTCTAGCGATATTCATTCTGTTGGTGTTCGTATCATCGGAAGTTACGTCACAGTTTTCGAGCAAAACGGAACTCCTGCCCTTCGATACCATTGACGATGTTTTTCGCTTTCCGAATGCAATGCCTTTACTGGCGAAAGGCAACCCATACGTCAAATTACTTAGGGTAATTACCAAAAGACAGATCTTATCAACATCCCTGCTTGTCCAGTTCACTTCCAAAGGTTGAGAACAGTGAATGAAGTATACTTCTTGTTTTTAGCTTGGTATGGTTAAGTAATAATCAGACCTAGTTTTTGCGATACTGATGCGTGTGTCTGTGATGTATGTGATGTGTGCGATTCTTTCTTAGCCCAGAGTACCCCAAAAACATTCGTGTTAATATTGTGAAAGAAAATACATTGACACTATCGAATTAGTTTACAAAGGCTATCCAGACTTCCGATGTTCGAAAAACAAGTTTGTTAGGGTCTTTTTTTTTTTAAATCCCCAAGTTTTGGGTTAATTTGATGGAGAGCTGAATCGAAGCCTATTTATTGGAAAGTGAATATAAAGAAAATAAATTTCCTTTATATACCCTTTTTCGGGGTTGGCGTTGGGGAATGGGGACGGAATACCAGCACTGTGGTTAAAATAAGAGCTTCATTTTCAGGCTTAAAAAGCTCTTTTTATAGCTTTGTTTTTGCTATATAATTTTGTTATATAATTACACGAATATTTCTGCACTCTAATTTTAAAACTTGAATATCTTAAAATTGGCGCGCACGATCTTGATTAAATTTAAGTATGTTGTTAAGCGTATAAAACTCTACAAGAAACCGTTTAGCTTATAGCAGGAATCGTGCCGGAAGTTGGTCATCTAGGCAATCAAACCTTAGAAAACTGCATAAAATTGACCTATAATTATGTCGTAACATTCAATTAAATGTTGAATATCTTAAAATTGGCGCGCACGATCTTGATTAAATTTAAGGTATAAGATGCCTTTGTATTCGCGCGCCATAGTCCCAGTCCCCCTTTCAAAATACAAGGGAGGGACGTAAAAGGAGGCGCCGGGCTATTTCGCCTCTCCTCAGTCGGAATATATGACTGTAATTTCCGTCACTCGCGTCGTCGCGCTGACGTGAGTTTTCAAGAACCAATGAGATGCTGGTTGTAATTTAGAGACGGGGATTGACCCCGGACCTACGTTTGGACTGGAGATAAAGCTGGAAATCTGGCGAATTTATACCTTCTCTCTGAGATACTAGATATAACTTCTTGGTAGGGCGTTACCCGATTGGTTGGAGGTCCTGATTTCAAATCATCCATAAAATCTGAACCTAATTTGAATTTTAAAATCATTCGGAGATATTTCCTGGGTGCAGAATATTCTTCTAATTAGTAGAAGAATCGATAAAAAATCACTTGATTTTGAAAATTTGGCACAATATTTGCGTAATAAACTGAAAATACATATTGTACGAGTCTTTTTATTGCTCATAATGTTATTCAAACAATTGAACAATATTTCGCATTCTAATAACATTAAGATTGGTCAATAAAAGTGTGCCCGGTCGATGGACTGAACATCATAATTTTTATTGGGAGAAAAATATATTCAATATAATTGAATGAATCATGTGGAATTTAATCAATATATTTGTCCAATAAAGTTTTAAGTTTTTTCCTAAATGTTGGGCATTCAACATGTTGTATTTCTTTTTTTTTGGGGGGGAATAAAGATGATGAGTTTTATAGATGTTCCCCTTTTAATTTGTGCAAAATATTGAGCGAGAAAAGGCCGCATTACATTTTCATTGCAGATGCGGGAAGTCGCAAAAGACTCCAATGTTGATCTATCCAAGATTTGCAAAATTGACGACGACGTAATTTGACATTTATAAAAATATAGGGTGTGGTGGATAGCGGGATATGGTTTAAGAGTGGCTCCTCCCTTTTCCGTCAAAATGGCGGAGAACTTTATGGAGTGGAAGGCTAGTGGGACGTGACGTTTAGATTGGCGACTTTGTTTTCCATTTTGGCGCACTGCCAAGAAAGCCCGTCAGAACGGAGAACGTTCCAGTGCCTCGAACGCAGCCCACGAACCCAAACCCCAAATAATTGCCTGCCGATAACCCAGTGCAAAAGCGCAAGCTCGTAAAAACCATAGATGACAGTTGATAGGCTCTCGGGTTTTATATTTCTTCTTGCAATTACCATTATAAGTGTAACGTATGTAAGTGGAGACGTAACCGGGATGCTCGGAGCCCAAACGTCTCTCCTGGGAGTACGCATTGCAGTCGAGTTGCGCGGTAGAGACACCTCAAAGGTTTTCACCCCCGGCCTTAATTACTTGAAACTTTAACCCCCCCCCTCCCCCCTGAAGCATACTGATTGCCACTCCTACTATAAGTGCTCTTAGGTTTGTCTTCGAACACTGAGCGCCTGGAAAATGGGCTGGATTTATCAATAAATAAGAAAATCCAAACTAGCTCGACCTTTCCCAAATTAGTATTTACGGGTTTGTCGATACTGACCTAACTTAGGGGGATTGGAGGATTGGAGCCACTTTTCTCGCCATAAGGGAATACCATTGATAATTATTTTGGCTGACATTTTACGTCTTAACAGGATACCAAGAACATGCTGAATGCGATTTTCAAACAAGATGAAATCGGCAGCGACAACGAGAAACTTGCCAAAGCCATTAAGAATAGCGGTGAAATACGCGGATGGCGGACGATCGGCTATTTTCACAGCCCATAAAACTTTGTCAAACCATTATTTTTCTAGGATTGCAAACAAAAGTCGTCGTAAGTAGGGAAAATGCGAACTTTCAAATGTAACCGATTGAGTGAATAAAATATTGTTAAGGAAATATACGTAACTTGTTAATCATTTCTTTTTCACACGCATCGCGTATTTTATTTGTTAATTTAACATGATTAGCGCAAGGCATGTTTAATTTTTTCACTACGTTTCTAAGTTTCTGCTGGGGCCAAAATGGTGTAAAACATTTACGAAACAAAATCCATTCCCATAAAACCAAGTGACCTATGCAAAATTTTTGAAACACCCTGCTTACTTTATTGGTGTTATATAACCAGAAGTGAGATGAGACTAGAAGTACTGAGCTAAATAAATTCTTCACTCGGCGAAAGTGAATATTCTTGATAACTCACCAACGGTTGGCCCTCTAGTAGCGGTTTCTGAATTTTCCCTCCAAAACGTGAGACGCTCGTGGCGGTAGACGGCCGAACTAGATTTAAGCACAGGCGTCCGTGTCCGCAGCTTTAGGTTGAGGGGAAGGGGGTAGGAAATTTTTTTGGAACTCGACCAATTTCTTTCTCTGTAGTGTAGGCGCGATGGAAGCGGCATAAAATCCTCAAATTTGTTCACTAGTGCCAGGATCTACTACCAACGCTAGAGCCCTTCACTTCTAGTCTCATCTCACTTCTGGTATAACCGCATAGAGGTATTGTATTTAGGCCAACTTGCAGGTGCGCGTACAGCTACACAGCCTATATTTCCAGTTTCATCAAGCTAGTATAGCGTAATATTTTTGTGGAAAAATATATCTGGTTTAGTCGTGAATAGAAGTAGACGCAATGTTCAACGACCACGGACAGACGAATGCTTTAATGTTGGTAACCATCTTATTTTTGTTGTGTACTGTCATCTTGGTGGCCCATTCTCAGATCGAGACCACACCGGAAGAGGACCACAAGTTCGAAGCGCAGTACTTGACTACCATACCTATCAACTGCGGAAGTACGTCAATCATAATTATCTTACAAATTAAACTTTCTCGTAATGTTCACAATGTTCACAAACTTTTCTAAGAGTGCTGTCAATTTTACGGCTAGAAAAAAAACCCCATTAAAAAATTATTCTTAAGTCTAAGCATAAGTTTATAAGATATGTTCCATAAGTATGACACTACCTATACTTCTTAAAGAGAGGGTGAAGTAGAAAATCGAGTCATTTTTTATCGATTCTTCTACTATAAGACCAGTCTGCATAGTGAAACATTCAGGAAATACTTCCGAATGATTATAAAATTCAAATTAGGTTCAGATTTTAAGGATAATTTTAAACAAGGACTGCCGACCAATCGCGTAACGCCCTGCCTTTTTGTTAACAAAATTCTCGTGTGTGACGGAATAGTCACAAAAAATATAGAATATTGTAAGACTGGTCGTAAAATGCCGGTTCTTGTATGGCCACTGTTGGTTTTTCTGGCACAACTAACGAAGTATGTTTTCACACGCAGCGAATTTGGTGGATGAAGGTTTCAAAAAATGCTTTAACATCAACGCGCCCTATTTCATTTATAACGTAAATATAAACTTCTTCAATGAAAATGACTCAGAGCCTCGTACCATTTTAATTCGCCTTAATTCTAACGTTAGCCGAACATCAGTGTTTCAAACTGCAAGCCCGTCATCAAGATGTACTCCGATGGAGCAATAAATCAAGAAGGAGCCTGTCAAGTCTATGATAAAAACAACGAAACCACCACTGTAAGATCGAATTCATTTAATAATAGTAGCCACATCGTACCGTACTTCACTGGCGTATATAGAGTAAACTTCTGTGAATAGCCCCTCGATGCGCTACTTGTAACTAAGCTTACTTCTGTTATAATTATTAGTGCCACACAAACGGAAAACGTGAGTTAGTAGCCCCTCGATGGAAAGCTTTTAACAGTGTTAAAAAGCATACCTAACCCTTCAAAGAAGTATAGAAAATCAGAATGCCTTCGCAACTAGAGTTGACACCTGTTGTAATTGAGGCAAAAGTTGGATAACCTTAGAGGGAACCTTAAAGGGATGGTGAAAAGGAAAATCAAGAGATTTTTCTTTTCGATTCTTCTGCTAATTATAAGATCCATCTGCATATACAGGAAATACAGTCTCCGACTGATTTTAAAATTGAAATTAGTTTTAAGATTTCATAGATAATTTGGAATTAGCACTTCCGACCAATCGCGTAACGCCCTGTCTTCTACTATTGTTTCAGAAAGCTGTCACGGAATGCGTGTACGAACAGTTGAAAAGGTCAGTGAACGTGGCCTCAGGTAGATACACTATTGAGCAAGCACTGGTTCGAAGTAGAGACATCGTTACCGTAGGTTTCTCCAATTATGACTGACCAACAAAATACACAAAAGAACAATTTCAGGGTTGCAACGACGATCCCGCATACGTGTTCCCAAGGCCCGAGGACAGCAATCCGGAAGGACAAAATCCACCCGGAGAAAGCGACCCACTCAACCCCAAAAATGAATAAACAAATACAGAATTTATTCCGTTTTCCATTGGTCGCTAACAACCTGCAACCATGGAGCAATATTTTTGAAGACCTGGCTGCAAATTGCCACTCCGACAGTATTTCTCCACTGACAATGCCAATGGAAAACGGCATAAGCCTTAGATAGACGTTGACCTGAATAGGTCAATTTTTCCAGTATACTTATTGCACTTGGTAAGACAATGGCATCTCATCTGGTAAAGGAACAGAACAAAAATGCCAAGTGCAATCAGTATAAAGGTCTTCAGTGGCATCTATGAATGATTGGGTTGCATTCGTTTTAAGAAAATTTGTAGATGTCATGCCATAAGTTCACAAGTTATGTTCCATAAGTATGACACTTTCTATACTTCGTAATGGTACTGAGAGACTTACAGCTCGAGGGAGAACGACGGAAGCCAGAATTGCAGACTACACTCGGTGGTTAATTTTGGAGTACTTCCATCTTCAAATTTAGTTTGCATTACTAAGCCTTTGAAAGTTGCTCACCAGGCGTCGCTTTACCCCGAATCTATGACCTACTTCAATCACTTCATGACAAGCTCCATTTTGTAACCAGTGACAAACTTATTGAACATATCTTAACCAAGATTGGGATAAAAACAAAAGTTGATATTTTAATAGTGAATTTTTTAAGGTTTAACCTGCCTAGTTATTCTGTAATTTTTATGAAAATTAAAAAACTATTGAAAATTGTTATTTTTTACGTCTGCTATTAAAACGATAAACAGACAACACGTTAATGTATTACTAGTAAAGTAGTTTCAGTTACAAGATATCCATAGTCTCGCCCTCTCAGTTTAAATCAATTCGTCAGAAAATGGCACCTCGTCGCAGCTCTACTAGAATTGGATTGCCAGGAATGGTACCGAACCAAAGGGAGACATTGGCGCCCAGGAAGTCCAAGCGGTTGTCTAGCGAAGCCAGACTGCATAAGGTGGAAGGCCACGAGATTGCCAACAAAGCCAATCGTTCCTCCTACTTGACCAAGGCTAAGAGATTCCTCAAGGTCTTGTTCATCGGGAAGAAGACAACCAACAACCCGGTTAACGTTCCCGATATTATGGCCACACCGAAAAATAACGATACCCTACAAATCACAGTCAATTGGATGGTAAATAACTGTATCTATAGCTAAAGATGGCGCGTGTTGGGTTAGCCATCCCTGGGTTAGCTTAATCTTCTTAAACACACACATCCTTCTGATTGGTCCGACCTAGATAGTAAGGCAGTAATTACTATAAAGCGATGTCAATTTTTAAGCAAATCTCTTCTTATGTTACTCTTTGATCAACCATGATGTCGTTCGAATAAATTAGGAAATTTAACTAATTGAGACTGTGCATGCTAATCGAGAAACTTTAATTTTCAGCCAAAGGGATTCAGTACACCCTTAGCCAGACGTAGGAGCAGCGCCATTTTCAAACGTCCGAGCCCGACCAAGTCCTTGGTAAGATACTATCTACACTTTTATAATTAAATAATCGCGTTAATAAGCTGGAGGAAGTTGCCGTGTCGTTACGAATGGACGTTGTCTTGAACTTCGGTGGCGTTAATGTCTAAACAGACTCTTTACCAAGTTCACCGTTGACCACGAGGCGACGACGCGATATTACGGCCACTCCCATACCGTCACTCGAGATGAAGTAGAAAAATTTTATCTGAATTTAATTTTAGCCTGAACTTTATGTATTAATTCGCTGTTGTAGTAATTTCTGGACTAATTTGCTTCCCTGGATATAATTTTAATGTCTCTTTCCATTTGGTCATTCCTTTCAGAACGATACGTCGCACTTAAGGGTCATCTCTGCTCCCAAAAATCTTTTTCTCGAATCTTGAAGTCCGACTTTATAATTTAGTGTAGAATTAATTTGAACAATCATAGTGTAATTTTTTAGTGTAAGATTTTAATAATGTTCCAGTATAATCAATAAAGATTTTAATCACGAAAATATTGTTTTATTTATTAGTACATTAATGGAGATCAAATCTGTCGACCTAATTGGTTCTGAGGCTTGCATACTAAAAAATAACTTTCCTAAGGATATAATGAGTCCGTAACATTTATCCTTAATACAACTACTACAATAACTAACACTACTATTATACCAAGAACTACTACTACAACAACACCACCACCAATAACTAACACTACTATTATACCAAGAACTACTACTACAACAACACCACCACCAATAACTAACACTACTATTATACCAAGAAATACTACTACAACAACACCACCACCAATAACTAACACTACTATTATACCAAGAAATACTACTACAACACCACCACCAATAACTAACACTACTATTATACCAAGAACTACTACTACAACAACACCACCACCAATAACTAACACTACTTTTATACCAACAACAACACCACCACTAATAACGAACACTACAATTATACCAACAACTACTACAAATGCACCACCAATAACTAACACCACTATTATACCAAAGAATACAACAACAACGTCACTACAATTATACCAACCACTACTACAACACCACCACCACCACCACTGATAACTAACACTACTATTATACCAACAACTACTACAACACCACCACCACCGATAACTAACACTACTATCATACCAACAACTACTACAAAAGCACCACCAATAACTAACACCACTATTATACCAACAAATACAACAACACCACCGAAAACTAACACTAGTACAACTTGGGTGAAACTAATAGTTCATCATAAGCTGTATTTACAGGGTGAAAGAGATGTGTAGAATCACTTATTCTAACCAAAGCGCTGCACGAAAACCGACAATTAATCCTTGTGATATGACATTGAGTGTGACACTAATGCGTTTATAGCTAGAACTGAGCAAGGATTTAAGGAGTAAACAAGTTGGGAAAACCAAAATATTACCTCTCCGAGTCAAGAGGACTACTTACAAACTTATTTACCCAGATATGGAAATGTTTCTTTTTTTATGAACAAATACCAGGGTGACCACTCTTCCTATATTTCCTATTTTTTCCTATATTTTTAAGTCCTTCCTATAATTTTATGACAATTCCTATATTCTCCTATAATTGGAAAATTCTAATGCATACGACGAGACTATCGGCGTTTTAATAGGCAGCTACTCAAAATTGAAAACAAAAAAACACCATATGCTCCTAAATTTAACCAGCCCTAAAGGTGTTGAACCAGCTCCTAAAAAAACCAAAAATAAATAGTTGTGATAGTAACAGTATGTGATAATTTATCGCTCATATATGTGAGGTGATATGTTCTGTTTGCAATAAAAATATGGTTCCTACTTTTTAATATATGAATATCATTTTTCTAAAAGAAATGCACCCCATTTATCTTATATTTTTCAGTAATTTCCTCCTATATTTTCCTATATTTTACGCCAATTTCCTCCTATATTTTCCTATATTTCCAGGATAAATTTCCTATATTTCCTTTAAAGGAATTTACAATTTTTAGTGGTCACCCTGAAATACTGATTTATGAAATATTAAAGCAGTATACAAAACATAGCAAATATACTGTAAATCCAATAAGGATATACTTGTACACATTAAAATCATCCGATGGGGGGAAAACGGGAAATGAAGAGATAAAACTTTGGAGGGATATTAACCTTTACGTGTTTGTAAAGGCCCAATTTTCTACTCCTCAACTGTATACCCTCTATGTTCAAAGCCATATTCACAACAGGGTTACCATGTAAACACTATCCTCTCGTTTCACCTCAACGATTTTCTTAGTTTGTCAACATGACTGTTAACGTTACATAACACCAAAGCTAATTTGTGGCTACACACACTGAAGGTAAATGCGCACCATAAAAAGCATGAAAACACCAAAGAGAGTATAGGGGAGGAGTGGAAAGAGGGGAAAATCTTGTCACGCTTTTCTACCGCGCATCTTCAATGCGCAGTACCGAGGCATTTCCGTTTGAGACATTAAACGGTATCGTAGGTGGCGCGACTGAGCCGGAAACTCCCTCGTACCGCTAGTATAATTTAGGCGAGACATAACTATTTACGCTTGTGGAGCTTCCACTCCTCCCTTATATTCTCTTTGAAAACACGAAGCTATAATCCGATTACGATCAGACCTTTCACTGGTCTGGGCTGCGTCCAGCAGGGCTCCCCAAAATGACAGCGCATTTTGGAAAACGTTTACCGGTGAGATCTGCCGTCATAGCTTTTCTCCGGTCATCGGTGTTTTAAAAATGACGCTAGCGCAATAAAGCGTGCAAAGTACCAAGGTTTAACAAAAATTGTATGATAACATATTTGAAGAGATAGATAACAACAAGTTTTATAATTAAAATTAGAAAGACTAACATGTCTCTTAAAATTCTCGTGTGATCAACTGGTTTCACGCCAATTAAATAGCTTTAGTCTCATCAGAATCAGCAAGAGCTATTTGTATTAATTCCTCCATGTTTTTTTCGCCAAGCTGAGAACTACGCGTTTTACGTCACGTTATCCAAAAACCCGACTATTTTCTTTGAAGACCACGCTGGCTCAGCGCTGAGCACCGTGACGTTAAAATTCAACAACAAAATCCCGTTCTGTAGGACACTGCTAACAGCGCTGAGCTCTGCTGAACGCGGCCCAGATTTCCACCATGATTATAACATCTAAGCCTAATTATTTAAAAGTGTATTTAACTTTCGGCTCACTCTGAACCGTTAATATCTCTGCATTACAGAAACGAAAACCAAACCCAAGCGTTTACTTTTTTGGTTCACTAGGCCTATTGACAAATAAAAGTTCATTTGACCAATATAGTTGCATTCTTTTTGAAATCACTTTAGAAAGGATTATGCTATAAACAGATGTAGTATAGCTTAAGTAATATATAAACATTGATTTCAAATAATAATATAAAAAATATTCTTGGGATATCAAAATGAAACAGAGCTTTATAGCTACAAAACCACTAAAGGCATCGAAATTACGAAATATATTTCCATATATTAATTATAAATTATGAGAAAACCAAATATTAAGGTTTTGTAGGATTTCTTTCCACAAAACAAAGCGAACTGCTAACGCGGTGCACTAACGGACGGACACACACAGACTAAAACATAAGACTGCTTTTTAACTCTTTCTGTTTTAATTTTGAGTTGAGAAACAAGATTATCTTAAATATTAAAATAAATATAATTAATATTAAATATTTTCTTCGTTAGTTGTTCGCCTTATTGAGCGTTACATCGCGTTGATAAAGAACTATTAAACATTCTTGAGAGACTTGATTAATATTGGCGTTTGAAATGAAGCATACGCCGGTTGCTTCGCCTTACTCAAATAGGTAGTATATAAGGGTGTCGAACTACAGTTAAAAGTAAGAACAACCGCAATTGCGAAAACCTATCGTGGACAACCCACCCTAGGGAGGCTAGACGTTTCTCGTAACCCTAGCTGATCGCCGCGAATGTCTTAAACCCAACGATGACGATGGAGTAGAAGCCAGGTGTGCAGACTGGTGTCCATGTGGGATGGACAAAAACAAAGACCAGAAGATGGTGGTGTAGAAGCCAGGTGTACAGACTGGTGTCCATGTGGGATGGACAAAAACAAAGACCAGAAGATGGTGGTGTTAGAAGCCAGTAAGTACAGATTGGTGTCCGTGTGGGATGGACAAAGACCAGAAGATGGTGGTGTTAGAAGCCAATGAATACAGACTGGTGTCTATGTGGGATGGACGAAGGCCAAAAGATGGTGGTGATTAGAAGCCAGTAAGTACAGATTGGTGTCCGTGTGGGATGGACAAAGACCAGAAGATGGTGGTGTGAGAACTCAAGTAGAGGAGCCATTTCCGTGACTGTGAAGGCAGTTCGGAAATGGCGAACACGTTTGCTCCGATTTGGAAACTGCGAACGCGGTCACGTGGGTTTAACAACAGACACACACACAGACAGACACACACGTCGAAATTAGAACCTCTCCGTGACATACGTCACTCGGAGAGGTAAAAATCTACATCCTACATAAAAATAAATAAGTGAGTTCTTTCACACTATGTATCTGAATCTTACATAATAGACTTATGATATTAGAGTAATTGATAAACATTTATTTTATTTTTAAAACATAAGGTAAAGATCTAACCGGCGCCGAATTCTTCAATATAATTTGCAAATTACTTAGATTGCAACTTTTTAATTTTCTCTTCAATAAAAATATATACTTAAATTTTCGAATAATATCGCGTTGAATTGAAATCGAGTATTTGATTCGATGAATCGAATTTGCCATTCGGAGAAAATCACAAAACGATTATTCGAAAAGACATTCGAATAACCGATTTCAATAAGAATAAACCGAGTTAGTAATAGTTTCCAAGGGGTTAAATTCGAATAGACAACGAGAATTCGATTGAAAATGGGAGGGACTATGCGGGGTTTTGTTTTTCTTACACGAAATACAAAGTCTTAGCGTGAGAACCAGAGTGAAAGGAAAAATTCCATTGTATGTGGGAACTGCAATATTTTTAGACCGTTGCATGTATGTAGAAAACGATTAATCGTTTTGAAAGGAATATTCGTCTGGTAACACCGAATAATCGAAATTTCTAGTACTGGTCATCTAGGCAATCAAACCTTAGAAAACTGCATAAAAATGACCTATAATTATGTCGTAACATTCAATTAAATGTTGAATATCTTACAATTGGCGCGCACGATCTTGATTAAATTTAAGTATGTTGTTAAGCGTATAAAACTCTATCAGAGACCGTTTAGCTTATAGCAGGAATCGTCCCGGAAGTCGGTCATCTAGGCAATGAAACCTTAGAAAACTGCATAAAAATGACCTATAATTATTTCGTAAAATTCAACTTAAATGTTGAATATCTTAATATTGGCGGGCACGATCTTGATTAAATTTAAGTATGTTGTTAAGCGTATAAAACACTACAAGAAACCGTTTAGCTTATAGCAGGAATCGTGCCGGAAGTCGGTCATCTAGGCAATCAAACCTTAGAAAACTGCATAAAAATGACCTATAATTATGTCGTAACATTCAATTAAATGTTGAATATCTTAAAATTGGCGCGCACGATCTTGATTAAATTTAAGTATGTTGTTAAGCGTATAAAACACTACAAGAAACCGTTTAGCTTATAGCAGGAATCGTCCCGGAAGTCGGTCATCTAGGCAATCAAACCTTAGAAAACTGCATAAAAATGACCTATAATTATTTCGTAAAATTCAACTTAAATGTTGAATATCTTAAAATTGGCGCGCACGATCTTGATTAAATTAAATTATGATGAAATAGGGTTCATGTATCAAAATATGATCTCTTAAGTAACATTTTCTTGACTCTTCCTTTCCCTAAATATAAACAGTTAATTAAAGCCCCTTCATCCTATGAAATATGTCAAAAATACGTCCCGGCTAAAAAACCTTTGGTTTATACTAAACCAAGCAGACTTTTAAATAATGCCTTTTTAAATACGATCTCTTCGATCAATTAGAAAAGGATTGTGAATGGTTTTAAATATTTAGCGGTACACCATGACCCCCCCCCCCCAGATTACGGTCAAGAGCTTTCCCAAAATGGTGGTCTCTCAAAATTTGGAGCTTATAGCATACGCTATGAGAACAGAATTGTAAATACTCTGTAAAATGTTTTTAAACAGCTGTAGATAGGCCTATTCCTATGCTTTATTTTGATATAGTTTTATTATATTTGGTTGTAATGCTTAAAAATTCGAAAAATACTTTTAACGAAATGAATGAAAGGAAACCATTATTTGACAACAAAAGTAATTTAAAAAAAAACTCCTGTGTGGGATGATTCCTGGCTACGTTCCCCTATTATTTAACAACTTTTAGTGTAGCATTGTAAGTGTTTAAAGAAAAATAACCTATAAAACATGTTAGGAGCTCCAAAGAGATAAAATAATTATCAATAATATAACAATTATCTATCTTTCTATGTACACTTTGGTAGATATTTGTTTTCGTTGGATACGAAAAAAGAAAATAAAAAATAGGATTACAGCTGCGAGGGTTTTCCTAGAATAGGGTTTCCGACCTTATCCTTGTGTAGAACCAGTTACTACTGTTACATTCACTGTTAAAAATTTGAAAATATTGGCTTTGTCAATAGAACCCCCGTTGTGGGAAGCCTCCTTGCCGAAACTTCAAACATATTCTATTCTAATTCGAAGTGTGCCCATAAAGTTAAAGGGAGAATCAAATGGTTAGAAAACCATTTTTAATAGATTTAAATTGATAAAATATCATCAAAATCATCAATGAAACTTAACAAAACCTTTCAGGGCGCGCTTTTAATCACGGAATAAAGCATGTGAGGTGTCAGTTGCTAATTGGTCACTCGCGCTAACACTGGCTTTATTATAAAAACACAGTCTTGGTTTAGTAATCAACTTTTGAAGCTTTGTAAAATTATATAAAATTAACGGAAAGGTTTTGCTAAGTTTTATTAATATAAATATATTTAAAAAATGCATGTCAGACCATTTCATTCTCCCTTTAACACTCAGTGCTATTTTGTTTAACAACAAAAGGAGGGTGGGCTGTAAAAAGGTCATCCCATTGAAATGAAAATGTTATACTTTCTACCAATATATATCTTCTATCAGGAGTTCATAACCCTCCTTCGGGGTTATGAACTCCTGCTTCTATGGAATAAAGAGGGAAAAACGTCGCCTTTCATCTCGCTTTTTGGCGTATTCATTCGCTTTAGGCTTTGGGGACAGTGAACTCCTGAGTTTATCCCTTTTTACAAATTGTCTATTGAAAAAATTGCTCCCGTGACACCTTCTAGCTTTCAATGTTGGTCTATGGTTAAAATTAAATCGTGGACCTATGGGATTCCCCAAAAAACCCCAAATTCTAGGCTTTCTAACAATAGTGTACCCTTAAACTTTAGAAGTCAATGTTACCGAGGGGCAATTCACTCTTAACATTATTAACGTTCAACTAAATCCATACTAGAAACTAGGTAGATATTTTCAAATTGGATTTTCTGATGGAAACATAGTCTTTTTAGCCACAATAAAAAATTCACGATTTTCACACACTTTATTTCAAGTGAGCCGCCCCTCGATAGAAATGAGTTGAATATAAGCTTGTGAAAAATAAGTTACTAGTTCTATTCGCTGTTAGACCATTTCGAGAAGATTATCATTATATTTTCTCTGGTTGTTTGGCGATATTCTAATTTTTCTAAGGTTTGATTGCCTAGACGACCAATTTCCGGGGCGCTTCCTGGTATAAACTAAACAGATTCTGATAGGGTGTTATACGCTTAACAACATACTTAAATTTAATCAAGATTGTGCGAGCCAATTTTAAGATATTCAAAATTTAAGTTGAATGTTTCGAAATAATTATAAGTGATTTTGCATTTTTCTAAGGTTTGATTGCCTAGATGACCAACTTCCGGGGCGCTTCCTGGTATAAACTAAACAGTTTCTGATAGGGTGTTATAGGCTTAACAACATACTTAAATTTAATCAAGATTGTTCGAGCCAATTTTAAGATATTCAACATTTAAGTTGAATGTTTCGAAATAATTATAAGAGATTTTGCATTTTTTTAAAGGGGTGATTGCCAAAATGACCAACTTCCGGGACGATTCCTGCTATAAGCTAAACGGTTTCTTGTAGTGTTTTATACGCTTAACAGCATACTTAAATTTAATCAAGATCGTGCGCGCCAATTTTAAGATATTCAACATTTAAGTTGAATTTTACGAAATAATAAAAGTCATTTTGCAATTTTCTAAGGTTTCATTGCCTAGATGACCGACTTCCGGCACGATTCCTGCTATAAGCTAAACGGTTTCTTGTAGAGTTTTATACGCTTAACAACATACTTAAATTTAATCAAGATCGTGCGCGCCAATGCTAAGATATTCAACATTTAAGTTGAATTTTACGAAATAATAAAAGTCATTTTGCAATTTTCTAAGGTTTGATTGCCTAGATGACCGACTTCCGGCACGATTCCTGCTATAAGCTACACTGTTAAAAAATGTTGTCCAAAATTGGATGTAAATGGATCCAAACGGCTGACTCTGAGACAGCACAGTTTTTCGTCTATTTTTGGATAACATAATTTGTGTCCAAAAAGGGACGATCAAATGATAAGCCAGATTTGGAGTCTCATCCAAAATTGGATCCAGAATCATCTATTAAGGGATCAATTATTACCCAGAAATGGTCAGGATGTTATCCAATTTTTACGCAAGTGGGCAAAAATGAACTAGTACCCTCCCAATATTGGACTAATATCAAGCCAATATTGGACTAATATCAAGCCGATATTGGACTAATAACGAGCCCATATTTGACTAATATCGAGCCCATATTTGACTAATATCGAGCCCATATTTGACTAATATCGAGCCCATATTGGACTAATATCGAGCCCATATTGGACTAATATCGAGCCCATATTGGACTAATATCGAGCCCATATTGGACTAATATCGAGCCCATATTGGACTAATATCGAGCCCATATTGGACTAATATGGAGCCCATGTTGGACTAATATCGAGCCCATGTTGGTGTAATACCTAACCAACATTGGACAAATGTCGAAAAATATTGGGCTCATATGAAGCCAATATGGATGCTAGATTCTTTACTTCACCGAGTGATGTATGCTATGGAGAGGTTCAGTTCTCGACGTATCCATCTGTCTTTGTGTGTGTCTGTCTGTCTGTTGTTACACCCCAAGAGATAGCTTTCGCAGATTCCTAATCTGAACAAAAGTGTTCTCAATTTCACTGTTCAAGTGATCAAAATTCACAGTTAACGGAATTGTAGAATATTGGAAAACTGTACAACCGCAGGTACACTGACCACTATTCTCTTTTCTATTAACCCCGATCTAACTACACCATTTTATGGTCATTTAGACACTCGCGAAAGAGGCATATTCTAGGAGTCAAACGTCAATAATAGCTAGGTTCAAATGATAATAGGGAAAACCTCTCTTAAAACGACACAACTAAAAGTATGATAAGTAACTCTCGAAAAAAATAAATAATATCAAATAATTTTAATAAAATATTTGAGAAAAACCTATCTTAACCAAAAAATCTGTAGTCAAAGTTTATACAGGACGAGTAATGAAGATTAGGTCACTAAATACATTTCATAGTTTATATAAAGCGAGTAATTAAGACATGAAGCTCTTTCCAGAGTTAATGTATGACGACATGAGTGGATCATATACTAGCTCCCTATAAGTTACTCAGTCACACTGGCCTAATTTATCCAGCATTTTCTTCCGAATAGTCGAGAGGAGGGGAGGCGGGTGAAAGTGATAGTAGACGGCGCCCTCTCTTAGGGCTTTGAAAATAATATATCGAGAACTTGAAAGTGACGATAGTTCCAAATGGTACTAACGGTTTTGGTTTCTTTACGTCACATTCATTCTTTTGTTTATTTAAAAATAATTTGGGTTTCACAACAGGCTTCGTTAAAAATGGGTTAAGTTTTTCTATTAGTTCTTTAGATGCATTATTAAAAAGTTTAGTAAGGTTTTCGAGATGACTATTAAGTTGTTGTTTAGCTCTTATTTTTTGATAAAGTTTGGTTCTCTCACCATAAATAGTTCCTGCCTCTGAACGTTGCCTACGGAATAAAAATTCTTATTGCTTAGGCAACGCTCTGAATTAAATGAGTTTGTTTCACTTGGGCTTCGTCAAAAAATATTAAAAATTCTGCCATTTTAATGGGAAAAAATAAAACTTCCTATTGCGCCAACCTTAACCCATTAAAATAATTTCAAAGATAAAATACGACTGTGAACCGTTCACAAACAATGACAACATTTCTAAAACGTCGTCTGCTTATACTAACTACCTATCAGTTCAAAGTTTCATTGGTTGATCCCCTTTTCCGGTTTTTTACCGGAAATACGTAAGCGCCGAGAGTAGTGTTATTTTCTTTCACTGGGGGTCGCATATAGGTAACACTTTTTTGGCGGGAAGAAAATGCTGGATACATTAGGCCAGTGTGGCTGAGTAACTTATAGGGAGCTAGAATATGATTCACTCATGATGACGAGTATTGATATCGTTAGTTAATAAAAACGGAATAAAGAAGTCTTTGAGGTAAATGACCAAAAGATTTTTCAAGCGTGACTCTCTGAAATATTGTAGGGGAATGGATTTTTACCTCTCTGGGGAAAGGCTTTCGTGTCTGTGTTTTGATTTAACTTCTGCAATTGCTTATCAATAAAGAGAAATGATTGATGAGAAATAGGTAAATATTTATGTAGGCGATCCTCAAATATCATTTCGCTCCCCTTTTTACATCAACCCTTTTATATACCTTAACCCCTCTTTGTTCGAGTTTAGGGTGTTTATGTTGAGATATGGATGGGTTTCGCACCAAGAATCGAAGGCATGCATTTTTGGATTAAAGCTACCATTTTTGGACCTTTACACCACTTCCCATCCAAATTTGGACTATTCGTGCAAATTTGGATAGTTTTAGCACCAAGAATCGAAAGCATCCATTTTTGGATTAAAGCTTCCAAATTTGGACCCTTAGATCACTTGCCATCCAAATTTGGATTACTTTGTGCAAAATTGGACAGTCATTGGACTCATTTTTCTAATAGTGTAAACGGTTTCTTGTAGTGTTTTATACGCTTAACAACATACTTAAATTTAATCAAGATCGTGCGCGCCAATATTAAGATATTCAACATTTAAGTTGAATTTTACGAAATAATTATAGGTCATTTTTATGCAGTTTTCTAAGGTTTGATTGCCTAGATGACCGACTTCCGGGACGATTCCTGCTATAAGCTAAACGGTTTCTTGTAGTGTTTTATACGCTTAACAACATACTTAAATTTAATCAAGATCGTGCGCGCCAATTTTAAGATATTCAACATTTAATTGAATGTTACGACATAATTATAGGTCATTTTTATGCAGTTTTCTAAGGTTTGATTGCCTAGATGACCGACTTCCGGCACGATTCCTGCTATAAGCTAAACGGTTTCTTGTAGTGTTTTATACGCTTAACAACATACTTAAATTTAATCAAGATCGTGCCCGCCAATATTAAGATATTCAACATTTAAGTTGAATTTTACGAAATAATTATAGGTCATTTTTATGCAGTTTTCTAAGGTTTCATTGCCTAGATGACCGACTTCCGGGACGATTCCTGCTATAAGCTAAACGGTTTCTGATAGAGTTTTATACGCTTAACAACATACTTAAATTTAATCAAGATCGTGCGCGCCAATTTTAAGATATTCAACATTTAATTGAATGTTACGACATAATTATAGGTCATTTTTATGCAGTTTTCTAAGGTTTGATTGCCTAGATGACCAGTACTAGAAATTTCGATTATTCGGTGTTACCAGACGAATATTCCTTTCAAAACGATTAATCGTTTTCTACATACATGCAACGGTCTAAAAATATTGCAGTTCCCACATACAATGGAATTTTTCCTTTCACTCTGGTTCTCACGCTAAGACTTTGTATTTCGTGTAAGAAAAACAAAACCCCGCATAGTCCCTCCCATTTTCAATCGAATTCTCGTTGTCTATTCGAATTTAACCCCTTGGAAACTATTACTAACTCGGTTTATTCTTATTGAAATCGGTTATTCGAATGTCTTTTCGAATAATCGTTTTGTGATTTTCTCCGAATGGCAAATTCGATTCATCGAATCAAATACTCGATTTCAATTCAACGCGATATTATTCGAAAATTTAAGTATATATTTTTATTGAAGAGAAAATTAAAAAGTTGCAATCTAAGTAATTTGCAAATTATATTGAAGAATTCGGCGCCGGTTAGATCTTTACCTTATGTTTTAAAAATAAAATAAATGTTTATCAATTACTCTAATATCATAAGTCTATTATGTAAGATTCAGATACATAGTGTGAAAGAACTCACTTATTTATTTTTATGTAGGATGTAGATTTTTACCTCTCCGAGTGACGTATGTCACGGAGAGGTTCTAATTTCGACGTGTGTGTCTGTCTGTGTGTGTGTCTGTTGTTAAACCCACGTGACCGCGTTCGCAGTTTCCAAATCGGAGCAAACGTGTTCGCCATTTCCGAACTGCCTTCACAGTCACGGAAATGGCTCCTCTACTTGAGTTCTCACACCACCATCTTCTGGTCTTTGTCCATCCCACACGGACACCAATCTGTACTTACTGGCTTCTAATCACCACCATCTTTTGGCCTTCGTCCATCCCACATAGACACCAGTCTGTATTCATTGGCTTCTAACACCACCATCTTCTGGTCTTTGTCCATCCCACACGGACACCAATCTGTACACCTGGCTTCTACACCACCATCTTCTGGTCTTTGTTTTTGTCCATCCCACATGGACACCAGTCTGTACACCTGGCTTCTACACCACCATCTTCTGGTCTTTGTTTTTGTCCATCCCACATGGACACCAGTCTGCACACCTGGCTTCTACTCCATCGTCATCGTTGGATTTAAGACATTCGCGGCGATCAGCTAGGGTTACGAGAAACGTCTAGCCTCCCTAGGGTGGGTTGTCCACGATAGGTTTTCGCAATTGCGGTTGTTCTTACTTTTAACTGTAGTTCGACACCCTTATATACTACCTATTTGAGTAAGGCGAAGCAACCGGCGTATGCTTCATTTCAAACGCCAATATTAATCAAGTCTCTCAAGAATGTTTAATAGTTCTTTATCAACGCGATGTAACGCTCAATAAGGCGAACAACTAACGAAGAAAATATTTAATATTAATTATATTTATTTTAATATTTAAGATAATCTTGTTTCTCAACTCAAAATTAAAACAGAAAGAGTTAAAAAGCAGTCTTATGTTTTAGTCTGTGTGTGTCCGTCCGTTAGTGCACCGCGTTAGCAGTTCGCTTTGTTTTGTGGAAAGAAATCCTACAAAACCTTAATATTTGGTTTTCTCATAATTTATAATTAATATATGGAAATATATTTCGTAATTTCGATGCCTTTAGTGGTTTTGTAGCTATAAAGCTCTGTTTCATTTTGATATCCCAAGAATATTTTTTATATTATTATTTGAAATCAATGTTTATATATTACTTAAGCTATACTACATCTGTTTATAGCATAATCCTTTCTAAAGTGATTTCAAAAAGAATGCAACTATATTGGTCAAATGAACTTTTATTTGTCAATAGGCCTAGTGAACCAAAAAAGTAAACGCTTGGGTTTGGTTTTCGTTTCTGTAATGCAGAGATATTAACGGTTCAGAGTGAGCCGAAAGTTAAATACACTTTTAAATAATTAGGCTTAGATGTTATAATCATGGTGGAAATCTGGGCCGCGTTCAGCAGAGCTCAGCGCTGTTAGCAGTGTCCTACAGAACGGGATTTTGTTGTTGAATTTTAACGTCACGGTGCTCAGCGCTGAGCCAGCGTGGTCTTCAAAGAAAATAGTCGGGTTTTTGGATAACGTGACGTAAAACGCGTAGTTCTCAGCTTGGCGAAAAAAACATGGAGGAATTAATACAAATAGCTCTTGCTGATTCTGATGAGACTAAAGCTATTTAATTGGCGTGAAACCAGTTGATCACACGAGAATTTTAAGAGACATGTTAGTCTTTCTAATTTTAATTATAAAACTTGTTGTTATCTATCTCTTCAAATATGTTATCATACAATTTTTGTTAAACCTTGGTACTTTGCACGCTTTATTGCGCTAGCGTCATTTTTAAAACACCGATGACCGGAGAAAAGCTATGACGGCAGATCTCACCGGTAAACGTTTTCCAAAATGCGCTGTCATTTTGGGGAGCCCTGCTGGACGCAGCCCAGACCAGTGAAAGGTCTGATCGTAATCGGATTATAGCTTCGTGTTTTCAAAGAGAATATAAGGGAGGAGTGGAAGCTCCACAAGCGTAAATAGTTATGTCTCGCCTAAATTATACTAGCGGTACGAGGGAGTTTCCGGCTCAGTCGCGCCACCTACGATACCGTTTAATGTCTCAAACGGAAATGCCTCGGTACTGCGCATTGAAGATGCGCGGTAGAAAAGCGTGACAAGATTTTCCCCTCTTTCCACTCCTCCCCTATACTCTCTTTGGTGTTTTCATGCTTTTTATGGTGCGCATTTACCTTCAGTGTGTGTAGCCACAAATTAGCTTTGGTGTTATGTAACGTTAACAGTCATGTTGACAAACTAAGAAAATCGTTGAGGTGAAACGAGAGGATAGTGTTTACATGGTAACCCTGTTGTGAATATGGCTTTGAACATAGAGGGTATACAGTTGAGGAGTAGAAAATTGGGCCTTTACAAACACGTAAAGGTTAATATCCCTCCAAAGTTTTATCTCTTCATTTCCCGTTTTCCCCCCATCGGATGATTTTAATGTGTACAAGTATATCAAGATCGTGCCCGCCAATATTAAGATATTCAACATTTAATTGAATGTTACGACATAATTATAGGTCATTTTTATGCAGTTTTCTAAGGTTTGATTGCCTAGATGACCGACTTCCGGGACGATTCCTGCTATAAGCTAAACGGTTTCTTGTAGAGTTTTATACGCTTAACAACATACTTAAATTTAATCAAGATCGTGCGCGCCAATTTTAAGATATTCAACATTTAAGTTGAATTTTACGAAATAATAAAAGTCATTTTGCAATTTTCTAAGGTTTGATTGCCTAGATGACCGACTTCCGGGACGATTCCTGCTATAAGCTAAACGGTTTCTTGTAGTGTTTTATACGCTTAACAACATACTTCAATTTAATCAAGATCGTGCGCGCCAATTTTAAGATATTCAACATTTAATTGAATGTTACGACATAATTATAGGTCATTTTTATGCAGTTTTCTAAGGTTTGATTGCCTAGATGACCGACTTCCGGCACGATTCCTGCTATAAGCTAAACGGTTTCTTGTAGAGTTTTATACGCTTAAAAACATACTTAAATTTAATCAAGATCGTGCGCGCCAATTTTAAGATATTCAACATTTAAGTTGAATTTTACGAAATAATAAAAGTCATTTTGCAATTCTAGGAAAACCCTCATCCTATTTTTTATTTTCTTTTTTCGTATCCAACGAAAACAAATATCTACCAAAGTGTACATAGAAAGATAGATAATTGTTATATTATTGATAGTTATTTTATCTCTTTGGAGCTCCTAACATGTTTTATAGGTTATTTTTCTTTAAACACTTACAATGCTACACTAAAAGTTGTTAAATAATAGGGGAACGTAGCCAGGAATCATCCCACACAGGAGTTTTTTTTTAAATTACTTTTGTTGTCAAATAATGGTTCTCCTTTCATTCATTTCGTTAAAAGTATTTTTCGAATTTTTAAGCATTACAACCAGGAGCAGATGACAAAGGAGTCTCGGACGCTAGCTTCAACAATATAGAGGGCAATGGGACCCGCGTACGTCAAAGCTGTAGCGGTATCGTTTTCCATAGAGGCGCTATCAGACATTATAGCAGACGATGCTTTTGGTGGATTATATCTGGCACCAAAGTCTGCTGGGAATTTTCTTTGTAATAACGGACTAACGCGTACGGTGGCTACTGAGGTTCGTCTTACCCGATCGCGATATAATATACACAATATAATTACTTTATTCAAACAGCTGTAAACGTTGGTATTAAGATAAAAGATAAGACTACATTTTGTGACCTTAAAGGTAGGAATTAATTGACTGCTACAAGCGGTTGGAAACGAAATCACTGTCTCTTACTTTTTGGGTTTTAAAAGATCGTGAGGGATTTCTTTTCCCAACCTCTTGTAGCTATCATTTAATTCAAGATGAAATTTAGAAAAATTTGGCACTGAAACACATTTTAGTTTTATAATAGTGTACATACGTTACTCGCTGAGCTTTTCATTATCAATTTTAGTCTAAAAAAAAGATTAATAAGCCGTTGAAATCCATTTTTTTAACTCGTTACGCCTAGGCTAATTATAAGCAGACGACACGTTATAAGCAGACGATTTTTAAAGAGAGGCTCCAGACGCGATTTCCCAGATCTCCTTTCGAGACTTTGCAGCCACGCTATTGGTTGGAAAATAAAGCTCAAATTTCCTAGCAGAGGTGGCACTGGCGTAATGATTTTGGTTAATAACCGTGACGTTCGCGGATCCCATTGCCCTCTACGTTATGGAAGCTAGCGTCCGAGACTCCTTTGTCATCTGCTCCTGTTACAACCAAATATAATAAAACTATATCAAACTAAAGCATAGGAATAGGCCTATCTACAGCTGTTTAAAAACATTTTACAGAGTATTTACAATTCTGTTCTCATAGCGTATGCTATAAGCTCCAAATTTTGAGAGACCACCATTTTGGGAAAGCTCTTGACCGTAATCTGGGGGGGGGTCATGGTGTACCGCTAAATATTTAAAACCATTCACAATCCTTTTCTAATTGATCGAAGAGATCGTATTTAAAAAGGCATTATTTAAAAGTCTGCTTGGTTTAGTATAAACCAAAGGTTTTTTAGCCGGGACGTATTTTTGACATATTTCATAGGATGAAGGGACTTTAATTAACTGTTTATATTTAGGGAAAGGAAGAGTCAAGAAAATGTTACTTAAGAGATCATATTTTGATACATGAACCCTATTTCATCATAATTTAATTTAATCAAGATCGTGCGCGCCAATTTTAAGATATTCAACATTTAATTGAATGTTACGACATAATTATAGGTCATTTTTATGCAGTTTTCTAAGGTTTGATTGCCTAGATGACCGACTTCCGGGACGATTCCTGCTATAAGCTAAACGGTTTCTTGTAGTGTTTTATACGCTTAACAACATACTTAAATTTAATCAAGATCGTGCCCGCCAATATTAAGATATTCAACATTTAAGTTGAATTTTACGAAATAATTATAGGTCATTTTTATGCAGTTTTCTAAGGTTTGATTGCCTAGATGACCGACTTCCGGGACGATTCCTGCTATAAGCTAAACGGTTTCTTGTAGTGTTTTATACGCTTAACAACATACTTAAATTTAATCAAGATCGTGCGCGCCAATTTTAAGATATTCAACATTTAATTGAATGTTACGACATAATTATAGGTCATTTTTATGCAGTTTTCTAAGGTTTGATTGCCTAGATGACCGACTTCCGGGACGATTCCTGCTATAAGCTAAACGGTTTCTTGTAGAGTTTTATACGCTTAACAACATACTTAAATTTAATCAAGATCGTGCGCGCCAATTTTAAGATATTCAAGTTTTAAAATTAGAGTGCAGAAATATTCGTGCAATTTTTTTTTCAGTTTTCCTAGTTTGTAAGGTGATTCCTGGTATAAAAGCGATAGCCTTTACTTTAATTCAATAGGCTTGATAACTCATTGAAATTTAATTAACACATACACGGTCAAATTGAAGATATTCAAATTTGAAGGGCTTGTGTTTATATGTTTGTCACCATACTCACGCGCCATCTAGGGAAGAACAGTGCAACTAATTTGTAATAATTGCTCTTTAACTAATTTTAATAGTTTATGTTATTTGAAAATACTCAATTTTCATTGTCCGTGCTTTTTTTATTATAATTAGCGTGAATTATAGCTTGAAATCTATTTTAAAAGAAATGCTTAGTTAGGCCTCAAATCAGGTTATAGCTATTTTTTTCGTCGCGAGTTCCCAAAAGTCGACCCCCCCTCTCATTCTGCCAAATCGACGCTGGTATCCTCGCATACTTTATTGAGAAACTTCGTCTGCTTATATTTTGACTCCACCCACCTATAGCAATTTAGCAATTTCGAAAAGAAAAATTAACCACGAAAATATAGATAAGAATGACATTTTCGATCTCTAGAAGTCGCTATATACAGAATCTGTGGGTGGAGTCAAAATATAAGCAGATGAAGTTTCTCAATAAAGTATGCGAGGATGGTACTAGAGGCTAAAGCTACGATCGGACGTTCTTAGTACATAAATCCGTTTTTGACATGTAGTATAAACTAAGCCTGTTGTTGTTACAACCAATTGATTTGCTAATTTCGAGGAACAGCTTCCGGAGAATCTGTTGGAAACGCAAATAAACAACCAACAACAAAAAATTTACAAATGCTTTTGTGGTTTGTTTATGGTTTCGATGCAAATCTGTTTACCTTGAACTTTGCAGAGCAGCAAATTTCTACCAAGTTAAGAAAATGAATTAGATTGTTTACCTACGATGCCAGTGGTAAGATTCATGATTAAAAGTAGTTTGTGGTTTGAAGCTTGTTTACCATTTTACCCATTCGATGGTGATACGCTTCGAGAAGTTATTCTTTTAGTTGAAAACTGGTTTCTACACGTAACAATATTTACCCATGCACGAAATTAAACGCTTTAATGCGAAACTTAGGAAATGCTAATGGTTCACGTAACTTAAGTAAGGATGAAAGGAAACTTAACTTGATGACATTTATCGTGCACAATTTAGGCCCTTATTCTTATCTCATAATATACGGATTGAAAACAATATCGATATTTACAATTAAACATAGCATAAAGTTATAAACTATATTTAATGTTGGAATGAAAATAAATAATATTAAAACGACAAGGAGATAATCAAAATGTTAGATTATTCTCCTTGTGTTAAAACGCATATTATTATGTGCAACAGAGCAAACTGGTGCCCTCCAATACTATCATGACAAAACCTATTTTTACGTTTACCACCCTTAATTTGATAGGATGAACTTAGTGTTGGAACAATCACAAAGAGAATAATCTAACATGTTGATTATCTCGTGTGGTACAATAGATTGCAATGAGACTATATAATCGAGGAGGAATGAAGTCAGTTTAATTTTTATATATAACTGCATTTGCAGTGGAGAAATATTAACCTTCAAATTCTTTAAAACAACATGTATGGTAAATTAACCATTTAGATACTTGTAAACTAGATATTGTAGTTAAATTTAAGTTTCTTATGAAAACCACAACGTAATAATTCGAATGTTGTTTATTTAATAAGAACTGCTACTTCATGGAGTAAAGAAGACCGGCAACAACCGGTAGACACTTGGGGCCTGTAATGTTAAAAATTATTGTCTCCGTTTTGACCATTTCTTGCTATGATATGAAAATTGGATGGTAAAGGGATGTGTTTCACAAAAAAAAAGGAACACTAAATAGTCAGTATTCTGGGAATGGAGGGGCGACAAAAATTTCCTCCGTAATGTTAAGTATAGGCGGAATTATCGACTTTAGCCACGGATACGACAGCCTTCCCCCACACCGAAACACTCGGAGTTTCGAATTTCTTATACAGAATAGATGTAAGAAAATTGTGGGAAAAGTATATCTTGTAACTGCAAAGGGTACAGCGTCCACGACGAAATAAAATCACTGGAATTTTGGTCTAAAACACTCGGAAAATAGTCCAAACGCCTGTAGAAGTGTTCGACTTCTCGTACACTGCTGCATTGCGGTTCGAGTGACATTCAGGGGCTTTGCACAGACTATTTAGTTGACTCCTATAGTCTTTGGTTTTGTAAAACGTAACCTTAAACATAGAGAAATAATACCAAAAACGGATACTGGAGTAGAATTTTTTATTTCAAATCAAATAGTTTACGTTTCTACATTGTTCAACAGTTTAGCATATGTCGGGAAGCCCTTCCAGCTCAGGGGCATCTTCACAAACGACACGCAATTTTGACTGGTACCAACTGCCTCGATCGACATGGCGGTGATAACCGAGATACCAGATTACGCTACTAACATGAGCACAAGCGCCTATCGTCAAACATCCACCTTTGCACGTACAGTACCAACCTAGAATGGCATGAATACCATTACCGTTGGGTACGTATCGAATGAAGGCTTGATGAACAACTGAGCTGGAAAACGGACTAGGCAAACTTTATTGGAGACGCTCATTTGTAGTTTCAACAAGAATACTGCTAGAGCTGTCTTTGAAGAACAGCATCTGATTGTACCAATAAGTTCCTCAATAGTAGAATGAACCTCTAGGAAGTCTGTCATGGATAATGAAGTTAACACTTTACAGTCTTCATCACTTCGTATGACGTTGTCAAAGCTCCTCGTGTTTAAGTCCTTAACACACTGTCTAAGGCCCGTAAATAGGTGGTTGATGTCCCTGGATGTCATGAGACTTGATCTACTGGTGCAGTGAATACTATTAATTATTTCAATGGGCAACTCCCCGTCAACAAGATGCGTGGAGCACATGCGGTTGTCCTGGTGAATAAAGATTGCCCTTTCCACAAATATCTTTAACCGATCTCCGGCTTTTATACTGGTGCGTGTACTGGCACCGCAAATGAAGCAAGTCTTTGAATGTGGCCTGGTAAAACTTTGGTTTATGGTAATGGTGTATGACTACGTGTTACTTGCGAAACCGGCTGTTCTTGTGACATCGTTGGTACTGCTTCTTCAAAACCCGCCTGCCTTCGTACTTGTGATGTTGGTTGGATTGGTACTAGCAAAGGTGATACGTCTGGTACTTGCGACGTGAATGGTTCTGGTACTTGTGAAGCGAATGGTTCTGGTGCTTGTGAAGCGAATGGTTCTGGTACTTGTAAAGCGGATGGTTCTGGTACTCGTGACGCGGATGGTTTTGGTACTCGTGACGCGGATGGTTTTGGTACTCGTGACGCGGATGGTTTTGGTACTCGTGACGCGGATGGTTTTGGTACTCGTGACGCGGATGGTTTTGGTACTCGTGACGCGGATGGTGCTGGTACTCGGGACGTGGATGGTTCTAATCTAAAAGCGATGTTTATGTTTTCGACAATAAATCGTAAGGTCATTGATAAAACAGGGAATAAAGCATGTTTTTTTATTCTTGTTGAACAAATGTAAAGTCTACTTTGTTAGTGCTCACCAATCTAACCAATAAACCCCACCCAATCACATTCCCCTTGATAGTTTTATATACATGGCTAAGTATTTAGATTTTAGCTTGTACGAATGATCTTACGAGCTTCCTTCATCACAAAACGTATGTCTATGCTCAGAACAAATGCTACGCGTGTAACCGGAAGGTTAACAATACTATAAGTAGACGTATAGCTACTCGCGCTGTGGCTAGTTTCGCGCGTTTTCTCCGTTTCACTAAGGACTTATTACCATTTGCAATTAACGGCACAACGACAAAGATTTGTTTCAAATGCGCCGGATTATCGCGATAGTTTCAAACGTTCTTAAATGCTTCCAAATCGTCTTTCAGTAGCGGTCAAGTCTCTTGGACATCATCGCCCTCGCCTACACCAACAAAACCCGTAAACCAGGTACCAGAACCATCCACGTCACGAGTACCAGCACCATCCACGTCACGAGTACCAGCACCATCCACGTCACAAGTACCAGAACCATCCGCTTCACAAGTACCAGAACCATCCGCTTCACAAGTACCAGAACCATCCGCTTCACAAGTACCAGAACCATCCGCTGCACAAGTACCAGAACCATTCGCTTCATAAGTACCAGAACCATCCACGTCACAATTACCAGAATCATTCGCTTCACATGTACCAGAACCATCCACGTCACGAGTGCCAGAACCATCCGCGTCACGAGTGCCAGCACCATCCGCGTCACGAGTACCAGCACCATCCGCGTCACGAGTACCAGCACCATCCGCGTCACGAGTACCAGCACCATCCGCTGCACAAGTACCAGAACCATCCGCGTCACAAGTACCAGAACCATCCACGTCACGAGTGCCAGAACCATCCACGTCACGAGTGCCAGCACCATCCGCGTCACGAGTGCCAGCACCATCCGCGTCACGAGTACCAGCACCATCCGCGTCACGAGTACCAGCACCATCCGCGTCACGAGTACCAGCACCATCCGCGTCACGAGTACCAGCACCATCCGCGTCACGAGTACCAGCACCATCCGCGTCACGAGTACCAGCACCATCCGCGTCACAAACACCAGAACCATCCGCTTCACAAGTACCAGAACCATCCGCTTCACAAGTACCAGAACCATCCGCTTCACAAGTACCAGAACCCTCCGCTTCACAAATACCAGAATCATTCGCTTCACAAGTACCAGAACCATCCACGTCACAAGTACCGGAATTATTCGCTTCACAAGTACCAGAACCATCCACGTCACAAGTACCGGAATTATTCGCTTCACAAGTACCAGAACCATCCGCGTCACGAGTACCAAAACCATCCGCGTCACGAGTACCAGAACCATCCGCGTCACAAGTACCAGAACCATCCGCTTTACAAGTACCAGAACCATTCGCTTCACAAGTACCAGAACCATTCGCTTCACAAGTACCAGAACCATTCACGTCGCAAGTACCAGACGTATCACCTTTGCTAGTACCAATCCAACCAACATCACAAGTACGAAGGCAGGCGGGTTTTGAAGAAGCAGTACCAACGATGTCACAAGAACAGCCGGTTTCGCAAGTAACACGTAGTCATACACCATTACCATAAACCAAAGTTTTACCAGGCCACATTCAAAGACTTGCTTCATTTGCGGTGCCAGTACACGCACCAGTATAAAAGCCGGAGATCGGTTAAAGATATTTGTGGAAAGGGCAATCTTTATTCACCAGGACAACCGCATGTGCTCCACGCATCTTGTTGACGGGGAGTTGCCCATTGAAATAATTAATAGTATTCACTGCACCAGTAGATCAAGTCTCATGACATCCAGGGACATCAACCACCTATTTACGGGCCTTAGACAGTGTGTTAAGGACTTAAACACGAGGAGCTTTGACAACGTCATACGAAGTGATGAAGACTGTAAAGTGTTAACTTCATTATCCATGACAGACTTCCTAGAGGTTCATTCTACTATTGAGGAACTTATTGGTACAATCAGATGCTGTTCTTCAAAGACAGCTCTAGCAGTATTCTTGATGAAACTACGAATGGGCGTCTCCAATAAAGTTTGCCTAGTCAGTTTTCCAGCTCAGTTGTTCATCAAGCCTTCATTCGATACGTACCCAACGGTAATGGTATTCATGCCATTCTAGGTTGGTACTGTACGTGCAAAGGTGGATGTTTGACGATAGGCGCTTGTGCTCATGTTAGTAGCGTAATCTGGTCTCTCGGTTATCGCCGCCATGTCGATCGAGGCAGTTGGTACCAGTCAAAATTGCGTGTCGTTTGTGAAGATGCCCCTGAGCTGGAAGGGCTTCCCGACATATGCTAAACTGTTGAACAATGTAGAAACGTAAACTATTTGATTTGAAATAAAAAATTCTACTCCAGTATCCGTTTTTGGTATTATTTCTCTATGTTTAAGGTTACGTTTTACAAAACCAAAGACTATAGGAGTCAACTAAATAGTCTGTGCAAAGCCCCTGAATGTCACTCGAACCGCAATGCAGCAGTGAACGAGAAGTCGAACACTTCTACAGGCGTTTGGACTATTTTCCGAGTGTTTTAGACCAAAATTCCAGTGATTTTATTTCGTCATGGACGCTGTGCCCTTTGCAGTTACAAGATATACCTTTCCCACAATTTTCTTACATCTATTCTGTATAAGAAATTCGAAACTCCGAGTGTTTCGGTGTGGGGGAAGGCTGTCGTATCCGTGGCTAAAGTCGATAATTCCGCCTATACTTAACATTACGGAGGAAATTTTTGTCGCCCCTCCATTCCCAGAATACTGACTATTTAGTGTTCCTTTTTTTGTGAAACACATCCCTTTACCATCCAATTTTCATATCATAGCAAGAAATGGTCAAAACGGAGACAATAATTTTTAACATTACAGGCCCCAAGTGTTTACCGGTTGTTGCCGGTCTTCTTTTTATAAGTTTATTTAAAGTTTAAAATTTTACAAATTTGGGAGCTTTCGGACCGCGGTCCTTCCTCAGCCAGTTTTAAAAATGAACTAAATTAATTTAATTTTACGAGTAACCAATTTTCATTTTTTTACATAGGTTGAAGGTGACATTGCCCCAACGTAATAAACTTATCAGTTCTTATATTATAGTAAACGATACAGGTTCTGAAAGGAACGGGTTGGCCAACATAACATTATACATTAAAAGAACGGCCTTTAACCCTAAAAATAGAAGGGAAAATATTAAACATGGTGAGACAATAGTCAGCGCTTTTAGGACTATTTAAATGCTAATTATTTGTAACAATAAATAATTTATTTATATTTTAATAATTTTCCTTTTATATTTAGAATAATACCGTTCTTTTCCTTAAAAAATAACATAAAGCAGACGCGCCAGGTTTTTAAAAATAACATATAGTAGTAAATATTTCAGGTTTTCTAAAACAACATATGTTCTACTAAATCTTTCATAAATAAATGAAATAATTTAAAAATTTTAATATCTGGTACTTCGGTCATTCCATTTTCTTCTCTTATCGTTTACTTTTTCTAGTCTTTGTCCACTAAGACAGTTTTTATTAATAATTAACTGAATACTTGTGATTATTATCGAACAATAAAAAATTCGTATAAATTAACTTTGTTACGTTTAATTTCATGTTTTCACTAATTATTACCACCAATCTATTTAACCATTTTTTGAATTTCAAACATGACGAAAATTACTATGAAGAGATACAAATTTAAAATAACAGCCTTGGTAATTACAACGCAATTGCAGATAGTCAAATGCAAATTTGCCGTGGCCATTTTTGACAAAAAATACGTATTTTCAATATTGCTTCTAATATCCGAGTCCTTATTCTTTTTACTCGAAATTCGGTAATGCGACGATTTAATCATTTCATTTTTAAGGGAGCTGATACGAGCCATAAAAATGGACATCACCAAGGAATAAATAAGTTTGACTGGGATTTGAAACTTCAGTAAATAACTACTGAAAGAATTATCGTCGAATATGGTTAGGATAATCTTAGGTATCTCCGTAAAGAAAGTGGTCATCCAGTCCAGTAACCACATTGAATATAAAATGGAAACAGTTTTATCGAAGTAATAAGTCGCTTCGAATATGCAAGAATGAATTACGCACAAATCTGAAACAGGGTAACGAACGTTGCGAGCGCTGTTTTGGAAAACCTTTAATTTCCGACCCAAAACCCGGGCAGAACACATGACGAAACCGAATTCCAACACGGAAATGTTGCAGATGCAGTTGAACAAACCTATATTTTGAAGGAATGTCTTAGCTAATTTAGTAGTATAAAATGCTTCCAGAATCAGCATTGGGCATTATCTGTGATTTTTTTTAAATATTATTTGCAGTAATTGGAAAGTGTAGAACCACTGGTTGCCTGTAACTAGGAATACATCAAGTTTTTCTACTTGGAACCTTTAACAAGTCATTTTTGGGCCTTTCTGCTTGAATGAAAGGGGAGGCAGGTGTAGTAACCGTCACCGCTTACGTCATACTAAATTTTTGAACTTAGAAGCCATGTGACATTGAGGTAGCTCGCGCCCTATGTGTGCAGTACCCGAAACATGTTCTCTCTGCGTGTTCTGAACGAGTAAACGTAGGCTCGACGGTGGGCTGATATATGTTAATAACCAATGAAAGGTGAGGAAGGAGGAGCTGACGGTTTAACAAAATTTTAAGCCCTTCCCCTTGCCTTCAGTCAGATGTAAGTATGGAGTCTATAGAAAGCTTTCAGTTGGAGGAGGAGCCGAGTCTCATGACATAATTTACGCTGCCATATTGGTGGCTTTAAAGCAGGAATGAAGTTGAGACCACCCAATATGGCTACCAGAACAGCGGTATGACTTGGGAGGGTGTGACGTACTACTATCCCACCTGAAAGCTCTCTATTGTCGCTTAAAGATTCCAAGTAGAAAACAAATCTATGTTTTCCTGTTGTAACCCATAGACGGGCATTATGACTATTGGGTTTTCTTATTCGGCCATCTTTTAAAATGGCGGCCCAAGAAGTTACAGCCATGTCGCAATTTGCTGACTTCTCTGTGCGGTATATACTATAATGAAAAACGGTAATGATATTAAAAAATTCGATAAACTGTTAGGGACCATTGCATTAGACCACTGAATGTGTTTCACAAGAGACTATCTACAGACGGTGTAAACTATAGAAATGTTCTTTAAAAAAATTTACGTTTGCAAAATTAGCTGAGTCTGGAAGTATTCTATACAAAGTCACGTTTATTAAACTCAAACCTAAATCGATAATCCAACAAACGTAGGCAGCCCATGAATATTGTCGTAGAATATCCCAGTCATAAAAATACTTCTCAACTTCCTTAATAATATCAATGTTAAAGAAATTTTCGATGAAACTTGTACAACCGCGCAATATGAAGTACACCCAAGCTAGCACAGTCATAAAAACGCAAAACATCTTTTCACGGTGATCGGCTTCAAGTTTTTCTTCATTATTCTCCGTAGTTTCGAGTCGAACAATTTTCAAAGCGGAATCAAATATTTTCCTTTCATTAAGCATGAAATAGTCGTAAGTGCATATCGACACGAAACAATGCACCAAATCGGTTAAATTATCAAAAATAATTATGAATTTACGTTTCTTCATAGCGTATAACACCGTTCCCAATACCATGTGAACGAAATACATGTGCATTAATAAGAGTATCAAGACCGTTTTACACGAGAACTTCCTCGATTGTAAACTGCTAATTTTTCCCGTCAAACGACGACTAGATTTCGTATAATTACTCAAAAAACCCATTAAGTGAAAAGAGTAAACTATAGGCCGCAATTCACGAAATTCTTCCATTTTCACAATAGTATAATAACTCCACTAACTTCGTTTATGACAAACATCGTCCTTAAACTTGGCGGCTAAATTTCTATCGCGGATCTATAGACTAAAATATTTATATTGAAATTGGCATATGGCTTTTATCTCACGAAAATTTTTAACAACACTTTCCGTGCCAAATGAAGCTTAAAATAGGAAAGTATAAACGCTCATACCACCGTGGGAAATATTTCATCCTGTGTATACATGTATAGTACTTGTCCATTTGAGCGCCGCTGATGTCTCAAGAACAGTCTGGAAAATAGCAGAACACTTTCTCTGGTCCAAAACCAGTTAAATAATTGCTTGGACTCGTTTATAAATTCAAGAAGTGGTAGTTAACTGGTCCTCGATACCAGTTTATTAATTGCTTGGACTAGTTTTTAAATTCAAGAAGTGGTAGTTAACTGGTCCTCGATACCAGTTTTTTAATTGCTTGGACTAGTTTTTAAATTCAAGAAGTGGTAGTTAACTGGTCCTCGATACCAGTTTTTTAATTGCTTGGACTAGTTTTTAAATTCAAGAAGTGGTAGTTAACTGGTCCTCGATACCAGTTTATTAATTGCTTGGACTAGTTTTTAAATTCAAGAAGTGGTAGTTAACTGGTCCTCGATACCAGTTTTTTAATTGCTTGGACTAGTTTTTAAATTCAAGAAGTGGTAGTTAACTGGTCCTCGATACCAGTTTATTAATTGCTTGGACTAGTTTTTAAATTCAAGAAGTGGTAGTTAACTGGTCCTCGATACCAGTTTATTAATTGCTTGGACTAGTTTTTAAATTCAAGAAGTGTGGGTTAACTGGTCCGCGGGACCAGTTTATTAATTACAAAATGTATAAAAAATTATTTTTGGACCAGGTCGGAGTCCAGTTTATTATTTCGGTCACTAGGGGGTCACTGGTCCCAAAGATTAGTTTAAAAAATATCCTTATTTCCCAGACTGCTAAAGAATGTCGCGGTGTTTTTCGCGGGAAACATATGATCACGTGATCAGCCGCCATTTATGGAACGAAGGATTTTGTTCTGGAGTTCGTGAGGGCGTGGGCTATGGTTTTGGTAACTGATAATCGTTTGTTTCATCGTTCAGAGAACAATAGGGCACAGTTTTAAAAATGTCAGCATCTTTGGCGTATACTTTAAGGTTTTGTTATTTTTATCCACGTTTTCAAATTGAGGTTCTTAATTTTCTTAAATATTTATTGAAATTAAGTCAAATAATATTCGCCGCAAACAAAAAATATAACTTTTAAGCATGTTCTGTGACTGAAAACTGTAAAAATAGCAGCCGACAATCAATCCAAAAAAAATGCTAAGAAAAGTGTCTGGCAGCGTGGCATCTCCGAAAATTCAGAGACCTATGAAGTAGCGTAGGCTTTACTCCAATATAGACTAAGACTATTACAGTACCGGTTTTTATTTACCGAAATTGTGGAAGAAAACGTTTTGGAATCCATGGAGGAATAATAAAAGGCGCAGCTGAGTAATAAACAAAATAGGACAAAAGTTCACCTTGCCTCATTTCAGCCTTTTCAATTACAACCTTTTCTGCAACTTAGCTTCTCCAGACTGGAAAGTTAAACTAACCATGCACTGTATTTAAAACATGGAAGTTATCTAAATAGACCCGTTCAAAGAGTTGACGCTGTAGCAAGTTTCTATTCATACACATCCAAAATTTTACGATCTCTATTAGGTATTTTTTACAGGGTAGGTTAGGTTGATGTTTTATTAAGTAATCGACTGGAAGAAATTCCAAGTTCTTAAGGGAGCTTTCATTTTGGTGAGTAGTACGTCACACCCTCCTAAGTTTCACCCTCCTAAGTTTCACCATGGTTCTGACAGCCATATTGGTGAATAACACCTTTCCTCCCGCATTTAACAAGTGACTGTGGCCGTGTATCTCACGATTCTTAGTCCCCCCCCCCTAATGGAAAGCTCTATGTCAACTGACACGTGTAAATAACACAATGACAGCCCTGAAAACCCATAAGAAAGATAGCAACGTATAAATCGATCATTAAATTTTGGATAAAAAAATATTTTTCAAACAAAATATGAAACAAGATGGTATGTACATGATTATGTATGTTGCTCTTACAAGTATAAGAAATTCATTAAAGAATAATAGCATTAAAAATTGAGATTCTTTATCTTTCTATTATTAGTGGCATGTAAATGCGTCGGGTGAGTTTGGGTAAAGTGCTCCACAAGAGTTTAATTATTGCTCTAACATGGAGGGCCTATGGTTTAAAACGGGTAGGGCCTTTTTAACAGCGTAAGAGGTCCCAGTCTGAACACCGATTAGGGCTCAACTTCTATATATATCTATATAAGTCAAAGTCGATCCTGACTGACAGACTATTTGATAATCGAAGCCCAGCCCAAACCGCTATCCCTAGAAGGTTGAAAATTTGCAGGGACGTTACTCTTAAGTAGTAGCAGAAGTGAGATGAGACTAGCAGTACTGAGCTTACCAAATTTTTCACTCGGCAAAAGTGAATATTCTTGATAACGCACCAACGGTTGGCCCTCTGGTAGCAGTTTCTGAGTTTTCCCTCCAAGACGTGAGACGCTCGCGGTGGTAGACGGCCGAACTAGATTCAAGCACCCGGGTCCGTGTTTCGCCGCTTTAGGTTGAGGGGAAGGGGGTAAGAAATTATTTTGGCGCGATTGAAGCGGCGTAAAATCCTCAAATTTGTTCACTAATGCCAGGATCTATTACCAATGCCCTTCACTTCTAGTCTCATCTCACTTCTGGTAGTAGGCATGCAATGAGAAAGATTTTTCCAAACCACCGTCATAATGGAAAATGGCGGCCATATAAGTAAAAAAAGAATTAACGTCTGTGTATTTCATTTAATTTCACTAATATTTAGTACACTGGTACACTGGCTCCCTATAGACGGGCTTTATGGATTTTGGGGTTTGATTTGTCGCCACTTGGTGCCTTTTAATTCTAGTATTCAATGAATATAAATCATGAAGCCCCTACATAGGGCTCAAAGGTTGGCGTTGGCGTAAGACTGCAATGAAGTTAGGGGTCATCGTGACCTTCAAAAGAACGATAAAGAGTCATCGAATTCTGGATCGAAAGACAATACTCTAAATATTATCCTCCAAATTGCATATTCATAAACAAATGGGTTATTTTTGGTCAAATTAATTTAGGAAAGTAACTCTCTTATCATTAAATGTAACAATTGAGTAGTAAATTTCTATGGGCATATGTGGAGGTAAAACAGGATCCATAAGAAACGTACGATAATCTTTATTATAGTTCAAATTTATTATGTGGTGCTATTCTATATCATTACCATATCCTTTTCGGTATTGTGTCATTTTGATTGGTTTACTCTGGCTTTCACGCGATACATTGATGTGTGAGTATTAGAGTAAGAAGTAAGAAATACGAAAGAACATTTACACACTTCGAAATATTTCAACTGAATCTTAATTCAACATAGCGCTTCGTTTCGTGGTTCAAATTGCGTGATTCAATGATGGGTTTGTAAATGGAAAGTTTTGTGCGTAAAAGAAACTATTAGCTCTATTTACTCGGGGAAAATGGATCATTGTGCAAGTCGTTATTCATTTAATGTAAATGACATTGCTTTACGAAGGTTGGCAGATTTGTACTAAAATAAGAGTAGATAATGGTGTTTCGATGGTTGTAGGTAAGAAGTCGGTCACTGTCACTGCAACAAAGGTAAGCGGTCATATTGTATCGCTTTGCAACCTTTCTAGCACTAGGTATAAAAATTACTAATACCAAAAGTAATATAAGAACCTCACTACGGGAGGAAAGTGTACAAAGGCGAACTTTTGCCGATACATCCTCGTACCGCGAAAGTCCCCGCGCACTTATACGGTCGTAAACAAAGTTACAAAAAAATAGGGCCGCGGCGCGTAGAGCGTAGGAATACATTCTCTGATCTCGCGATTGCGTACAGACTCATTGTAATTTTAAACATTTCTAAAGAAGTAATTCATGCTACATTCTTAAATTTTGATGATAATAATCATTAATAATCAGGGAGTGACTAAATTATAGGATTTTCATAGGTCTTTGCATAAAATTTGAATTAAACTCTTACCTTGCCAAGGTATATGCCTAACACTGTGCATAGATAGATTTTAAAATGGTGTTATTATTTATCTCGAAATTTTATTCTTGTATTCATCATTTTCATCTTCTTACCTTGCCAAGGTATATGCCTAACACTGTGCATAGATAGATTTTAAAATGGTGTTATTATTTATCTCGAAATTTTATTCTTGTATTCATCCTTTTCATCTTCTTGGCTTCACATAAAACTATATTTTCTCTTCGAAATAACCGTTTGTGAATATTTATTAGTAAAATCAGAAATCCTCTATTTCTTACGACAGACGGCTTAGCAGACTACACAGCTCTTTTCCCTCTTTCCCTTTCCAACGACCATATCAAAGGACTAAGATCTACCGTACCTTGTCTATGCGCAATAGTGTCAGAGTATGGTATTTGGCGGTTCGAGGATGTCTCGCGTGTTTTAACGTTACGACTATGGCGTCTTGTATACTTCCCTCCCGTAGGGAGGTTTCTTATATTACTTCTGCTAATACCAGAAGTTTATAGCCCCCATCACATGAATTTCTCTATGGCTGTTAGAGATGCAAATATTTGAGTCCCTGTCTTCAAAAAAAATGCTAATGTAAGTTAAACGGACCAGTAAGAGAGAAAGGAAAATGGGGATATTATTCTGCTAGTGAACGTTTTTTAAATCGAATTGTCATCTGAAACAGTTATGGTGACACCAATCAATTAAAAAAAATCGTATTTTAAATCTCATTAAGGATCGACAAGGAAAAGGGGAAACAATTTTCATGCCCTTTCTACTATAAAACAGTAGTAATTTTTTATGCAAGGTAGTTTGTGACGATTTGTTTAAATTATGTAGAGTTATGGACCTAATGCTGCTTTTAGGGGCCGGCATACGTGACGAGTGAATAGGTTTGTTTTCACTGAACTAGGGAAAATTTTCTCTGTGAACCAGATTTAGTTTCTCACTCTTTGCAAAGTATTACAGTTAATTCCTACGACGGAAGATATATAATGCTTACTGCGAAAAAATTGCAATCCTGCTTTCCAAAATAATCTAAATATAGCGCCCTTCCAATAGGATAAAACTAAATTTATCAAAGTATTAAAAATATAGAGCCCACCTAATATTAAATCAGTTGTCTGCATGTATAACTGGTTTACAACTACTACATCACACCAAGTGGTAACAGCCAACACAATCGCGTACAAGGCTGAAATTTATCAGTTGTTTTCAAAAATATAGTTATCAATTTGACAATGCGAAGAAGAGATCAACAGTATCACGTAACAATGAACCATTAATAAATAATAGCCGAGGGGAATAATACACCTGTTTGAAGGAGCTTCCGAATTTCATTTGGACGCGCCTGAAATCATTTCGTCTAAACGACGCGGACGAAGCATTTTCGAAAGACGCGTACAACTGCATTTGCCATGAACGAAACACGACCTTTCACTTATTGCTCAACTGACGTAAGGCAATTTGTTTCATTGTTTGTGATAACGCAAGAAAGCTGCATGCTTCACTGAAATACCTCTTTTATCAAGAACTATATCATTTCTTAAGAGGGTTTTCAATTTAATCTATTACCTTCGGGTGGCAAATGCCTTCTAGTTTTCATGCATAACCAGAAGGGGATAATAGAAGAGGGATGACACTCTGTATCCTCGTAATACTTAATATATGTAACATGATTCTTCCCAGGCTCATGCGCCTATTTGTTTTCACTCCCGCTCATTAAACTTCAAATGGGCATCGCACAGTGTTAGGGTGAATCTGTTTGGTACTAAATCCCCAGCAATCATTCCACAAACCTCGTCTTGGCGTGGGACGAAAACCCACAAGGTTGCCTTAGCAAATAATTAAGCGCTAATAGAGTAATGATGAGTGAACTATTTATATCGTATATGCTTCGGTTTAGTAACTTTGCTCCAAATGTAAAATGATGTTCGCAAGAATCATGATACAACTACCCCGCTTTGTGCAGTACACTTCTCTCGAAAAGTAGTATTATATACTTTTGATATAACCTATGACGACCACTCATATATTGCAAATATTCTTACGATAATTATTAAACCAAATTACTAAATGAAGTTTTAATTCTCGCAATTACCCAAAACTAATTTCGACTATAGCAATTTTTAGGGATTCATTATATATTGAGCCTGATATTTTGCAAATATTCTTATGATAAATATTAAACCAAATTACTAAATGAAGTTTTAAAACTTTTAATTCTCGCAATTAACCAAAACCAATTCCAACTATAGCAATTTTTATATATTTTTATATATTGAGCCTGATATTTTAACTCTTAGTGAACTTTCATTTTAAGGAAAGTATTATATAAATTTTTCACTTTCAATAATAAAGATTCCACTTACCTTGGGTGACCAAATTTTCAGAGAAACTTTTAATTACCTCCAAATATTGGCTTGTTCAAAATTGGTCCGATTTCATTTCATATTCCATGACAATTCAATCTAAAACGTAGTAAAATTTCAAAAAGATATATTTTGAGTAAATAAAAATGCAGTCATAGATATTCTAGGAGAGCGATAGCTCTCTTAGATAAGACTTCATACTGACTTTAATGTATAAGGATGGTTTTTTGATTGGTTATAACTTTTTTTGTATCGTATTAACTGTTTTGAAAAAATTCCACAGAACTACGGACCCTGAATATGTGGGTGAAATTTCAAAGAGATACATTTAATAGTTTATTTTATAAAAAATAAAGTTGCTAAGGGTGGTTTTCATTTCCATAAAAATAATCAGACATTTTGACGAAAACCTCGAAATTTTCCCATAGAAATAACATGGGAAAATATTTTACAGATGACCATTTTGTGGTAGCCGTAATGCAATAACTATTCGTTTGATTGACTTGAAAACGGTTTTAAACGAAAGCCTGGAAATTTAGATTTTCCGCTTTCCAATTTTCATTAATTAGATTTGAGTTGAAGTATGTTTAATTTCATATTTTCAAAACCATTCCAATCTGCGATATTGTAGCATGGATAATAGTCAGTTTATGATGTTAGCACGGTTAAGGCTATTTGGTCCAATTTTCGTAGTGGTAAAAAAACAAGAGAACCTAAGCTTGTGTTAGCTAACAAGTTAAGTTGGAAAAGTACCCCACACATATATATTAAGTTAACAAGATTACCTACGACTGGTAGTTAAGCAAGAAAAACATGGCGTTTGAGCTCTTGTAGGTGCTTTGTCCGGGTGCTGTTAGGTGCTTGTGGGTGCTTGTGGATACTTGTGGGTGCTTGTGGATACTTGTAGGTGCTTGTGGATACTTGTAGGTGCTTGTGGATACTTGTAGGTGCTTGTGGATACTTGTAGGTGCTTGTGGGTACTTGTAGGTGCTTGTGGGTACTTGTAGGTGCTTGTGGGTACTTGTAGGTGCTTGTGGGTACTTGTAGGTGCTTGTGGGTACTTGTGGGTGCTTGTAGGTGCTTGTGGGTGCTTGTGGATACTTTTGGGTACTTGTAGGTGCGTGTAGGTGCTTGTGGGTGCTTGTGGGTGCTTGTGGGTACTTGTGGGTGCTTGTAGGTACTTGTGGGTGCTTGTAGGTACTTGTGGGTGCTTGTGGGTACTTGTGGGTGCTTGTGGGTACTTGTGGGTGCTTGTGGGTACTTGTGGGTGCTTGTGGGTACTTGTGGGTGCTTGTGGGTACTTGTGGGTGCTTGTAGGTACTTGTGGGTGCTTGTAGGTACTTGTGGGTGCTTGTAGGTACTTGTGGGTGCTTGTAGGTACTTGTGGGTGCTTGTAGGTACTTGTGGGTGCTTGTAGGTACTTGTGGGTGCTTGTAGGTACTTGTGGGTGCTTGTAGGTACTTGTGGGTGCTTGTAGGTACTTGTGGGTGCTTGTAGGTACTTGTGGGTGCTTGTAGGTACTTGTGGGTGCTTGTAGGTACTTGTGGGTGCTTGTAGGTACTTGTGGGTGCTTGTAGGTACTTGTGGGTGCTTGTAGGTACTTGTGGGTGCTTGTAGGTACTTGTAGGTGCTTGTGGGTACTTGTGGGTTCTTGTAGGTGCTTGTGGGTGCTTGTGGATACTTTTGGGTACTTGTAGGTGCTTGTAGGTGCTTGTGGGTGCTTGTGGGTGCTTGTGGGTACTTGTGGGTGCTTGTAGGTACTTGTGGGTGCTTGTAGGTACTTGTGGGTGCTTGTAGGTACTTGTGGGTGCTTGTGGGTACTTGTGGGTGCTTGTGGGTACTTGTGGGTGCTTGTGGGTACTTGTGGGTGCTTGTAGGTACTTGTGGGTGCTTGTAGGTACTTGTGGGTGCTTGTAGGTACTTGTGGGTGCTTGTAGGTACTTGTGGGTGCTTGTAGGTACTTGTGGGTGCTTGTAGGTACTTGTGGGTGCTTGTAGGTACTTGTGGGTGCTTGTAGGTACTTGTGGGTGCTTGTAGGTACTTGTGGGTGCTTGTAGGTACTTGTGGGTGCTTGTAGGTACTTGTGGGTACTTGTAGGAACTTGTGGGTACTTGTAGGTACTTGTGGGTACTTGTAGGTACTTGTGGGTACTTGTAGGTACTTGTGGGTACTTGTAGGTACTTGTGGGTACTTGTAGGTACTTGTGGGTACTTGTAGGTACTTGTGGGTACTTGTAGGTACTTGTGGGTACTTGTTGGTACTTGTGGGTACTTGTAGGTACTTGTGGGTACTTGTAGGTACTTGTGGGTACTTGTAGGTACTTGTGGGTACTTGTAGGTACTTGTGGGTACTTGTAGGTACTTGTGGGTACTTGTAGGTACTTGTGGGTACTTGTAGGTACTTGTGGGTACTTGTAGGTACTTGTGGGTACTTGTAGGTACTTGTGGGTACTTGTAGGTACTTGTGGGTACTTGTTGGTACTTGTGGGTACTTGTTGGTACTTGTGGGTGTTTGTGGGTGTTTGTAGGTACTTGTGGGTGTTTGTAGATACTTGTGGGTGCTTGTAGGTACTTGTGGGTGCTTGTAGGTACTTGTGGGTGCTTGTAGGTACTTGTGGGTACTTGTAGGTACTTGTGGCTACTTGTGGGTACTTGTGGGTACTTGTGGGTACTTGTGGGTACTTGTGGGTACTTGTGGGTACTTGTGGGTACTTGTGGGTACTTGTAGGTACTTGTAGGTACTTGTGGGTACTTGTAGGTACTTGTAGGTACTTGTAGGTACTTGTAGGTACTTGTAGGTACTTGTAGGTACTTGTAGGTACTTGTATATACTTGTGGGTACTTGTAGGTACTTGTGGGTACTTGTGGGTGCTTGTGGGTACTTTAAGGTACTTGCGGTTACTTGTAGGTACTTGCGGGTGCTTGTGGGTGCTTGTAGGTACTTGTGGGTACTTGTAGGTACTTGTGGGTGCTAGTAGGTACTTGTGGGTGCTAGTAGGTACTTGTGGGTGCTAGTAGGTACTTGTGGGTACTTGTGGGTGCTAGTAGGTACTTGTGGGTGCTAGTAGGTACTTGTGGGTGCTAGTAGGTACTTGTGGGTGCTAGTAGGTACTTGTGGGTGCTAGTAGGTACTTGTGGGTGCTAGTAGGTACTTGTGAGTGCTAGTAGGTACTTGTGAGTGCTAGTAGGTACTTGTGAGTGCTTGTAGGTACTTGTGAGTGCTTGTAGGTGCTTGTGGTTACTTGTGGGTGCTTGTAGGTACTTGTGGGTACTTGTGGGTGCTTGTAGGTACTTGTGGGTACTTGTGGGTGCTTGTAGGTACTTGTGGGTGCTTGTGGGTACTTGTGGGTGCTTGTAGGTACTTGTGGGTGCTTGTAGGTACTTGTGGGTGCTTGTAGGTACTTGTGGGTACTTGTAGGTACTTCTGGGTGCTTGTAGGTACTTTTAGGTGCTTGTAGGTACTTTGCCTCCTCCATAGGATTAACATTACACTAAGTTTTGGAAGCTCGTAACTCTGGTTATATTCTAGGAGAGCGGTATTTCTCTTAGATAAGACTTCATACTGCTCTTAATGTATAAGGAGGGTTTTTGTATGGATGTAGTCTTTTTGTATTGTATTAATTGTTTCGAAAAACTTCCACAGAACTATAAATCGGGCCCTCAAAATGTGGTTAAAATTTCAAAAAGATCCACCCATTAGGGAAGGGGGAATAACGCACACACGGAATAACGTATAATCGGAATAACGCATACAAACCGGAATAAGGCATAATGGGAATAAGGCATAAACGGAATAGCGCATAAACGGATTAACGCATAAACGGAATAACGCATAACCGGATTAACGCATAACCGGAATAACGCATAGCCGGAATAACGTATAACCGGATTAACGCATAACCGGAATAACGTATAACCGGATTAACGCCTAACCGGATTAACGCCTAACCGGAATAACGCATAACCGGAATAGCGCATAACCAGAATTACGCACGTTAATCGGGTTATACGTTAATCCGGTTATACGTTATTCCGGTTATACGTTATTCCGGTTATACGTTATTCCGGCTATGCGTTATTCCGTTTATGCGTTTATCCGGTTATACGTTATTCCGGTTATACGTTATTCCGGTTATGCGTTATTCCGTTTATGCGTTAATCCGTTTATGCGCTATTCCGTTTATGCCTTATTCCCATTATGCCTTATTCCAGTTTTTATGCGTTATTCCGATTATACCTTATTCCGTGTGTGCGTTATTCCCTCGGTCCACCCATTAGTTTATTTTATAAAAAATAAAGTTGCTAAGGGTGGTTTTCATTTGCATAAAATTAGTCAGTGTTTTTGGTGAAAAAGTTAAATTTTCTCATAGAAATAACATGGAGTTTTTCTCAAATTTTGAAATGAAATATTCGTTTGTTACATTTGGGAACGGTTTTATATCAAAATATAAACCTTTTTCTAGGACCGTATTTAAGCTTTTTGAGAAAAATTAAGTTTAAGTGCTAAATTTCATGTTTTTTAATCTGGCTTTGACTTAAGTTGTTGCAGCCTATATGTACTGTTGGACTTACGTTGTTTTACCGGGGATAAAGCCGAGAAGAAAGCCACTCTTGCACTTACGCTGTTTTACCAAGGACTTTTATCTGATTTTATTCTCTTTCGTTGCAAAAACTGAATGATTTTTTCGTAACTAAACTAGATTAACGATTACAGGTAATTAAGCTAGATTAATGATTACAGATAATTAAGCTAGATTAACGATTACAGGTAATTAAGCTAGATTAACGAATACAGGTAATTAAGCTAGATTGACGATTACAGGTAATTAAGCTAGATTGACGATTACAGGTAATTAAGCTAGATTGACGATTACAGGTAATTAAGCTAGATTGACGATTACAGGTAATTAAGCTAGATTGACGATTACAGGTAATTAAGCTAGATTGACGATTACAGCTAATTAAGCTAGATTAGCGATTACAGCTCAAGCAGTGAGGATTTAAGTTATGTAATAGATGCTTGGTCAGTTCAAAAGCTTTAACTAATGAAAGTATAACGCGCTAAAACGTTTTCTCTCCTAAGGTTTTTAAACAATTTTAATTAATATTAAGACTGAAGTAACAGATATTAATCAAAACGCGTCTTGGATTTAATCAAGACCTAAAAAGTATCGATAAGAACAAGGTTAATCACTTGACTGAATGCGCAGATATTGAAATTTTTTTTAATAAAACTTACATGTTTAAGAAAGTAATGTTCCATCACCCTATTCCATTGAATAAACTTACTTTACTGGTAGTAAATTTTTTCCCTCTCAATAATTTGAAAAATTTACTTATCTCGTGTTTTCGAGCACAATTCCATTCCCCGAAAACATTTTATAACTACATTTATTATCACTTTTAAGAGTTTTCGTGTGGAAAATACATACACGAGTACACGTAACAATGACAAAATCATTTAGGGTAGTCTGCTTTAGCCTCTGCTGCGCCAGATACGAAGAAGGAGGATGTATAGTTGAATACCCCCTTGATAGAAGTACGCCTTGTCGCCTTGTGCTATTCTCATGCCTTGTCTCTCGCTGGCCTCGTCACCAAGGCAAGAGCCCACTCAATTACGCGTTAAGCTGCTCGAGAATTCTGTGTGAATTACTTTTTAAGGTATTCGTCAGCAAATAGTAATTGTTTTTGTGAGCATTCCTCGCCTTGAAAACTTTTCTACCAAATGCTACCAGAAGTCTCTGGGGATACTAAAAATACTACATTTACCCGAGATAAGTAAATTTTTCAAATTATTGAGAGGGAAAAAATTTACTACCAGTAAAGTAAGTTTATTCAATGGAATAGGGTGATGGAACATTACTTTCTTAAACATGTAAGTTTTATTAAAAAAAAATTCAATATCTGCGCATTCAGTCAAGTGATTAACCTTGTTCTTATCGATACTTTTTAGGTCTTGATTAAATCCAAGACGCGTTTTGATTAATTCATCTATGGTCCAATAAATGCACACAAATAAAAAGCTAATTCTGTTTACGTTACCAATTCCATAAAAAAATATCAATCCGCAATAATTGACGTTTGGCGATTAGACAGTGTTTTAAGGTGTGTCAGAAGTAAGATGAGACTAGAAGTACTGAGCTAACCAAATTCTTCACTTGGCGAAAGTGAATATTCTTGATAACACAGCAACGGTTGGCCCTCTGGTAGCGGTTTCTGAATTTTCCCTTCAAAACGTGAGAGGCTCGTGGCGCTAGACGGCCGAACTAGATTCAAGCACCCGCGTCCGTGTTCCGCGGCTTTAGGTTGAGGGGAAGGGGGTAGGAAATGTTTTTGGAACTCGACAATTTTTTTCTCTCTAGTGTAGGCGCGATGGAAATTCAGTTTAGCTGGTGTTTGGTTAGGGTTAGGTCAAGTTTGGTACGGTTTAAAATAGGCCTCTTTGTGTTCAATATGAAATCACGATGGCGTACTCTAGCCACGCTTTTACATTAAAAACTAACGAGAACAGTAAGACGTTTTTTGCCCATTTCTAGAATAATGATAGATTTTATTTTATATCAAAAACTAGAAGAAACTTACGTAAAATAATCACAGTATGCCATTGAGTTAGTTCGTAGAAGACATTATTTTGTGTTGTCTGGAGTTCATTACGCGTATATAGAAGTGTTCGCGATTATTTTCAAGTTCACAAAGATCCGCGCTTGCCATTTTATCATTCCTTGGATTATTTTCCAGAATTAATAATTTTCTACATGACCACTTCATAAGAACGCGAACTAGCGACTGAAATAAAGCCAAGATTTCTGAAGATCAAATGATTCATTAATGGCCTCCCACGACTTCTCCCCATCGGGCTAAAATCACTGAAACATTCATGCCGTTTTCCATTGGCTGCTAGAAATCTGCCACCATGGAGCAATGTTAATATAGGCATAGATGCATTTAACGCAATTTTTAAGGGACTTTCGTTCTCAATCCAAGAAAATTACTCCATATAAAATGCCAATTGAAAACGGCACAGTTTCATATGAAAAGAAATAGTAAAAAAATAACTATAAGACTGTAGAAAATAAGGAATTCCACTATTAAAAAATAACATTAATTTCTTAAAAATTATATAAAGAGTTTTGATGGGTAAAATAAATCGAAATTATTATTTGTAGGGTTTTTTGTATAAAAAATTAATAGATCTTGAGCCGAAGTCTGCGAAATGTTTAAAAAAAGGGCACAATTTCAGTCACGTGGTATGGGGCAATGATAATGACGTCGATTGTCAGCTAATTCAATTAAACAATTAGGCCTACCAAAAGCGCATAGATAGTAACAACAAGTTGGGAAAACCAAAATAAACCTCTCCGAGCCGAGACGAATTTACTTTCTAATCTAAACACAGGTCCACCAGCCAGTGAGAAAAACCGGAAATACGTAGTTCAAATTGTCGGGATATTGCGAAGGTCATTTGTAAAGGTTTATTAGTTTAACATTTCCCTGTGCATCCTCATAATTCTAATGAGGACCTAATATCTATCACTTAAAGTAACAGGCGGCTCCATTATCACCCCTAGCCTGCTGGCTAATCTCCTGGACACGAATTTTACCTTACCAAAGGCAGGAACCAATCAGACCTAATGCACTAGGTCCCATTGGTTCCTGCCTTTGGTTTAACTAGCCTTTGCCAAGCTTAGCCAACGTGTAGCAGAAAAGGCATCTTTCAGGGGCATCAATGGAGCCGTCCTTTGCTTTAAGTGTGTATTTAACTTTCGGCTCACTCTGAACCGTTAACACCTCTTGTAAGAGGACACGAAACAAGGTCAATTCTGACTTAAATCTAGGGTATCTAACCCAATCGCTTCATCACTTATAGAGAGACGAAGTATTAAAATCCATATTATCAGGAGATCATAATAACCCCCCTTCGGGGGGGGGAAGTATGAAACTGGCCATAGAGCTAATGGTAAAAATCGCGAACAACAAGATTCTGTCGTTGCGCATAGAATGGATTAGCCTGTTTATGGACATACAACCTTACAGTATATCGTAGTGGTATCTATGCTCCTTGGTTTTCGTTCCAAAACTTCCGTTGGCTGGGACCTCCGTCGAAAAGAAAAATGGCGATATGGTGGACGTAGAAACACGTTGCAATTCTTATATTAAAGATACTGCGAATAAATTTGTCCAAACCGTTTTAATTTAACCACGGAATTCTCACTCACACATATCACAACAGAACATCATTGAATCACAAAAAAACATCATTGACGATCGTTTAAATGTTTTGTAGAAAACTAGAAACCCCGACTAAAAGCCAACTTCTTAGCCAAGGCTTAATTCACACCGTTCCGACAGAAGCAGACGAGACATTTTCGCTCCCAAAATCACAAGATAAAAATAGTGCTAAACCGGAAGTGTGTAAGTTAATGTGCGTGGGCGCTAATAAATGGGGTAACTATTTCTTTGGGAGTCAAGCGATGTATGAATCCGCTTAGCGTTACGGCGAAACTTTGTTGTTACGGGCTTTTTAACCAGTTTCGTACTTCGAGCTATAATGAACTCTTGATATTATGTAGTGATTAGTGAAGTTGAAAGTTGCGTTTACACTATATATAAATGTAGTAAAGCTGAACTAAAAAGTAAACACCAAATTTGAAATGTTAATATAAAAGATTTTCTTGGAATATTGAGATGAAACAGAGCTTTATAGCTACACAACTACTAAAAGAATCGTAATGCCGAAAAATATTTAAAATATTTCCATTTAATATTCTGCAAAAAGGAAATGTTATCGTTTTGTAAGAGATCTTATCATCCTACTCGCTTTATATTAACTTTGATAGGCGTGTAGTGTTTCGATTCGGATGCAATCTTCATTACTCGTTCTATATACTCTCACTTGTGTCATTACATAGAAATAAGTTTATCTTAAATAATTAATTAAATATAACTGATATTAATTATTTTAATCGTCAGTATTTTACGTTAATTATAGTTAAGTCGGTTTAAGAAACTTAATTCCTAAAATAATTTTAAACATAGCTATATTTAACGTTATACCTCTAGGGAACACCTATATCAGAACTTTCGTAAATTTAGGGTATATAAGGCGATTGATTTACATTAAGTGATAAAAAAATGCGCAATTGCGTGAACCTTTGGTGGAAGCCATGCCTTAGGGAGGCTAGACGTTTCTCGTAACCCTAGCCGCCCGCCGCGTACATCTTAAGCCTAACGACGATGATGGAGTAGAAGCCAATGTTACAGATTGGTGTCCATGTGGTATAGACGAAAGACCAGTAGATGGTGGTGTTAGAAGCCAATGTTGCGGATTGGTGACTATGTGGTATAGACGGAAGACCAGGAGATGGTGGTGGCTAGAAGCCAGTAAGGATAGATTGGTGTGTATGTGGGATACACGAAAGACTAGCGCATGGTGTTGTTGTTGGAAGCCAATAAATACTTAGGGTGTCGAGTGAAACAATTGGCGGTTAGTCAGCAGATGAAAGCGTAACGACTAGTCAATGATTGGCGTTAAATAAGATAGATAGATATATAGCTTTTCGGAATTTCTGTGTAATGCAAACGCGGTCCGGAAATTGCGAACACGATTGCTCCGATTTGCCAACTGCGAACGCGGTGACAGACAGACAGACAGACACACACACAGACACGGTCAGTGTATTACCTCTCCGTGACGTCATCGTCACTCGGAGAGGTAAAAGGTGTACACCACTTCCCCAAGACAGCTGAAACCTTAAAAAGTACTTTTAATGAAAAAAAATTAACTAAAATTTAATTGGCACTATTGACCACGAATTGTCATTACCGTCAAATTCAAACTAGCTCTCACTAAGGCTTGATCTTTTCAAAAAAATAGGTGATGTCATAGAGCATATGCACTAGAGGAGTAGACACTTTAGCCTTTATTTATGCATATAGGAATATCTCGCCATGTTTTTACTCATTTCCGGTTTTTCTCATTGGCTGATTTACTTCTATATAAGACATATGTATATTATTGTTCGAAAATTGTCGTCTGCTTCACTGTATATCCTCTTTGAGGGTGGGAAGTAATATTAAGACAAAAGTAACCACGTGTCAACAAAGAAAAGAGTGCCAGGCCTCGGTGCCAGAAGTAGTTCCAAAAAAAAAAAAAAGAATTAAAGAGAGCTGGATCCAACAACTGTCCACTCCTCTATTGTATATGCTCTATGGTGGTGTCATGCTTATGGAAAATGTATTTTAAATTAATAATCACTCATACTTTTTGATTCAGATACCAATATGGGGCGTCTATGAACAAAAGATCCCAGCTAAGGTGGAAGGATACTACAAATTAATTGTTGAAAAAACACTTTCGAAATTGAACGTCAAGTATCGTAACTCTTAAATAATTTTAAATGTGCAAAAATTTGAAATCACGTAAACTTACATTTTAAGGTATAATGGTATTCTTACTGAAAATGAAATGGAATACGGAGATGTATACGGAAAAGGAAACGGTACGGGAGTCCTCGGAATGTTACTCCGAAAGGTTAGTTTAATGTTCGGTATGAATATACATCTGCGTTGCGCTGTGTAACCTCTCGATAAGGTTTGGGCGAGGCTTAGCGAAAGGGGACATCAGTCACGTGTCTGCTAGTGTAAGGAGCGGGAGAAGGAAGGGGAAGTCCAGGGGGTGTGTAAATTCTAAACGTCACTTTCTCTTGTCTTGTGATTGGCTATTAGAGCTACGCAAAACGCGTCAAAGCTAGAAGGGTAACACCCAAACCAAATCGACATGATATAAGGGGCATATGATAGAGCTATATATTCATAGTTATATAAATTCATGATAAGACCTGATGATCACTTTATGGTGGAATTCATAAACGTCGGACGCAACGCAATTTAGTACAGGCGAAAGCAGGGCGTCGTGCGCAAACGTCCTGCCTTTGCCTGTTTTAAATTGCATTGCGTCCGACGTTTATGTATTCCACCTTAAATATGGGGTACATTCAGTAACCATCTTTGATGACAGCGCTTACTAAGCGATGATTTTCTTAAACAATTTCATTATTTGCGAGCTCGTTGATAATTGAATAGAGCCATTTGTGCTTCGTAACGTTTTGAGGGCCAGACGTTTCCCCAACTCCATTTTCGAAAACAGCGCTAGCTTCAAAATGGGTACGTTCAGTAACGAAAATCTCAAGGAAATCGCTGTTTTCTTGATGTTGACTTGATGGGCTCGAGACGTCACAGTGACGTAAAAGGTTGTTGTACGGAAAAGTGACATTTTGAAGTTAGCGCTGTTTTCGAAAATGTAGTTGGGGAACTTGGGGAAACGTCTTACTGGCCCTCAAAACGTCACGAAGCGCAAGTGGCGCTATTCAATTATTAAAACGACCTCGCAAAAAATCCATTTTTTTTAAGAAAATTATGTCTATTTGAATTGTAGAAGTATTTTTGTAATGAAAACTAATACAATTACTATAGTAATAGCATTGTTGGAATTTAATTTTTAAATCCCGCGCCAACTTTTCGTCTGTCAAATTTTCAACAGTCAAGCGCTACGTCACGCCATCAAAAAAACCATATCGATTAGATGGTTTTTTTTGATGAGCAAGTGCTGAGCATCATGACGTCAAAACCGGAAACACGAAAAAGCGTACAGTGGGGAAAATTTGGCATCGCTTAGTAAGCGCTGTCATCAAAGAGGGTTACTGAACGTACCCAATGTCACTTTTCCGTACAACAACCTTTTACGTCACTGTGACGTCTCGAGCCCATCAACCAAACATCAAGAAAATAACGATTTCCTTGAGATTTTCGTTGCTGAACGTACCCATGTTTTTACCTCTCCGAGTGACGATGACGTCACTGAAAGGTATTACGCTGGACGTTTATTTGTTTGTTTGTCTGTCTGCCTGTCACCGCGTTTACAGTTGGCAAATCGGAGCAAACGTATTCGCAGTTCACAGAAAGCAATTTTGACTTCTACTCGATTATCATCGTTAGGGTTAAGATGTACGCGGCGATCAGCTAGGGTTACGAGAAACATCTAACCTCCCAATGGCAGGGCTTCCACCAAAGATTCATGCAATTGCGGCTTTTCTTATCATTTACCTATTTGTCCTATCTAACTTCTTTGGATCCACATAGGCCTACCGGATGTTGAGTTAAACCCTATATCATGCAGGTGATATTGGACCCGCTTTTGAATAGGCTTTATTAAGCGATTACCAACACTTTTCTTAGTAAAAAATGCAGATTATGACTCGCAAAATAATAACACGAACCCTTTAACTCTTTTAAATTAGGAAGCGGATATTGGCTTCATCTTGGTAACTCCGAATTACGAATATTTCCAATACCTCAAATACACAAATATTGTACAAGAGGACGAATGGATTATTATAAGTCCCAGGAACATCGTGAACTATGATTCAACGGACTTCACCATCCTTAGCGTCTTTGATACAACAGTATAATATTTTTAATTTTTAACTGTACAGTGCGTGCTACATTTTAATTACGTAAAATCATGGATTTATTGACTGTCATAAAAAATTACCCTGTAGTCACTCTCGAAACGCGTTAGTAGAACCAGGGATAGATTTAAGTTTAGAAGTAGGAATGGAGAAATCCTTGTTACCTCCGTCGCTATAACCCGCCTCTTCTTTCATACCCCTCCGTCCCAGATTACTCTGCTCTCCCTTCCTACTTCTAAAATTAAATCTATACCTGGTAGCATGAGTTAATAATATGTTAGCTCCCTATAAGTTACTCAGGCTCCATAGGCGTAATGTATCCAGCGATTTCTTCTCATTTCGCCAGCGCGGGAAAAATCCGAATGTTGCGCTCTCTCTTGTCGAAAAAAAAAATCCCGCTCGTACGGCTCCTCGACCTCGAGTCGTCGGCTGCTTTTTCACCAAGGGAGTGTTTTAGTCATGAATGTTTTATGTTTTAACAATTTAACATTAAATCGTGGCGTTTGTGTCAGTACTGAGACAAAAAATACAAGAACTCAATAGAATTTGCTGATATTGATAAAGAATGCTTAAGATAAGAGTTGTTATTGTGACTTCAAACGAGAAAATTATACAACAGCTAAATCCAATCCACTGATCTCTTGACTGTTTTCTTAACCGAGGCTACTGAGCGAAATATTCGGCTGCTTAAATAGCTCCGATATCATTGGCTAGCTTCCACTACACGCGCTTCCGGGGCAAAACCGGAAAGAAGAGTAAATAAGATTTTCGTTCCCGTGGCGGCCGCAGAGCGTCGCATATAATTGGGATGCCGGCGGCGCGGGAGAAAACGCTGGAGTATAAAAATGAATTGCCTGAGTAACTTATAGGGAGCTGACATATTATTAACTCATGCTGGTAGTGACGAGTGACGTAAATTTCAAAACCAATTAGATTAAAAATAGGCTCCTGCTAGCGCCTAGTAAGAGGCGATCAAGGGTAAGCTTGTTAATTATTCCGTTAAAATTAGTTTTCGACGTGTGTTAGCGTAACTCTAACAAAAATATCACATCATAAGTTTTGGATTAGATATAAACTTAGATAAAAACCAATAATATTAATTTGAATATGTGATTTCAGACATGGTTGACGTTTCTTTTCACTGTGATCATTTTCTCAATGGCATGGACTGCCCTTGAAATACAACATTTTCGACAGAAAGGGGCAGAACTGAAGTCCAAAATAAGTCAACTCTTCATTGAGCACATCTTCGCGTGTATAAGGAATATTCTTAGCCAGTGTAAGTAGACTGTTAATCTGTTCAAAGAAGAAAGATTAAAGCAAGCTGTATGTGACTGTTATATTAGGTACAGGGATTGTTATTAAAGGTAGATAACGCGAGAACTGGCGAATGTCAATTGAAACTCAACCTTTTGGGGAAGGGGTTCAATAAATTACCAAAACTCAGTCGGCTATGCTCAGATATGATTTGAGATAATATAATAAAAGATTTTTTCTAGTTGACTTGCTATTTTTGTCAAGTAATTTCATATTTTCCCATGTTTTTCTTTATTTCACAGCCATGAAGAACCTCCCAACTCACGATGGTCTAAGAATTGCTGTTATTATGTGGATAATCGCTTGCTTTATTGTTGTTCAATGTATTTCTGGCAGCATTCTTTCCAAATTGACCTTACCACCGAAACCAACTTACATTGACACTCTAGAGGACGTTTTGAAGTATCCGGATTTGCCAATATATCTACCCAAATCATCTGCTCCAGAAAAGTATTTCCGTGTAAGTTAAAAAGAAAATTACAGTTTTAATATTCTTAAAGAAGTGATATACAAAACATGAGTGCCTCGAATTAATGGATCTTTGTTTTTGTACAATTATCCGAGGATGTAAATTCCACATTCTTAAAGGGGCTGTTTGGACCGTGGGGCAAACGATGATCTTCCTTAATTTCAAGACATTTTAAATATATATGGGTTTAGTCTTATCATAAGTATATGAGATATGTTCCATAAGTATGACACTTTCTATACTTCGTAATTCTAGAGACGTACTGAGAGCTAGTTCGAGAACGACGCGAGAATTGACTACACGCTGTTTTGCAGTTCATATTCCTATTTAATCAGTACAAAGCCTTTGACAGCGCCTCGACAGGCATCGCTTTACGAGAATCTATGACGTTTCACCTACGGCACTTCACGACAAGCTCTCAATAACCAGTGACAAACTTATGGAACATATCTTATGATATATTGAATCTGGAAGTGATATTGGTTTAGCTACTGTAAATGTGAAACAGTGAGTAGCTGCACATAAATAGAAATGTAATAATATGTTACCAGATGTAGGATAAGGGACTAGGAGTATTGAGGTAACCAAATTCTTCACTTGGCGAAAGTGAATATTCTTGATAACACACCAACGGTTGGCCCTCCGGTGGCGGTTTCTGAATTTTCCCTCCAAAACGTGAGACGCTCGCGGCGGTAAACGGCTGAACTAGATTCAAGCACCCACGTCCGTGTTCCGCAGCTTTAGGTTGAGGGGAAGGGGGTAGGAAATTTTTGGAACTCGACCAATTTGTTTCTCTCAAGTGTAGGCGCGATGGTGGCGGCATAAAATCCTCAAATTTGTTCACGGGTGCCAGATCTATTACCAATGCTAGAGCTCTTTACTTCTAGTCTCATCCTACTTTTGATGTTACCTATAGTGAAATTAAAGAACGATCAGTCTAGAGATAACTAAATGACTTAGTGAAACATCTTACACCACCGAACTTAAATTGGAAATTGTTTAAATTTTGTTTAGCAGTCGAAATTTGGAATCACGAGTGAAGTTCAAAAGCAAATCGTGAGACATGAAATGCTGACTAACGCCGACAGCGAGAATGTTTTGGAGGCTCTTGAGGCTATTTCGAATGGAAATATGTTGGGAATTGGCCCTAAAGACGTCCTCCTAGAGCTGATTCGCGTTATGGACATGTGCAAAGCTTTCGAACAGAAAATACATCTATCGAGAGCCCCAGCTCTAATATCGAGCTTGGCATTTCCAATGCGAGATGAAGCTAGTATATTTATCACAAACTCCTTTCGAAAAACGTAAAAAGTTAACCAAAGTTCTGTTCACCGAGCAATGAGCGAGCGAGAATTACTTTTAGATACAAAATCATATTGTTCGTGCACGTACAGTTTTTTTTTAAATACGCCCTTTTCAAAAGGGGGCGCAGCATCGTCTGCTTGACGGAACATAAGGTATGTGAACCCAAAGACGTTACATATAGGCTTCAATGTTACCAGTCCAATTAAGTCCCCATTATTGGAAGCCATATCCCAAGTCTTTGTATCAACATACACCCCTGACTTTTGAAGAGGGTCTATTGGTGACCATCTTCGAAAAATGACTCTTCGAGTGTATTTCTCGTTTCTTCCTTGCTCGGTCCAATGGTTCTATCATAAATGCAACGAGTTCGTAGTTACTTAAAGCTAATACATATTATCTATTTTATAGCTCACAAGCTTTGCTAGAAAGTGGTACTATTTTTCGAGACCTAACTTTTGCTCTATGGACAACCGAAGTGTGTCTCGCTCAGCATCGAGTGGAAGTGGAAGAATTTGCTAGCATATCTCTTAAAAATTTTGAGCTGTCTTTTTTCTTCTTAGTTGTATCATCCATCATAGCCTTAATCCTATGCTTCATAGAAGTTCGATCGTTTCATTAAGAAGAATTATTAAAAATCAGAAACCTAATAACATGGAGTGAAACACTAAATTTGTTATGAGAAAATTACGATACTATTCTGACTATTAATTGATCGCAGGACAAAAAATTCATCAAGAACACGACGTTTCAACAAGAAGTTAGATCTAAGTATTTGGTTTCCAAAAGACAATTTTTCGGTTACCATAATGGGTTGCCAGGGGATAATTATTTGGTTTCCACGGGACAACTATTAAGTTTCCACGGGACAATTATTAAGTTTCCACGGGACAATTATTAAGATTCCACGGGACAATTATTAAGTTTCCACGGGACAATTATTACGTTTCCACGGGAAAATTATTACGTGTCCACGGGAAAATTATTACGTGTCCACGGGAAAATTATTACGTGTCCACGGGACAATTATTACGTGTCCACGGGACAATTATTACGTTTTCAAGGGAAAATTATTACGTTTTCACGGGAAAATTATTACGTTTTCACGGGACAATTATTACGTTTCCACGGGACAATTATTACGTTTCCGCGGGACAATTATTACGTTTCCACGGGACAATTATTACGTTTTCACGGGACAATTATTACGTTTTCACGGGAAAATTATTACGTTTTCACGGAACAATTATTACGTTTTCACCGGACCATTATTACGTTTCCACGGGACAATTATTACGTTTCCACCGGACAATTATTACGTTTCCACGGGACAATTATTACGTTTCCACCGGACAATTATTACGTGTTCACGGGAAAATTATTACGTTTTCACGGGACAATTATTACGTTTTCACGGGACAATTATTACGTTTTATCCGGACGTCGGAAACACGGGACAATTATTACGTTTTCACGGGACAATTATTACGTTTTCACGGGACCATTATTACGTTTCCACCGGACAATTATTACGTTTCCACGGGACAATTATTACGTTTCCACCGGACAATTATTACGTTTTCACGGGAAAATTATTACGTTTCTACGGGACAATTATTACGTTTCCACGGGACAATTATTACGTTTCCACGGGACAATTATTCAATTAATACAAAATTCAATTGATTACATAACTTTAGCAATCCCCCACCCAAAAAATATATATATATATTCACATGGTATAGAAATCTTGTATGTAACCAAACAATTCCGAAAAACACGCCACAGTGTATAAACAGTGTAATTAATAATATAATAGGAAATTATTCGGTTTCCACGGGATCATTATTAGTTTAATAAAAAATCCAATTGCTTCGATTACCTTAGCAATCCCCCCAATAATATATATATACATATAGTATATATTTACATGGTATAGAAATCTTGTATGTAACCAAACAATACCAAAAACATACCACAGTGTATAAACAATGCAATTAAAAATGTAATAAGAAAAAAACAACACTTAACCATAATTGCAATATATCCCATTATCTTATGCCGAAAACAATGTTTACCCAGTAATTAGTCAGCTCGACATGAAAGGAAAATTCCAAAAATCTAATTATCAAGAACCATATTGGCAAGGAGGCTAATTATTTCCCTCTATCTTGAGGTTAACGATGTAGATAAAGTACATCATATTTCGTAAGCAAAGTCGGAAGGTTTAATATAGAGATAGTTTTCACTAAAGGAGTTGAAGAAATTCCTCCCTATTGTCTCAGCTTTACCTTCATTGCAGTGTTGTCAGGCCCGCTTTTTTAGCCTAGTTAGTCAAGTACTGATTGAAACTGAACTGCAGGCCTATCTCTCTGCAGCCTCTTGTCCACCAACGTCCTGGCAACATTGAGGTGAAAGCTAAGTAATACATAATTTTCAGCCCAGTGTAAGCGGAGCACGAGGACATCGTAAAAAATGTTCTCATACTTATTTACCTTGTGCTGTTTTAATAACATACGAAGGAGACTTTCCCGTAAGGAGCTAGGGTTCTTTCCCTTTACAGACTAATCGATTATGTAAGTGAACTCCAGCATTGTTATACTTCAAAAAACTAAAACAGGCAAAAATACCAGAAGTGAGATGAGACTAGAAGTGAAGGGCTCTAGCATTGGTAATTGATCCTGGCATTAGTGATCAAATTTGAGGATTTTACGCCGCTTCAATTGCGCCTACGCTAGAGAAAAAAAAATTGGTCGAGTTCCAAAAAAATTTCTTACCCCCTTCCCATCAACCTAAAGCGGCGAAACACGGACGCGGGTGCTGGAATCTAGTTCGGCCGTCTACCACCGCGAGCGTCTCACGTTTTGGAGGGGAAATTCTGAAACCGCCACTAGAGGGCCAACCGTTGGTGTGTTATCAAGAATATTCACTTTTGCCGAGTGAAGAATTTGGTTAGCTCAGTACTTCTAGTCTCATCTCACTTCTGAAAATACGAATATTGCCGACAACAGGTGCTTTCACGTAAGGTAATTGCGCTTGGGTTTTCGAAAACATTTTTTTTCTTGGTTTATGATTCTTGATAAAACCGAAAGACACTGACAGATCTAAGCTAACTCATGTTCTATGATCTAGTTTCGTCCGCAGGTAGCGTTCAGTTTAAACGTGTAAATCTATTTTTAACGAATTCTGCTACAAACGTAAGTGTTTCTCTGCATAGGTACAATTTGTTTTAACCGCGAGAGGAAAGTGAATAATTGTTTTTATAAAAGTAATCGGTAGGCCTACTTTGGATCTGTTCCAGTAGCCGTACCGAATTAAATTTTTCACGTTTGCACTACGAATTCTGTGATCACCAAGATCCAAAAATTTCTAACTCTCCGATAACCGAGCACCCAAAAACAGCACAAATGGAGGCACGGCCGTTTCTAACGTATTGCTCCACAGCCGTAAGTACTATAGAAAATATTCGAATGTTATTGCTATGGTGATGATCCAACCGCCAGAACGTTAAAAATAAAACATAAGAATTTCGTTTGACCAGTTACCGTTTTGGGGCTTCTTCGATAGCTTGGTACCTCCGGTAGTCGACGGTGAAGTTAAACTTCTTGTTGAATCAACAATATTGAAAATGAATACGAAGTAAATATAACCTCAGACCACCTAACCCATGGACAGGCAAAGCCATGTTAAACCCGCGTTATCAAATGTCAATGCGTAGCACGCGCCCTCACGCGTCTACTGACCGCCAAATGTCCCGTAAAGAATAATTGGTTCGGGATGTTTTTTAGCCAAGGCTTAATGTTAAACCGACTTTATAAACAATACCAGAGTGACATTTAAAAAGACTTACTTTATAGATCGTTTATGAATCTTTAGAGAAGCTAAAATAAATAAATAATGAAATTAAACTTACTTTTACAATTTAGTGAGATTTTCTCCCCACATCGGTGACTGGAGGCCTCTACTCTTCAAAAAACAAAATGGCGCGGATTTTACTAGGGTTTGATGAAAATCTTCCAACATCCGCCGCCACAGCGTCAGGCGTTGCTCTAAGCAAACCTAGCTCCCTATTTAGTTGCCTGTCCATGGGTTAGGTGGTCTAAGATATAACTGACACGCAAATCATCTGTGGTGCTTCATAATTTTCTTTAGTTATACAGGAGTTCTCACTAAGAATGACATGGATTTCGGTCGAATATATGGTGAAGGAAATGGCACTGGGATGCTAGGAATACTTGCCCGAGGGGTTAGTACAACCAAGTTAGATTATTTAGTTAAGACGTTCTACTTTGAGGTCATATTCGAATATAATTTAAGGAAGCTGACATTGGTTTCGCTATGATCCAACCGAAAATTGACAACTTTAAATATGTGGAATTCACCAATGTATTCTTAGTTGACGAATGGATTATAACTAGTTCGAGTGACGCTGTTGAAGTTCGTTCAACAGCCTTCTCATTTCTGGGCGTTTTCGATATTTTGGTAAATAACGTTCGAATAAATATCCACTGTATAGTCAGGGATAGATTTAATTTTAGAACCAGGAATGGAGAACGGTTAGTATTTGCTTCAGTCTGAATCATAGCCCAGAATATAGCACCTCCCTCCAACACTTGACGTAAATTTTAAATTATCTTATTGGCTCACTTCAACATACGTTTTGATGACGCTGCTGCCGGCGTGCCGTAAAATATGTTATTACTTTTTACCTCTGTCGCGACCCGCCTCTTCTTTCATACGCCCCCGTCCCATGGAAGGGGGTCCGGGACTCTGAAGCGCGCCCAGATTACTCAATTCTCCATTCCTGCTTCTAAAATTACATATATTCCTGGTATACTCCTTCGAATGTGCACCCACTGAAAATGATATTTGTTTTTGCAGACCTGGGTAGCATTCGGTGTCGCCTTTTTCTGTTATTCAATGGCTTTATCGGTCATTCAAATTGGTTATTCAAAAACTAAATTCACACGGAACAGGCACCGTAAATTATCGATTCTCAGCCGCGTTTTGGAAAATGTCTTCACGAGTTTCAAGATTTGTTTAAATCAGGGTAAATTGTCTTATGACTTCAACACAAACCACATGTCAATGAGACACCTTTTTCGGAAGCTGTTACGAACTCGTTTTAATAGAAATTTTAAAGAACTTTTAACTTGTAGCGGACTAGTAAACCGCATGACTTTAATTTGTTATGTGGTAAACTACTTGGACATCATTTCTTAAATTAAATGCCTCGCACCCTATTTCTGTTTCAATAAACTACGCGACAAAGTAACCTCCCCCTTCCGAAGGTTGTTCTTATTGACTTCTGATGCTACTTATTTATCAAGGCATCCGACATTCGAATACTGCGTTTTTATAGGAGTAAATGCAAATGTATACGAGTACGCTGGGCTTAAATTGGCCGTCTGTTCATGGGTAATCTTTTGTTTCGTTATGACGCAATGCATTTCGGGAGGCCTTCTTTCAAAGTTGACCTTACCATCGAAAAGAGTTTACATTGAAACACTGGAGGATATGTTGAGATATCCTAACCTGCCCATTTATGTTCCTAAAGACTCGGCATCAGAAGAACACTTCAAAGTAAATTGAGAATGAACTTTCCAAAACCATGAGATATAATTGATTTTACATTACAACTATAGACGAATTCATATACTGTTGCACATTCGGCATTGATACATGTTATTTGTTTAAATGATATGTAATATTCTTTTAGGATTCGATAGAGCCAGTTGCCAAGGCTATCCACGAACAGATTTTAAGACACAACATGATAGAAACTGTGGCTGAAACCAATATTGTGGAACGCTTTAACGATTTGGCGGACAACTTAGTATTTTCGATGCTACCGAAGGTCGTTATAATGGAAGGGATTAAAATGCTCGAGTTATGCGAGATGTTTGAGAATCAAATACATCTTTCAAAAGAACCCGCTTTCACCACCAGACTGGCGTTTCCAATCAGGAGAGGAGCCCATCCTTATGTTTCTGCTGTCTTTAGAAACACGTAAGAAACCTTGCGCTTGCCTACAATGTCACGCGTTTGCTATTCTCGAACCTTTGTTAATGATTTCACCATCTTGAAATCAAACATAAAAGTTGCTCTGTATTTGTAAAACCGGTTTCCCCACAACAACGAAATATTTTACTTCAGACCCTTCTTACAAAATAACGTTTCATTCAGATCACAAGCCTTGTTTGAGGGCCACTTGCTGTACCACGACCAACGGTTCAACGTGTGGAAGACGCGTATTTGCTTGGAAGAACACAAATTAGTCAAAAGCCTCGTGGAACCTCTTTCTTTAAAGCAGTTTCGAATGGGACTCTTCTTTTTGTCTCTGTCTGAATTTTTAATTATGTTCGTGTTTATATTCGAGTTTGTTGTAGGAAGAAAGGTTAAACAAACAACTAAGGTAAAACGCGAGGCTTGGAGAATTTAGAAAAGAAAATGTTCAGGAAAACATGCTGAATACCCAAAGATTACAGCCTACGATCCCAATGTGTCCCTTTGTTACTGCGTCAACAAAAAAAATTACGAGAGGGTACTTCAGTTTTTATATATACTGCAATTAATTGTTGAAATGAACTCATTAAAATATGTAGAGGGATAGATTTAATTTTAGAAGTAGGAATCGAGAACGGTTAGTATTTACTTCAGTCCGACTCATAGCCCAGTATAGAGCCCCTCCCTCCAACACGTAACGAAAAGTTTAAATTATCTTATTGGCTCACTTCAACTACGTTTTGATGACGTTGCTGACGGGAACGGCGAAAAATACGTAATTCCTTTTTACCTCTGTCGCTATGACCCGCATCTTCTTTCACACCCCTCCTTCTTGTGGAAGGGGGTCCGGGACTTTGACGCGCGCCCAGATTATTCTGCTCTCCATTCCTACATTTAAATTTAAATCAATTCCTGATAATTCCATAATAAAGATAAAATCAGTATGGTTATATCTCTAAGGCGCAAATTACCAATTTTACCTCAAAAAATTATGTAAGTTCATTTAAGGCATTTTTGGGAATCTGGAAACAACCAAAGAGTTTATATTTAACAAAAATATTATAATTTCAGTCTAAACTGGACTCATTTTCAAGTTATATATAATCTATATTGACTCGACGTTATATGGCTAGCGATTAAGACAACCAGTATTTTATCTACTCTTGATAATATAATCAACAACCTTCCATTATTATAATATAGTAAAGAGTAAATATCTCGTGGCAATGAGAATAATCGTAAAAACTTTCATTGTTTTTTCTTGTTTACAAACTCTCGAGTCTACAATATTTTGTTTGGTCAGTCAGATAGTATTGACAATACGGCCACCATAAGTATAGAATTTATTCTATAAGTCACCGAAAGTTTCGCCGTAAAGGTTTTTAAGTGAAATGTTATATATTCTATATGGGACTATCAAATCCTTAGAGCAAATGATATACAGAGATATATTTGATGTATAGTTTACGCTCTTGTCATTAAGGAAGTTAATATCGGGTAGAAATATCGAAATTTTAAAAAATATTGAAAAGACAAATCGATAATTGGTTTAGAATACAAAAAGTCGATAAAACTAGCGTGGTTCTGATCAGTTACGTCAGATATCTCATGGAAAGTACCAAATATATCTGAACGACGTATATGTCCAGTGGAGGCAAAATTTTAAAATTATCGATACCGTGATATATCGTCGTGAAAATATCGATATATTATAATAATCCATATCTGAACAAACTTTCGGTAAAAAATGTATCATTATAGAACACAACTAGATATTATTTTCTTATGTTTCGACCTTCAGCCATGCAAAATGGTACAATAGCGAAAGTTATAACAATAGTTCCTTTCTTGCATTTTAATCTTAAATGACCATTTAGAATGAGAGGCTCATAGCCCGCTTTCTCAAAGCCTCCAACCATGGCAGTTGAACATAAACAGCTAAGCGTTCTATCAAAGACAACACGATAGTAGCGGCGATATTGGAAGTATATCGGTTTCAGGTAGGAAAATTATGATATAACCAGTAGCAAAGGCACCAGGCGTTGCCCGTCAGCTTATCAGCCGCCATTTTAAAATATGGCAGCAAATACAAACCCAATAGCCATGAAACCCGTTCATAGGATATAGGGAACCAGTGTACTAAATAACAAAGAAATATGTTAAATTACCCGAAAGTTATTCCAAAAATGAAGATTTTTTTACATTTCTGGTCGCCATTTTTCAAGATGGTGCAGGAGTAACGTCCCTGCAAAAAAAACTATTTCCTGTTAGTTTTCCTATTTCCTGCGAGTTTCCCAGACTATATATTTCCTGCGAGTTTCCCAGACTATATATTTCCTGCGAGCTTCCCAGACTATATATTTCCTGCGAGTTTCCCAGACTATTTCCTGCCAGTTTCCCAGACTATTTCCTGCCAGTTTCCCTGACTATTTCTTGACAGTTTCCCTGACTATTTCCTGCCAGTTTCCCTAACTATTTCCTGCCAGTTTCCCTGACTATTTCCTGCCAGTTTCCCTGACTATTTCCTGCCAGTTTCCCTGACTATTTCCTGCCAGTTTCCCTGACTATTTCCTGCCAGTTTCCCTGACTATTTCCTGCCAGTTTCCCAGACTATTTCCTGCCAGTTTCCCAGACTATTTCATGCCAGTTTCCCTGACCATTTCCTGCCTGTTTCCCTGACTATTTCCTGCCTGTTTCCCTGACTATTTCCTGCCAGTTTCCCTGACTATTTCCTGCCAGTTTCCCTGACTATTTCCTGCCAGTTTCCCAGACTATTTCCTCCCAGTTTCCCAGACTATTTCCTCCCAGTTTCCCAGACTATTTCCTGCCAGTTTCCCTGACTATTTCCTGCCAGTTTCCCTGACTATTTCCTGCCAGTTTCCCAGACTATTTCCTGCCAGTTTCCCAGACTATTTCCTGCCAGTTTCCCAGACTATTTCCTGCCAGTTTCCCAGACTATTTCCTGCCAGTTTCCCAGACTATTTCCTGCCATTTTCCCTGACTATTTCCTGCCAGTTTCCCAGACTATTTCCTGCGAGTTTCCCAGACTATTTCCTGCGAGTTTCCCAGACTATTTCCTGCCTGTTTCCCTGACTATTTCCTGCCAGTTTCCCTGACTATTTCCTGCCAGTTTCCCTGACTATTTCCTGCCAGTTTCCCTGACTATTTCCTGCCAGTTTCCCAGACTATTTCCTGCCAGTTTCCCAGACTATTACCTGCCAGTTTCCCAGACTATTACCTGCCAGTTTCCCAGACTATTTCCTGCCAGTTTCCCAGACTATTTCCTGCCAGTTTCCCAGACAATTTCCTGCCAGTTTCCCAGACAATTTCCTGCCAGTTTCCCAGACTATTTCCTGCCAGTTTCCCAGACTATTTCCTGCCAGTTTCCCTGACTATTTCCTGCCAGTTTCCCTAACTATTTCCTGCCAGTTTCCCTGACTATTTCCTGCCAGTTTCCCTGACTATTTCCTGCCAGTTTCCCTGACTATTTCCTGCCAGTTTCCCTGACTATTTCCTGCCAGTTTCCCTGACTATTTCCTGCCAGTTTCCCAGACTATTTCCTGCCAGTTTCCCAGACTATTTTCTGCCAGTTTTCCAGACTATTTCCTGCCAGTTTCCCTGACTATTTCCTGCCAGTTTCCCTGACTATTTCCTGCCAGTTTCCCTGACTATTTCCTGCCAGTTTCCCTAACTATTTCCTGCCAGTTTCCCTGACTATTTCCCGCCAGTTTCCCTGACTATTTCCCGCCAGTTTCCCTGACTATTTCCTGCCAGTTTCCCTGACTATTTCCTGCCAGTTTCCCAGACTATTTCCTGTGTTTTTTCAGTGATCATTTGAGGTCAAAAGCTTTCACTTTTAACAGCATATAAAAATATACTATTAATGTATCCGTTTTTCGAGTTCTAAGGCACATATTTTAGTTTACCAACGGATTATTTACGTTCGCCGTTAAAAACCACGAGAGTGACACACTTTTTCTTCATATGTTACTATTTCTTCATATGTTACCGTTTCCTCCTGGTATAGAAATGATGTATTTAACCGATCAATAACAATAAAAAACACCACAGTAAATAACAATGTAATTAAACATAGAATATGAGAAAAACAACGTAATTATAATTGTAATAAACATTGTACCTAAAACCATGTTTCCACAGTAATTAGTCGGCTTGGCACGAAATTGAATTTCCATAAAATATAAAAATCAACAAACAATGGAAGGGAATATGCTAGGTTTAACGACGCAGACAGCGATCAACTCTTAATTACGGAGGTCCAGCGACGCGCTCGTTCCGAAAGTTCATCTATTTCTATTTGTACGACTTGAAATAAATCATAGATGTCAATCATGACCACTTTGCCATCTTTAACATATTGCGCTACGGACGTAAGTTACATCTTTTTCTATTTCCTCAAATACTCTTCATTTTCTTGGTACATAATTTTACAACTGTTCCTACGTTGTCAGTCTTAACGTAAAATGTGATAGTTTCAAACCATTCGAGGATTTAGGTAAAATTTCAGCCTTATACGTTAGACTGGAGTTGATTATCAGTCAGTCAGTTATTCAGGACTTTATATAGATGTTTTCAACGTTTATTAAGGATGCGTCACACACACATAGTCTTGCTCTGAAATTAGTACATCAAAAATTAGCTTCTCTAAAATATTTAAGGTTTAGCATATGAAACTACGGTTTAAACTGGAAAATAAGGTAAAATCTTTGAGTAACTAAAACCATGGTACCTTTGTGCTGATCGAATGCTTTCCAAAAGACCGAATCCGTTTATACAGATTTTTTTCATGTTTTAAAACCTAATCAGCCCTGTGTTATTCCCAAGATTAGAGCTGCTTTAATTATCGTATTTACGGCCAATAATCCCAACTATTGAAAATATTCTTCCTAAGGTTATATAGCCTCGTTGGTTTTGAAATTTTTAAAAAACACCTGGATCACATTTAATTCTATTTTATATCTTTTAAATTTACTCAGGATTGCACCAAAATATACAGATTTAATTTCCCAGATTTACTCAAGTTTTCCCAGACAATTTTCCGCGAGTTTCCCAGACAGTTTCCTGCGAGTTTCCCAGGCTATTTCATGCGAGTTTCCCAGACTATTTCCTGCGAGTTTCCCAGACTATTTCCTGCGAGTTTCCCAGGCTATTTCTTGCAAGGTTACCAGACTATTTCGTGCGAGTTTCCCAGAGTATTTCCAGCGTTTCACTGATTATTTCAGGTCATATTAATTTTTCGAGTTATGTTTTATAGCGCGTTTTTCAGTTTGCCTACAGCTTATTTACGTTCGCCATTGAAAACCACGAGAGTGACAAACTTTTTCTTCACATGCCACTGTTTCCTCCTGGTATAGAAATCTTGTATAAAACCGATCAATAACAATAAAAGAACACGATAGTAAATAACATTGTAATTAAATACAGAATATGAGAAAAACAACGCAGTTATAATTTTAATAAACATTGTACTCAAAACCATGTTTCCCCAGTAATTAGTTTTTTGGGGCACGAAAGGGAATTTCCATAAAATGTAAACATCAGCAAACAATGGAAGGAAATATGGGAGGTTTAGCGACTCAAACAGCGCTCAACTCTCAAATACGGAGGTCGAGGAACGCGCTCGTTTCGAAACTTCATCTAATTCCATTTGTACAACTTGAAATAAATCATGGATGTCAATCATGACCACTCTATCATAATGTGGAGTCAGGAAAAGTTTTAAACGACAGCTGTAATTAAATAAGAGCAACCCACCCTTCTTGTTGTTTCTCGTGTACCAGGGGTCCACCAAGAAACTCACACACACACAAAACAGTATCACAAAGCTACCTCTGGTTACATAACCATACAAAAACAAGGCGACCCAAGGGCTCGTAATAGTAGCCACATCGTACGAGTGAATAGCCCCTCTATACCTACCCTAATGAGTGGATAGCCCCTCTATACCTACCCTAATGAGTGGATAACCCCTCTATACCTTACCCTAATGAGTGAATAACGCTATCTTTGACAATGCTTAAATGATTTACCGTGCATAAAATCAGAGTGAATAGCCCCTCGATGCCCTACCCTAAACAGTGATAAAACTTTATTCGAGACCGTCTCTTAACAAGCGATTTTAGGCGAGGCTGTATAGTACTGGGCTGGCAAGTAAAAGGTCCGCGGTTCGATTCTCCGTGGAGGAAGAAAAGTTAAAAAAATTATTTCTTCCCTGTATTAAGTTTAAAACTCCACCTGTGAACTGCAACGTTAACTAAAAAGAAAATTATTTTCTCTCGACGTTCAAAAATGACGATCGAAAAATTTGATACTGCCAAAGGCAGGACTGTGACACCCCTACTACTACTACTACTACTACAAGAACAACAGGGCAGGTCAAACTAAGAGCCTCATCGTAGATGTACATCATACGATGTGGCTAAAAATCGTTCACATGAAAAATATGGAGCCAGCGCCACCTAGAAGTGATTTTTCGAAGTATTATTTAAACATTATTACTGAAATTATTTTACTTCAGTAATAATTATAGTGTGACAGGAACGGAAAACGTGAGTGAGCACCCCTAGGATGCGCAACCTTTAACAGTGGTATCACAGTGAATAGCACCTCGATGCCCTAAGAAAAATTATAACCCTCTAATCCTTACTTCAATAAATTTACTTACGTTATAATTGTAATATCTGGTGCCCCAAGCTAGTACCTTCTTTTAAAACTCTTCTCGATTTATGGAAAAATAGACGTAACTTCTAGTAATAAACACCACCTTTCCAAATATAACATCGGTATATAGTTCCTTTTGCTTTTTAAAAATCCCCCTCGATTTCTTTGAATTTTGAAATCGGGGGGTGAGATGAAAAGCGTGAAGCCCTTATTGTTGACGGGTGACAGGAATTTTAACTCCATTTAAATTAAGCCAATACTAAATTCCTCTCTCTCTCTCTCTCTCTCTAGCTTTAAATATATCGAGCAAACGTAAACCACATTTCACAAAGCTTAACCTTACCTGTACAATTAAATGCATGCTTGCACTTACTATTATAATCCCCATCCTTTTAAAATACACGAACGAAAAATATCACCTCACCACAATTCTCTCACATTCACTCTCCCTTCAATGTCGAACGAAACGTTTTATACTGCCAAAGCAATAAAATAACCATTTCTTCGGTTAGCTCTGACTAACTATTTCTTTGGGTAACTCTGACCACATTCCAAATCGCGAAAAACTACTACCACGACCACCACCACCACACCCAAACCCACACCCACAGGCTCGCGGGACAAACTAATAGCCTCATCGTATATATACGATGTGGCTAACAAAAGTCTTCGACATAGATGTACAATTTTTTATCTTGAAGAATACGACCCCATTATGACTTCATCCTGTTACTGTAGTCAGAGAGGGTATAAAGGGGAAGAGCAGCAGCCTTGGTAGGAGCGTTCTCACTTTGAAAACTTTCCTCTAAGCTTCCGGTATGCGCGCATTTTTCTCTGCCCTCTGATTGGTTGAAATATGGCAAACCACATATTAGGAGGAAAATTTAACAAATAAATTTTAAAAAAACGCGAGAACTCTCAAAATGCCTTGCCATAGCTGAAAGCTTCTCTTCTTTATACTGTCTTTGCTGTAGTTGCGGCATCTTATGCAGAACGCTCGGTAGTGAAAAGCCTGTCGCCTTTTTACTATCTTATGTGACTAGCACTTCAACAACAAAAATTCCCAGTGACATTTAAAGCTAGAATTTTAAACCTGTCCATATTCTAGCATGTATAAGACTCCTTTTTTTACAAAAGTTTTTAAAGCTATAACCCTTCATAGATACCACTGTATAGTGCCTGGTCGGAAACATCACCCGTTGATGTCGAAGGCAACTACCAAGTTTTGGTTGAGAGTACTCTATCGAAGATGAACGTCAAGTAAACAGCAAGAACTTAAAACGACTCGCAAATATTAACTGGTTTCATATTTCTTTAGTTACACTGGTGTATTGACAGAAAGGGAAATGGATTATGGTAAAGTTTACGGACCTGGAAATGGCACTGGCGTACTTGGAATACTGTTAAGAGGAGTATGTCTTCGTTCGTTGAGATGAAAAAATAAATCTAATCATTTGGTTTATTGATTCAGGAGGCTGACTTAGCATTCACTGGATTCGATCTCTCAGTAGAAACCTTCGACTATTTTGACTTCACAAACGTGGCACTAGTAGATGAATGGGTTATCGTAAGTTCTAATCAGGCCGTGGATTACCAATCAACAGCGTCGTTTCTCAGTGTTTTTGACGCATGGGTAAGTGCAGCAGGTTCCGCTATATTAACGGAGCTGTATGTATACGATGTCTACTAACGGCGAAACTGTGTCTTAACAACTAGCGCGTATGCTACTTATAGTAGTAGTAAAAAATCCTCTCACTGCAACACTGGTTACGTAAATTCGAATTTCTCGCAGAAGGACATCTTCTTGTAAATAATTTTCACTGTACAGTGTACAGACACTAAAAACGCGGTTCGCCGTTCTGTGGTCTCTATATCTCTAAGATTAAAGGGCGCCACGCGATAACTTTGCAAGAAGTAAAAGCAAGTCTGCCGTTTGTGGGTGTGGGCACTGGGCATAGAGCTCCCGCACGCGGCTAGTGGCGCCCTTTAACCAAACTCGACCAAAGAAGAAAATCACAGTATACAATGGTTGGATTAGAAAAATATTTAACTTTGGAGGTGGTAAGTTTGATTATAGAGTGGCAAAGATACTTAAGATTTAACTATAGTGCTATAGCTTTTGGTTGATAAGCTTTAGTTGCGACCTGGTTATAGTATCAAGAACTTATATTTACACGTGACTTCACAGTTAAAAGAAAATATTTTCACGAAGACTTGACAGTACTCACTGATGCCCTACCACGAAAAGTATTCTGGGACGTTTAAACAGCTACAGATGACCTCAAACTATGCTACTCCAGAATCAAACTTCAATCCTCGAAGATTAAGTGAGGAAGGCCCAGCACGTCACTTATTTCTGGCTCCCATGGACTATGCCCATAAAAAACAGCAATCTTGACCATTTCGAAAACTACATACGGAGAAATCGACACATAGGGGCGAGACCACCATTGATGTATTTTCCTTCTCGAAAAGAAGCCCCACTAGAGGCAGGGCGAGTCGGGTAGTCTCCCGCGTGTCTGGCGTCGCTTCTCGGCGCCAGGGAGAATACCACAATGGTGGCCTCACCCCTGTGTGTTATTTTCTCTGTATGTAATTTCTGAAATGATCTATAGCAGTACCGTCCGTACTTATGCATTATACAAGTCGGAAGTAAAAGAAAGTAATTAAAAAAAAAATAAAACGACTTTTTCCAGTTATGGTCGATGTTTGGACTCTCAGTTATTGGCTTTTCATTAATATGGTCAATAATAGAAGTTCGACACTCGCGCTTCCGTAAAAGAAATACAATTTTAAAAGTAAAAGACCTATTCTTTGAAAATTGGTATTCAAGTGTGGCAATATGTCTCAATCAAGGTAAAATTAACACGATATAGTAAATCGAAGATCAACATTCTCTAAATTGCAATGCATTTTTTTTAGCCGCGAACTTTCTTTCTAAATACATTGGCCTTAGAATCGCACTAGGTTCTTGGTTCATATGTTGTTTCATCGTCACGCAATGCGTTTCCGGCAGCATACTTTCAAAGCTAACCCTTCAACCCAAACACGAATATATTGAGACGCTGGAGGATATGTTAAAATATCCTGATCTACCTATTGTAATAATTAAGCACAGTTTTGCCCACAAATATTTTCTGGTTTGTATACACTATGAACATTATTTTATTCAAAACATGAATAATTATGACTAGCATTACCGAGTAGACCACTTTGCTAATTGCTACCACTAAATAGGCTCCTCCTATCGCCGTGTAAGAGCATAGCCCACTCGATCCGCGCTCACGGACCCTGCGCTGTATACTTGCGTCATGATGCGTGTGATCGAGTTGGCTATGGTAAGAGCTAAGACTATTAAACGAAGTATGATGCGTGGAGGATGCGAAATCTGCACGAAATAATCGCGCTAACTGTGCAACGCTTTAAATGGGAGAGGGATACCTGGAAAATGGCGGGCGGTCTACCTCAGCCGAATCACGACGACAGGCCGTCATTTTCCCGAGTATTCCTCCCCATTTCAACCGTCCCACCGGGACTGAACTGTTCCACAGTTAGCGCCCCTATTACTCTCAGATTTCGGATCCTCCCCCCATCATCCTTGAATAAGCACAAATGGACTGGAATGGAGATATGGAAGCTCCTCTCTAGCGCCACGCCACGACCAATATTGAAACTTTTTCCACTCAAACCAGAGCCGAAAAGTTTCGGGACCCTCCGGCTAGGGGCGACGACAGGTGATGCCTTTAGAAGAACGCGAATTTTAGCTTACCATTCCAGATCATCTGTGTTTAATGCCATGGTCTTAGGTAAGAGGCGACCTAAGCGTAAGCCTCTTAGTTATTCATGTTAGTGAATACGTTCGCGCTATAAAGCATTACATAGCGTTGTAAATTTTACCCCATTTTACCAACGGTTTCCTGGTCATTTCCAGAATTCTCAAAGTGGCTCAGTTACACGAAAAATACTAGATCAAATACACAAGCACGATATGGTGTTGGCAGTGGACGAATTTGATATTGACGAAAAGTTCAACGATTTGGCGAATAACAAACTCTTTACTTTTGTCCCGAAAGATGTAATAAAAGAGGGAATTCGATTTCTCGATATATGCAAAATATTTGAGAATCAAATTCATTTATCACGTGAGCCCTCTTTCAACAACTTTGTCGCGTTTCCCATCAGAAAAGGATGTAATCCGTACTTCAAAACAGTGTTTAAGAAAACGTACGTCGTGAAATTTCAATCGCCTAGTCTAGCTCTAACAATTGTAACGCAATTTTTTTCTCAAAGGCTACAAGCTTTGTACGAGAGTGGAATTATATTTCGCCAATTGCAATTCAATATTTGGACAACAGAGCAATGCCAAAGGGAATACGCGGAAGATGAAATTTCTTGGCATTATTTATCTTTGAAGCACTTCAAAGAAGGGTTTACGTTCTATGGCCAGCTACTTTTTGTGTCGGTTTTAGTACTGGGTCTTGAAGCAGTTTGTAAGAGTAGTCAGCCTAAAAAGTTTTCGAAAGCAAAGAGAGTCTCTTTTGAGATCCTTCCCTAGTAAAGTCACGTGGTGAAGTTGATTTGTGAATCAAGACGCGACGTTCTCCAATAGAACACACTCTAGGCCTATGCAATATTTCTTTGTAATATACACCTCGCATTTCCGTCGATCTCATAGCCCCTTTTCAAAAGAATTGTTTGCTGGATATAGGGAACATCGGACATGTGGATGAAAAGACATTATATACGGCTTCAAATTTATCAGTCCACTAAAGTCCTTATGTTTGAAGCCACGTCAAACGTCTTTGAATGTATGTACACAACGGATGTTCCATCTGTGTGTGATGTTCCGTGGTGGTCAAACACAAGACTATAATCTCGTTGGTTTACACCTAACAGTAATAATTACAGACTGAAATGAACGATTTACTTTTCATCGAATTTTTCTCATATAGTCTAAACTAATAGTAATTAATCCTTGATCAGCTAAAACCGAAATTGTCTCAAGAAATTCATTAAAATTCACCATTACCATAAGTCGAATATAAACTACGAGTCAGTGCTTTTAACACTTACTACGGCTTTAGAACATTCTTATTTCGATTACATTAATCCTCACAAAATTTATTTCCTTTTAAATTCAAATAAAAATTTAACGCTGTTAGAATTGTAACCGAACAAATAAAACATTTTTCAGTCGCTAGTTAATATACCACACTTGCAAATTTTCGTTTCAAAATTGTTTTTCAGTGTCTAGTGATTATAATCCAGTATTTAAATTAAGTGTCGATGAAGTATTCATTAAAGTTATTTCTGGAAATTTGTGTTGTTTTAATTGTAATCATAGAATTATATCAAAATACTTTTAACTCGATGGATAACACTTGACAACCCGAATTAGCCATACTATAAAATAAATCACGTACCATGCTAATTTAAAAATACTATATAAACCGTACATGTATAATAAATATATTATCCATATTAATAAATAAATTACGGCATATTTTTTGTATCTATGGCTGATTTTGTAAATGTCGAATACCAAGAGTTAATAATCAAGCGAAGAGCGTCGTCTTTAGGATCACTAATAAGCCGATATTTCACCTCTAAAACAAATAATTTGCCCTATGCTTTATAATAAAACTCTGTTTGTTTGTTATTCTAAAGGATGGTTAATACTATAAACGTAAGATAGCGCTTTAATTTTACGCTGACTTGGGTGTTATTTTCATTCTTGCTTCTTTAAAAATACACGCATTCCTGATTTTAAATAGATTGATATTATCAGAAGTGAGATGAGACTAGAAGTACTGAGCTAATCAAATTCTTCACCCGGCGAAAGTGAATATTCTTGATAACACACCAACGGTTGCCCCTCTAGAATTTCCCCTCCTAAACGTGAGACGCTCGCGGTGGTAGACGGCGGAACTAGATTCAAGCACCCGCGTCCGTGTTTCGCCGCTTTAGGTTGAGGAGAAGGGGGTAAGAAATTGTTTTGGAACTTGACCAATTTTTAAGCTGTTTGCCCATAGCAACAGCTTTATACGGCGACCCCTGGAAGCAGGCTGGCTGTTTCGCGTTCGCGTTCATTTTCGTAAATTTAAATTACGCGGCAGAGCTTGCCGGAATTTCATTATCCACCGCACTAGCGACATCTATACTAAATTCGATCATATTTTCGACGAGAAAATGCTTACACTCGGCGGCATCGGGACTCGAACTTACAAGTGAGTGACGACGCCGGTGTGGGATGCGGATACTCAACGTCTGCGCGACTACGGATTGATGTTAAACTATCGATATTTTTCCTGTACTTTTCCATGCCTTGCTTATTGGTAGCGGGAATCCCTAATTTCGGGTTTTGTTAAAGACAATATCACACTGCAACAGCGTTAATATGCCTTGGGGTATATCTTGTTTTCTCTCTAGCGTAGGAGCGATTGAAGCGGCGTAAAATCCTCAAATTTGTTCACTAATGCCAGGATCTTTTACCAATGCTAGAGCCCTTCACTTCTAGTCTCATCTCACTTCTGGTATTATTTATGAATGTTTGAGTATTGATTTTACTACAGGTGCATAAATTTACAATCACTATGTTCCGACCTCAATAATTACCGACCAACGTTCTTGCACTACCATTTCAAATTGTAAACAAAATAATTACGCCCATTGATTTTCTGAAGTGCCTGGTGAGGATATAACACGAATAATTATTATTTGGATTTCCATTTGCGTGAATATGATAAAATATAACAGTCAACGCGTCGCTAAGCACACTAACAGCTGGCGTTGTTGCCAGAGCAATTAAAGGTAAAGTTAGGCAATATAAAATTAAACCTTAAGTATAACGACCTTATTTCCAAAAATAGAGGGGAATATACATTATAAAAAATTCGCTATATCTTAACCTTAATTAGTCTTAAAAACGCTGACTGCTGCCTCGCCATGTTTAGAGGTGTCTGCTAGTAAAAACCCCATGGGGTCTGTTGAATCAATTCCGCAGGGGTAAGGAGTTCTGGCTAGCAGACGCCTCTAAACATGGCGAAGCAGTAGTTAGCGTCTTTAAGACTAATTAAATGCTAATTACTTTGTAATTAGAGATCATTTATTTATTTTTTATTTTCCCTTTAATATTTAGATAAGACCGTTATTTTAGGAACAATTTCCTTTATGCAGTTTCATATTTTTCGGACGCCGGTGTCCGAAAACAGTTTTTTTTTACTTGAATTAGTTCCAGTAAATGCGAAAACAATTTTACGATCAATTTCATGATAACATTAGCAGAATTTCAAAACACAGTCCTTAGATCATAAGTACGACAGTATCTTAAGTAAGACGATTAACACTAGCGGGGAAAATGCCGTTACAAATTCAGAGTTTCTAGTTCTTAACCCAACTTTCTTTCAATTTTCAATATTGAAAATTATATTTTGTAATTCGCTAAACATCCGATTTTGAGGGTCATAGTTTTTACAAAAGTGTAAGTTTTTTTCAGAAGTGTTATACCAACGATTGTGGTTTTCACCATTAATTTTACTAATATTTGACTGCTATTGAATGCCGTGAGCCTCGCACTTGGGATCCAATAAGTGAAGTACATATTTGAAGGTCAAACGCTTTCATAAACTAAAGTCAGAATATGTAAACATATGTATAAATACCAACGTACCATATCTTACATCCCACAAGGAATTTCACTTAAGCGTCCGTTCAGCGGGGAAAAATATAACTTCTAACTCCTCCCCCAACCTTGAGAGTAGAGGGAAATTCCTTTTTTTTTTCTCAATGCGCATGGGCGAAATTGAAAGCCCACCACTCAAGGTTGTCTGGAGATATATAATTTTATTCCCTACGTGACCTAACTATTTATGCCTAGATTTAGAGTCGTCCCACATCCACGGGTGTTATGAGAGGCTGACGTTTTGGCCTAGTTAGGAATTCATAATACGTTAATATTTACCATGGTGTAACATATTGACGGCAAGCGGAGCAAGAGGACATTCTTAGACTTATGTGCATTATGTTATTTTTAGTAGACTATGAAACCTTTCTCAGATGAAACTAGTGAATGGCGAGTTAATGTTTCGTCTATAGGTTAATAATTGGAATTTAGCCAAAACAAAGGAGAAAAATAGGAACATTATCAAAAACAAGTGCTTTCATACTCACGCGCTTGGGTTTTTCAAAATTACTTTTTGTGGGAATAGGTCTTGATACAGAAGTAGATAGTGACGGAGTCTGACTAAACTGACGCGTTGCTCTATTTTCATCAACTGCTAGCTATCTGTTTAAACATTAAAGTATGAGTGGAAAACCATTTTTAACGTATTGTGCCACGGAAGTAAATGTTATTCCGCATGGGCTTATTTTCATTTCATCATATCGTGTTTAATTACACAAAGAAGACTATTGGAAATGTATCAGAAATCACACACATACGCGAAGGATGAACCGGTACCAATAGCACACGCTATGCGCTAGTGCAGTGAGAGCCTTGCCTCAAGACTTGAATTTTTTAAGTTCCTTATCGAGCTTTGAGCCCTAAGTTGAGTGGTTAAAAACCCATTTCTAGCTTTATTTGAGCCTTAGCGAGCTTCAAATTTTGATCTTAATTTAAAATTACAAATACTATGCCCTTCGTAACGAAAAATGTATTGTGTTGTTACAGGGATAGATTTAATTTTAGAAGTAGGAATGGATAGCAGAGTAATGTGGGCGCGCGTCAAAGTCCCGGACCCCCTTCCTCGGAGCGGAGGGGTATGATAGAAGAAGCGGGTCATAGCGACAGGGGTAAAAAGAAATTACGTATTTTTTTGCCGTCCCCGTCTGCAACGTCATCAAAACGTAGTTTAAGCGAGCCAATAAGATAATTAAAACTTTTCGTTACGTGTTGGAGGGAAGGGCTCTATACTGGGCTATGGTCGGACTGAAGTAATTACTAACTGTTCTCCATTCCTACTATTAAAATTAAATCTATCCCTGGTTGTTATGTAAACAGACATAGCTTTGCGCTATTGGTTTGGTGGTGTGTTTGTTTGTGTTCCGGGGTACACCATGAAAAAGCGTGGACAGAAACTGTTGAAATAATTAGTCGCAACTAATTCTAACGAAAAACTTTAATGTGAAATTGGAAATATTGGAATGGCATACATTTAGTAATCTTAGTTACTACGCCGCAGCGTTATACACGTCTTAACTTTACGCGTTATAAAAAGAGAGAACACTCTTACAGAGCAAAATATTTGTTATGTCCAGCTGTTGACAAAGTAGGTCGCTAGGTGGTGACACTGGGCCGCGTGAGGAAAATAACAGGGTGCATATATTTGAATAAATGTTCCGAGATGTCGCAATGACTCCAACAGAAACCGATAAAAGCAAGATTCTCTACCACCTTAGAGCTCTAATGCGAAAGAATTGCGAAAAAAGCAAATTAGCGCTAAGGTAGGAGTTTGCAGCAGTTTTGGGACTTCGGATGGACGTAAAACAAGTTTTCGGGACCCTTTTCAAGACAAGGTACACTGCTGGGTCTTGAAAGTATTGGGAAAGAAACAACATTGGCATCGTCAAAAAATTCACCGGGTTAGATTGCGGCAACCCTCAAGTTCAAATTTAATTTTATGGACGGCTGCATCGAAACCGATTTATTGGAAAGCGTATATTCGAAATATTTTAGCGAGAGGGGATGGGGAATGCGGGCACGGTAGCTTGAATGCAAGATTCGGTTTCAGGCGGAACGGGCACTATTTATAAAGGCTGGGTTGCCGTTTTTTATTATAATTGTCATTGAAAACTTTTCCTGACCCATCAATATATATATATGCATAGTCGAAATAGATTTTTAACTACGAGTGTGAAAAACATACTGGCTTTTAATATTATGTTCTGCGAGTGTGTATTTTTGTGGTTTTGTGTGTGGAGGTTGGATGGACGAAAAGACATTTTTAGCAAGGTGTGGTGAGAACTATTGTAACCCAACCGTTGAGCCTTGTCGCATTTTATCTAAGCGAGTTAGAAAATACTATGCTACATTAGCACATTCAAAACTAACACGTCCTTCACACCCCCTTGCTGGCCCCCGGGTGCATGGCTTTTTGGGGGCGCATTGAGTTAAACTACACCCCATTAGCAACATTTGCTGTTCCGTTTTTTCCGACTTAAGGGGGCGCACACTATTTCGGCCCCCGGGTGCAAAATTGCTTAATCCGGCCCCGCCCCCAACTACACCTAGCTAATACGGAAATTTTATTTACGTGACTTGTTTTCAATATATCTAATGAAACCAAGCTAATCATACTATCCCTTGAACATTAGGCCTAACTAAAATCATAAACTAATAGAGACAATCAAACTAATGCTGGAACCACTCACACGAACAATCTGCGAACCCACCCAAAATCTGTAATGTGATAATATAACCACACAGTTTATAAAAGAAACTAATCAACGCCCCTTATTAAAAAATGAATGTAGTAAATCCAGGATCGCAATTGTTTCCCACTGACTATTATAATTAAACATACTTAACGGTGAAGTTCCATTACTATGATATTGTGACTTCTTTAGCAGGATAAATAGGGGGATGTGAAGAATTGGTAGTAATTTATGTTACGTATTCTAATTCAAAAAATTACAGATACCTATATGGAGTATCTATTACGAAACTGCGCCCGTAGAAGTGAAAGGTCACTATAAAGAGTTAGTCGTAACAACAATTGCAAAGATGAACCTAAAGTAAGATTCGTTTCGGTTTAACGATTTCCTCCTTTTCACCACTTTATACTTCAACTGACAAGTTTAGATTAATTTCTCTGGTTACTTTGTCAAATAGCGTTAAATGTCGTAAGCTAATTTAATCCGATCTATTTGAAACTTTGTAAACACACGCAATTCCGATGCCCATTTTGAATTCACTTGCTAATGAATTAGGGTGAAATCTTGAAAGCCCTTGCTTAAACTATCAGTAATGGTCCTACAGTGATTGTGTTTTCTTTTAAATGTATTTTCAAATGCTTTTTTTCTCAAACTTCTTTCTCTGGTATTTAAGTTATACCGGAATATTAACTGACAGTGGTATGGTCTATGGTCACTCTTATGGACCTGGCAATGGAAAAGGCGTGTTGGGAATTTTATTAAGAAATGTAAGTTGAGTCTGGTATTCGTCCCATTCCTTGGAATGGGCCAACCCACATAACCTATGCTGCGATGGGTGGGGTAAAACTGAGCAGCAGAGTGTCGACGATTGATATCAGAAGTATATAATACTTCTCTTCGAGAGAAGTGTACCACAAAGCGGGATAATTTTAACATGATTCTTTCCAACATCCGTTAACATTTGGAGCAAGGTCACGAAACGGAATCACATCCGAAATAAATATTTCCCTAATCTTTAATCTATTAGCGCTTAACTATTTGCATAGGCGCCCTTGAGGATTTAGTACCAAACAGTTATAGAATTCACAGGGGTATCTGTTTGATGAGCAGAAAAGCAAACAAAAAGAGCGAGTCTGGGAAGAATCATAATTATAGCATTAAGAGGATACAGAGTGTAATCCTTCTATATAACCCCTTCTGATGGTTAACGAGATATCAAAGTCAGTTTTTAAACTAAAGGTTTCTTATCCACCAAATTATTAGACTGAAAAATAACAGTTCTTATCTCTACTCCATTAAGTTTTCCTGTAAATAGCTTAAATATTTAATATTTTTATTCGAAATTATCTTTCCCCAATCAAACATTAGTCACAGCCGTCGACAAAAAGACAGCAAAAATAAATAGGGGAAAGTGTCGGACTGCCAAATTTTCCTGCCTTTACCTTAGCTTGACATGCATTTCGAGACGCTCGAGCGCGCGAAATGGTATCAACCAATCAGATTTGTAGTTGATGATGTCATTCTTCCCGAAAATAACGCTCGTACGCCACCAAACGGGAGAATTTGGCATAGGCGTATCTCAAGGAAGAGTCACAACCTGCGCGCTCTGTTCTATTTTCTTTAGTGATTTTTTCGCGTTTGAACGAGGTTAAAGTTTGTTTAAATCGCTAGCACGCCGAAATTAAATTAAAAATGCCCCAGATGTTCTTGAATCATCATTTAATTCAAAAATACTCATCGTTAAAATCCTTTAGAATTTCGTTTAAACTTGGGCCCTGGGTTGTCATTATAAGCTAAAACGTTTTTCTATTAGTAAATAACATCAATATTGTTACGTAGGAATTAGTACCGAGACGGAGTTTCTAACTTTAACTTTACAATTTTATTAACGATAAGCGGAAAATATACAATGACAATAGGCCGTAGGAAACTAAGCCTTGGACGGACGGAGATGTTCGACCCGTGAACGCGACGGTACGCGGAGAGCTCCCGTACGGAGGAGGCTTCGCTAAGGGCAAGAGCATTTCGTTCTCGGTACCCTGGCTTAGTCTAAGGGATTAGGAGCTGGCTTTTTCAGCTGGCGATCCTACCCCGAATTGGTAAATAACATCTATATTAACAAACTAAATTAATACAATCATGTACATCATCAAATTAAATTGTGGCGATAAACTGCAGTGGCCACGGTTAGCCTATGTCAAAAGCAGCTAATGTAAAATAAAACCGCACTATTTCTTCACGCGCAATATCACAAATTGTCTTAGGTACGTGGTGAATGGGCGAGGGGGATGAAACAGATTTCGCGAGTATGCATTCACCCCTCCAAATGCATGTCACAGACGAAGGAGAGAGTCCGACACTTTCCCCTATTTATTTTTGAAGACAGTCAACACAAATTATTCTCCCGACGGAGCAAAACACTTATCCTCCTGCATTGCAGTAGTACAGTTCGAACTGTAGAATCTACATTTAACAGTGATGAATGGGTTATTTTGAGTTCGAATTACGCGGTTGATTATCAACCAACAGCGTCCTTTCTCATAGCGAATTCCACTCACTGCTCTCGGAGCGCCCCCATGGAGCCATATATAAATGGGAGAAGTAGTTCTCGGCTTCGTTAAAGACTGTTTTTGCTAAATCAGGGTCTCCTATATTTATTGCTCCATGGGGGCGCTCCGAGAGCAGTGAGTGGAATTCGCTATCACTGTATTTGATATTATGGTAAGCGCAACTAATATTTTTTAAAATTTGCATAAGTTAACCGTGATTTGAATTTTTGGCAGACGTGGCTACTTTTCTTGGTGGCCATTATATTTTTTGCTATAATGAGATCTATTATAGAACTCGGATGCAGAACTTTAAAAACAGAAAAGAAACATGGAACTCTCAGTCATGTCTTTATCAAAAACTTGTTTTCTTGCGTGACAGTAAGCCTAAACCAAGGTATGAAATGAAAGAACATAAATATACATAGTGTGAGTAAAATTATCTTGAAAAACGTGTTCAATCTCGAATAGTACCTTAGGGATTTTACAATTCCACTCTTGAACTTGTACAATAAGCAAATGGAATCTGAAATAAGTTGGGAAACCAAAATTTTAATTCTCTGAGTAGATGACTATCTACCCACGTATTTACCCGAATATGAAACTATCGCTATTTTTTGATAACCAACTGCAAGTGTTAAAATTGAATCAATAAATTATTCAAGCGTTATAAAAGAATCCATTCACAACTCGGCTGGTGTCCGAGCAATATCCTCTCGGTACACCTCAACAATATTCATAGATTTCATTATTGTTGTTGTTGTTATTGTTGTTATTGTTAAAAGTCAATGTGTACAGACTGGTTTCTAAAGTGGGATAGACTATAATTAGTAGATGGAAGAATTGGCAGATACCTAGAAGGAATAATGACTGGCGCTTAAGTAAGATAGATGAAATTGAGATAAAAGTTTCGGAAATTTGGCGAACGCGGTTCGGAAATTACGAACACGTTTGCTTTGATTTGTCAACTGCGAAAACGGTGACAGACACACTCTACGACAGAGATAGGTCCAATACAATACCTATCCGTGACATACGTCACTCGGAGAGGTAAAAATTCTTTCATGTTGCACAAGGAAGACGTTTTTCAGTCAATTTTGTCTAAAGGAGAATTCTAAAAAGTCAGCGGTAAAACAGAGTCGGGTGTCTGACTATCTGGTTTTCTTAAGACGAAACATCCGGTATTAGGATCCAAGGACGTAAAGACTAGACTTTGGTGGACGGATAGCTTTGACTTTGAATCCACATACCGGAGGTTCCGTATTAACTCTATATCAAGCAGACGATGCTGCGGCCCTTAGGATATGATAGGAGATTTAGCACATCGCTAAATCGTTAAAATCGTCAATTTATTTTAGGGGTACGCAATCTTTCGGAATACGATTGTCTGAAATTCGCAGTGTGGTGTTTCGTGATATCAAGTTACATCGTTACTCAGTGTGTTTCTGGGAACATACTTTCGAAGCTAACGCTTCCACCGAAAAGCATCTTTATCGAAACCCAAGAAGATATTCTAAAATATCCCGATTTGCCCATTTTCATTGTCAAGAATACGCCAATTGACAAACTCTATCTGGTGAGGCTTTAAACATTTCTAAACTCATAAAATGGTATATAAGTTTCTGTATATAAAAAAAAAATAAAAATTTAATTAATGTTCGTGATCTCGTGAGTATGCATATGACTTTTTCCTCCACCATAATATATTAATTTCATAATAACACATATTTCAGAATCCTTTCCAAGACGAAATTGGAAAAAAAGTACTAAAGCAAATTAAGAGGCATAACATGATAAAGACGTTTGAGGAAATCGATTTTGAGGGAGATTTTGTAGATCTGTCAAATAACAAATTATGTAGTTTTCTACCACTCTACGCTCTACAAGAAGGCATCCGATTTTTTCAGTTATGCGACGTCTTTGTCAATAAGATCCATATCTCTCAAACAACCCTTTTCACCGAAAAAATTGCCTTCCCTATTAGTAAAGGAGCAGACCCTTACATAAAGGCTGTTTTCAGAAAAACGTATGTTGCAAATTTTCGTATAATTGTGATCGAACATAAAATTTGTGCGCTGAATGAAATGGTGTCTTACGAGTTAAATAATAAATTTGTAGCGTACAAATAGTACTCATAGTATAGTCATTGTTTTTAGGGCTCAAAATGGGTAAAACAATTTACTACCTTGTACACATTTTTAAGGATACTTTCTATACATTTGGGATTCCAAAATCCCAGACCTTCGCTTTGTGGTTATTTTTAGTGCAGCAGAATTTTATGATGATTATGATGAGGAATCTCTAACTTAAAAACATTTACATAAGTGCTTACGATATGTTACATAAGTATGACACTTCCTACTCTTCGTAATGCGGGAAACTTACTGAGAGCAGGGAGGAGAGACTTGAGAGGGAGTGTTGATCTAATGCTAAAAAAACTCTCATACAAATGGTAAGGGGGAAAACACTGAGATTAAAAATTTCTATCTCCGTTCCACGATTTTAGCTAAGGCGCAGGCGCGAGTGACGTCGTTTACTTCCGCCAACAACACTTCTTATAATTCACCATGACGGATATTCAAAAACAACCTTCCCCTTCCAGTTCAAAGCCGGTTTTTAAATTTGACGCATGCGCGCGAACACCGCGACGAGCGGCAGAGCCAACGCCGGAGAGGAACGATTTTAGCCACGAAGCGAACGAACCCGCCTAATCGCTTTATTATTCCCTCTCAAGTCTCTCCTCCCTGCTGAGAGCTAGTTCAAGAACGACGAGAGAATTGACTACACGCGTTTTTGCAATCAATTGTCCTATTTAGTCTGTATTAAATCTTAGACAGCGCCTCAGCGGGCGTCGCTTTACGAGAACCTACGACGTTTCACCTAGGTTAGTCCAGGACAAGCTCTCAGTATCCAGTGACAATTTTATGGAACCAATCTTGTTAACTTAAGCTATTTATAAGCTTTGAGGGAGATTTTAATTCTATCAAATAACAAATTATGTAGTTTTCTACCACATTGTACAATACAAAGAGGGCTCTGATTCTTCCAGTTAATAAGATCCATAAAATTGCACTTTGCAAGGTAGGGTTCTGGAGACACAATGCTCAGTCGGTGGCTGAGCGGATACCAACTATGTCGATTGTCGGGACTGATTTATAAAAGCCTTTAAGATGATATTGCACAGGGATGGAATGAGGACGGACACATTTCGAAAGTTCCATATAGATCTTTGATAGCGCAGCGCCAACACAGCAAGCTAAGACACCATTATAATTTTCAACTACTTCAATAATTATAATTCAAGAAAATTACACTTCATTCAGACAACAAATAACACAAGAATGGCTCACATTTTTATGGTCCCCATAGAATTTCTCAGTACCCAAATTATTTCATTGACCGCCAACCATTTTGAACTTTTCTTTGCAGGGCACAAGCGTTGTTCGAAGCAGACATCATTCTTCGTACACTGTCTTTCGGCCATTGGCTTACCGAAAAATGTCTAGCGGAATTTCATGTTATGGCGACATTCAAACATTACTTGTCAACGAAACACTTTAAAACTGCATATACTATTTATTTCGTCTCGATAACAATTTCACTTATAGTTTTGGCAACAGAAATTATTCTTTCAAATCGAAAACAACGCCGACCTCAAAAAACAGAATCTTGCCTTGCGAATAAATATTCTTGAAACTAAGTGCGAGTATAGTTTATAAAGAACGACTGAATTTCTGTAAGACTTGTCATGCCACAAAAAGGGCAGGCTTCGAAATAAGACAAGTCTACAAGTCCACAACCAGTTTATTAATTCGTTGGACCACTTTATAGTACAATGTAGTCCCAAGGACTACATTAAAAATTCCAACATAGATTTAGGGAACTGGACCTTGGGACTTCAAAATAGCTGGGGTCACAATAACGAGCAGTTTAAAAAAAACATTAATTTCTTAATTACGATAAGGTTCATGTAGCGGTACTTTAAACCACAATGATACCCGATTCCCAATTAAAATCTATCTCGAAGGGGGTCAAAGGGTAAACAGTGATCACCTACTGATAAAAAACGGAAAACCTTTGAACCTTGAGTATATATATAACTAGTAACGTCAATAGTCTAAAAGCCCTGTTGTTTCGAAATGAAAAACAGTAACGTACCATGTTTCAGCTCATTGGAGATAGGGGCGCTTTTACAGAAACCAACACAATTCCCAACTACCCATCGCGGAAACATGGTGCGTTTCCCTTTCTCAAAATACAGGGATTTTTTTGCCTATTGATGCTACTCGGTCTATAAATATAAGATACTTAAAATTTAACTATAGTGCTATAGTTTTTGGTTGATAAGCTTTAGTTGCGACCTGGTTATAGTATCAAAAACTTATATTTACACGTGACTTCACAGTTAAAACAAAATATTTTCACGAAAACTTGACAGTACTCACTGATGCCCTACCACGAAAAGTATTCTGGGACGTTTAAACAGCTACAGATGACCCCAAACTATGCTACTCCAGAATCAAACTTCAATCCTCGAAGATTAAACGAGGAAGGCCCATCTCGTCACTTATTTCTGGCTCCAATGGACTATGCCCATAAAAAACAGCATTCTTGACCATTTCGAAAACTACATACGGAGAAATCGACACATAGGGGCGAGACCAACATTGATGTATTTTCCTTCTCGAAAAGAAGCCCCACGAGGGACAGGGCGAGTCGGGGAGTCTCCCGCGTGTCTGGCGTCGCTTCTCGGCGCCAGGGAGAATACCCCAATGGCGGCCTCACCCCTGTGTGTTCTTTTCTCTGTATGTAATTTCCGAAATGATCTATAGCAGTACCGTCCATACTTATGCATTATACAAGTCGGAAGTAAAAGAAAGTAATTAAAAAAAAAAACGACTTTTTCCAGTTATGGTCGATGTTTGGACTCTCAGTTATTGGCTTCTCATTAATATGGTCAATAATAGAAGTTCGACACTCGCGCTTCCGTAAAAGAAAAACAATTTTAAAAGTAAAAGACCTATTCTTTGAAAATTTGTATTCAAGTGTGGCAATATGTCTCAATCAAGGTAAAATTAACACGGTATAGTAAATCGAAGATCAACATTCTCTAAATTGCAATGCATTTTTTTTAGCCGCGAACTTTCTTTCTAAATACATTGGCCTTAGAATCGCACTAGGTTCTTGGTTCATATGTTGTTTCATCGTCACACAATGCGTCTCCGGCAGCATACTTTCAAAGCTAACCCTTCAACCCAAACACGAATATATTGAGACGCTGGAGGATATGTTAAAATATCCTGATCTACCTATTGTAATAATTAAGCACAGTTTTGCCCACAAATATTTCCTGGTTTGTATACACTATGAACTTGAATTTATTCACTAACATGAATAACTATGTCTAGGATTACCGTGTAGACAACTGTACTAATTGCTACTACTAAATAGGCTCCTCCTATCGCCGTGTAAGAGCATAGCCTACTCGATCCGCGCTCACGGACCCTGCGCTGTATGCTTGCGTCATGATGCGTGTGATCGAGTTGGCTATGGTAAGAGCTAAGACTATTAAACGAAGTATGATGCGAAATCTGCACGAAATAATCGCGCTAACTGTGCGACGCTTTAAATGGGAGAGGGATACCTGGAAAATGGCGGGCGGTCTACCTCAGCCGAATCACGACGACAGGCCGTCATTTTCCCGAGTATTCCTCCCCCATTTCAACCGTCCCACCGGGACTGAACTGTTCCACAGTTAGCGCCCCTATTACTCTCAGATTTCGGATCCTCCCCCCATCATCCTTGAATAAGCACAAATGGACTGGAATGGAGATATGGAAGCTCCTCTCTAGCGCCACGCCACGACCAATATTGAAACTTTTTCCACTCAAACCAGAGCCGAAAAGTTTCGGGACCCTCCGGCTAGGGGCGACGACAGGTGATGCCTTTAGAAGAACGCGAATTTTAGCTTACCATTCCAGATCATCTGTGTTTAATGCCATGGTCTTAGGTAAGAGGCGACCTAAGCGTAAGCCTCTTAGTTATTCATGTTAGTGAATACGTTCGCGCTATAAAGCATTACATAGCGTTGTAAATTTTACCCCATTTTACCAACGGTTTCCTGGTCATTTCCAGAATTCTCAAAGTGGATCAGTTACACGAAAAATACTAGATCAAATACACAAGCACGATATGGTGTTGGCAGTGGACGAATTTGATATTGACGAAAAGTTCAACGATTTGGCGAATAACAAACTCTTTACTTTTGTCCCGAAAGATGTAATAAAAGAGGGAATTCGATTTCTCGATATATGCAAAATATTTGAGAATCAAATTCATTTATCACGTGAGCCCTCTTTCAACAACTTTGTCGCGTTTCCCATCAGAAAAGGGTGTAATCCGTACTTCAAAACAGTGTTTAAGAAAACGTACGTCGTGAAATTTTAATCGTCTAGTCTAGCTCTAACAAATTGTAACGCAATTTTGTTTCTCAAAGGGTACAAGCTTTGTACGAGAGTGGAATTATATTTCGCCAATTGCAATTCAATATTTGGACAACAGAGCAATGCCAAAAGGAATACGCGGAAGATGAAATTTCTTGGCATTATTTATCTCTGAAGCACTTCAAAGAAGGGTTTACGTTCTATGGGCAGCTACTTTTTTTGTCGGTTTTAGTACTGGGTCTTGAAGCAGTTTGTAAGAGTAGTCAGCCTAAAAAGTTTTCCAAAGCAAAGAGAGTCTCTTTTGAGATCCTTCCCTAGTAAAGTCACGTGGTGAGGTTGATATGTGAATCAAGACGCGACGTTCACCAATAGAACACACTCTAGGCCTATGCAATATTTCTTTGTAATATAGACCTCGCATTTCCGTCGATCTCATAGCCCCTTTTCAAAAGAATTGTTTGTTGGATATAGGAAACATCGGACATGTGGATGAAAAGACATTATATACGGCTTCAAATTTATCAGTCCACTAAAGTCCTTATGTTTGAAGCCACGTCAAACGTCTTTGAATGTATGTACACAACGGATGTTCCATCTGTGTGTGATGTTCCGTGGTGGTCAAACGCAAGACTGTTATCTCGTTGGTTTACACCAAACCGTGATAATCAGTCTGAAATGAACGATTTACATTTATCGAATTTTTCTCATATAGTCTAAACCATGAGTGAATCATATACTAGCTCCCTATAAGTTACTCAGTCACACTGGCCTAATGTATCCAGCATTTTCTTCCGAATAGTAGTCGAGAGGAGGGAAGGCGGGTGAAAGTGATAGTAGACGGCGCCCTCTCTTAGGGCTTTGAAAATAATATATCGAGAACTTGAAAGTGACGATAGTTCCAAATGGTATTAACGGTTTTGGAGGTTTGACTTCTTTGCGTCACATTCATTCTTTTGCTTATTGAAAAATAATTTTGCTTTCACAACAGGCTTCATTAAAAGTGGGTTGGGCCTTTCTTTAAGTTTTTCTATTAGTTCTTTAGACGCATCATTAAAAAGTTTAGTAAGGTTTTCGAGATGACTATTAAGTCTTTGTTTAGCTCTTATTTTTTGATAAAGTTTGGTTCTCTCACCATAAATAGTTCCTGCCTCTGAATGTTGCCTACGGAATAAAATATTTTATTCCGTAGGCAACGCTCTGAAGTCTGAATTTAAATGAGTTTCTATCATTTGGGCTTTGTCAAAAAATATCCAAAATTCTGCCATTTTAATGCGAAAAAAATAAAACTTCCTATGCGCCAACCCTAACCCATTAAAAACATTTCAAAGATTAAATACGACTCTGAACCGTCCGCAAACTTTTTTTTTTTTTTTTTTTTTTTTGAGGTTTCAATGCGAATAGGGTCTATGGACCGCGGCAAGGATGTGATTATTCAGGTTTCAGTAGGAGTGTAAGCAGGGGAAGGAAATGAGGTTTACTTGGGAGGTGACGGACGGGGTGAGGGGGTCAAGTCACCTCCGGCGGACACGGGGCAGTCGGCACCTATAGGGTAGGATCGCCGACATGTGTCTTATTCCCTCAAACTTTGCCGCCCAGTAGCTTGGCTTACAGGAGTGCGCCACACTCCCGGCTAACCGTCCGCAAACAATCACAACATTTCTAAAACGTCGTATGCTTATACTAACTACCTTTCAGTTCAAAGTTTCATTGGTTGATCTCCTTTTCCGGTTTTTTACCGGAAATACGTAAGCGCCGGGAGAAGTGTTATTTTCTCTCACTGTAGGTCGCATATAGGTAACACTTTTTTGGCGGGAAGAAAACGCTGGATACATTAGGCCAGTGTGGCTGAGTAACTTATAGGGAGCTAGTATATGATTCACTCATGTCTAAACTAATAGCAGGAGTTCATAATAACCCCCCTTCGGGGGGGGAAGTATGAAACTGGCCATAGAGCTAATGGTAAAAATCGCGAACAACAAGATTCTGTCGTTGCGCATAGAAAGGATTAGCCTGTTTATGGACATACAACCTGATAGTATATCGTAGTGGTATCTATGCTCCTTGGTTTTCGTTCCAAAACTTCCGTTGGTTGGGACCTCCGTCGAAAAGAAAAATGGCGATATGGTGGACGTAGAAACACGTTGTAATTCTTATATTAAAGATTATAAGATACTGCGAATAAATTTGTCCAAACCGTTTTAATTTAACCACGGAATTCTCACTCACACATATCACAACAAAACATTATTGACGATCGTTTAAATGTTTTGTAGAAAACTAGAAACGCCGACTAAAAGCCAACTTCTTAGCCAAGGCTTAATTTACACCGTTCCGACAGAAGCAGACGTGAGCCTATTTCGCTCTCAAAATCACAAGATAAAAATAGTGCTAAGCCGGAAGTGTGTAAGTTAATGCGCGTGGGCGCTAAAAAAATGGGGTAACTATTTCTTTGGGAGTTAAGCGGTGTATGAATCCGCTGAGCTTTACGGCGAAACTTTGTTGTTACGGCTTTTTAACCAGTTTCGTACTTCGGGTTATTATGAACTCCTGCTAATAGTAATTAATCCATGATCAGCTAAAACCATAATTGTCTCAAGAAATTAATTAAAATTCATCCTTACCATATGTCAGATATAAACTACAAGTCAGTGTTTTTAACATTTACTCCTTCAATTCAGACAAATATTTTACGCTGTTAGAATTGTAAAAATAAAATATTTTTGATCATTACTTAATATACCATACTTGCAAATTTTTGTTAAAATTGCTTTCCAGTCTCTACTGATTGTAATCCTGTATTTAAATTAATTGTCGATGAAGTATTCATTAAAGTTATTTCTCGGAATTTGATTGTAATCATAAAATTATATAAAAAAAGTACTTTTTAACTCGACAACCCTAATTAGCCATACTATCAAATAAATCACATACCATGCTAATTTAATAATCCTATTTAAACGGTACATGTATATATTATCAGGAGTTCATAATAACCCGAAGTACGAAACTGGTTAAAAAGCCGTAACAACAAAGTTTCGCCGTAAAGCTCAGCGGATTCATACACCGCTTAACTCCCAAAGAAATAGTTACCCCATTTTTTTAGCGCCCACGCGCATTAACTTACACACTTCCGGCTTAGCACTATTTTTATCTTGTGATTTTGAGAGCGAAATAGGCTCACGTCTGCTTCTGTCGGAACGGTGTAAATTAAGCCTTGGCTAAGAAGTTTGGTTTAGTCGGCGTTTCTAGTTTTCTACAAAACATTTAAACGATCGTCAATAATGCTTTGTTGTGATATGTGTGAGTGAGAATTCCGTGGTTAAATTAAAACGGTTTGGATAAATTTATTCGCAGTATCTTATAATCTTTAATATAAGAATTACAACGTGTTTCTACGTCCACCATATCGCCATTTTTCTTTTCGACGGAGATCCCAACCAACGGAAGTTTTGGAACGAAAACCAAGGAGCATAGATACCACTACGATATACTATCAGGTTGTATGTCCATAAACAGGCTAATCCTTTCTATGCGCAACGACAGAATCTTGTTGTTCGCGATTTTTACCATTAACTCTATGGCCAGTTTCATACTTCCCCCCGAAGGGGGGTTATTATGAACTCCTGATATTATCCATATTAATAATTAAATTACGGCATATATTTTGTATCTATAATTTTGTAAATATCGAATACCAAGAGTTAATAGTCAAGCTTCTTTAAAAATAAACGCATTAATTAATTAATTAAATTAATTGCCTGAAGTAGCAGATATTCTATTTTCACTTTTGAACACATGATCATAAAACATCAATTATTTGAAACAATTCTTATTTTTACTGCTCTCTTAGAATACACGCATTCCTGATTTTAATAGATTGATATTCTTTATGAAATTAATAACGTAAGTATCATAAATGTTTGAGCATTGATTTTACTACAGGTGCATAAATTTACAATCACTATGTTCCGAACACAATAATTACCGGCCAACGGTCTTGCTATATTTTAATTGCTTTTCGCTTGCCAAAGCATATAGAACCACTTGCTCAACCATTTCAAATTGTAAACAAAATAATTACGCCCATTGATTTCTCTGAAGTACCGCGTGAGGATATAACATGAAAAACTATTATTCGGATTTCGATTTGCCTGAATATGATAGAATATAACAGTCAACGCGTCGCTAAGCACACTAACAGCTGGCGTTGTTGCCAGAGCAATTAAAGGTAAAGTCAGGCAATATAAAATTAAACCTTAAAGTATAATGACCCTATTTCCAAAAATAGAAGGGAATTTACATTATAAAAAATCGCTATCTCTTATTACAAAATAATTAGACCTTAATTAAACCCCCACGGGATCTGTTCAATCAATTCCGCAAGGGTAAGGTGTTCTGGCTAGCAGACGCCTCTAAACATGGCGAAGCAGTAGTTAGCGCCTTTAAGACTAATTAAGTGCTTATTATTTTGTAATTAGAGATCATTTATTTATTTTTTATTCACCCTTCAATATTTAGATAAAGCCGTTATTTTAATTAATAATTTGTAGAACTGTGATCTTTTCCTTTACGCAGTTTCATATTTTTCGGACACAGGGCTCCGAAAACCAATTTTTTATTGTATTAGTTCCAGTAAAAGCGAAAACAATTTTACCATCAATTTCATGATAACATTAGCTGAATTTCAGAACACAATCCTTAGATCATAAGTAAGACAGTAACTTAAGTAAGACGATTAACACTAGTGGGGAAAATACCGTTACAAATTCAGAGTTTCTAGTTCTTAACCCAATTTTCATCACTGAAAATTATATTTTTTAATTCGCTAACCATCCAGATTTGTAGGTCATTCCCTATTATAAAAGTACACAAAAATTTCGAACGTTTGTGATTTTCATGACTAATTTTACCAATATTTTACTGCTGTTAAATACCATGAGCTTCGAACTTGGGATCTCACAAGTGAAGTGCATTATATTAAAAGGTCAAACGTTTTCATAAACTAAAGTTAGAATATGTATCCATGGATATGTAAAAATACTATGGTATTATGGATTATCTTGTGTTACGTGACGTCCCACAAGGCATTTCGCCTAAGCGTCCGTTCAGCTATCTCCTCCCCTACCTTGAGAGTGAAATTCGTATTTTTTTCTCTCTGCGCATGCGCGAAATTGAAAACCCTCCACTCAGGATTTTTCCGAGAGGTATGGTTTCTTTTCCCCACGTGATCTAGCTATTTCCATCTCGATACAGAACCATCTCACACCCGCGGGTGTAATGAGTGGCTGACGTTTTGGCCAAGTTTGGAATCCATAATGCGATAATATTTACTATAACCATGGTGTAAGGGGAAGCCCTCAGATGAGCGGTTTCCGTATGAGCGGATTCCATAATAGCGGTCCTCATATCAGCAGTTCCCTAAATAGCGGTTTCCCGAAATAGCAGTTTACCCGTTACAACAGTTACCGATACAGCGGTTCTCGTAAACGCGGCGTACCATTACAGCGGTTCTCATAAACGCGGCGTACCATTTCAGCGGTTCTCATAAACGCGGCGTACCATTTCAGCAGTTCTCTAAAGAGCAGAAAAACAGGAATGCGAAAAACGACTGTTGTTTGTTATGATGTACGCTGTGTTATATGAACTTAAATAGAACTAGGTCAGATATGGTTAGCTTCAAGTTGATTATTTGAACCCCCAATAGTGTTAGGTTATGTTAGGTTAGGTTAGGTTTGGTTAGGTTGGGTTGGGTTAGGTTAGGTTTGGTTTGGTTAGGTTAAAGTTGATTATTTCAATTAAATAGTATTAGGTCAGGTCAGGTTAGGTTAGGTTGGGTTGGGTTAGGTTTGGTTTGGTAAGGTTTGGTAAGGTTAGGTTAGGTTGGGTTTGGTCAGGTTAGGTTTGGTTAGGTTAAAGTTGATTATTTCAATTAAATAGTATTAGGTCAGGTCTGGTTAGGTTGGGTTTGGTCAGGTTAGGTTTGGTTAGGTTAAAGTTGATTATTTAAATTAAATAGAATTAGGTCAGGTCTGGTTAGGTTGGGTTGGGTTCTGTTGGGTTTTTTAGGTTTTGTTTAGGTTGGTTAGACTTAGGTTAGTAGTATTTTGGAAATGGTGTAACAATGTTACGTCTTTTCCGAAATATTGTTGTTTATCTTCATTTACTTCCCAAATAATAATATGCCTTTTCCAAAAAATTACTGTTTACAATTATCTACTTCCGAAACAAAATAAGCTTTCTTGAAATATTTTCTATCCTGGTATTAGAATTGTAAACTGATACAGCCTGAAGAATAGTGCAATATTTAAGTGTACTTTAAAAACACGATCCGTTAGTAGGTCACATTACTGACTAAATGATTACAGAAAAAGGTAGTTTTCGAAAACAACGAATATAACTGTATTGTTAAGAAATACTCGAAACTGAAGACAAACACTGCTATTTCTAAAACAGCAGTTATGAACAACACCGCTGTTTTTTTTTTGAATCGTGGCTGCTATTTCGAGAACTGCTCTACCGGGAACTGCTCATACGAGGTACACCCGGTGTAAGATACTGAAGGCAAGCGGAGCAAGAGAACGTCCTTAGACTTATTTGCATTATGTTATTTTTAGAACAAAGTGAATGACACTAGTGCATTGTGAGTCAATGTTTCTTATATAGGTTAGTCGATTTAATAATTGGATTCCAGCAAAAACAAAGGGGAAAAAAATTGGAAAACTATCAAGAACAAGTGCTTTCGTTTTACACACGTATCTGCGCTTGGGTTTTAGAAAATCATTTTTTGTAATACTTGATAATGAAAAAGACACGGAAGGAGTCTGTCTAAACCAAACGTTGCTCTATTTTCATCAACTGCTAGGTTTCTGTTTAAACCCTACAGAATGAGTGGAAAACCATTTTTAACGTATTGTGCTACTGAAGTAAGTGTTATTCCCCATGAGCTTAAATTCATTTCATCACAAAGGCTAAATGCAATGGATGAACCACACGCTATGCGCTAGTTTCGAGCCTAAAGTTCCTTATCTAGCTTCGAGCCCTAAGTCGAGCGGTCAAAACCCCTTTCGAGCTTTATTCTAGCCTTAACGAGTATTAAATTTAAATCATAATTTAAAATTACAAATCTATATATCGTAGATACTAAATTTAGGATAGCGAGATAGAAAACACGAGTACTGTACTACATTAGCACATACTAAACTAACACGCCCTCCCCACCCCAACCACACCTAGTTCTTAAACTTTAACCAAAACCATAAACTACTAGAGCCAATCTAACTAATGCTCGAACCATACACAGGAAAAAATCAACGAACCCACGCAAAACTCCGTACTCATAATCTGCCATGAGATTATATAACCACACAGTTGGTAAAACATATCAATTATCGCCCCTTATTAAAAAATCAATGTGGTAAATCGCAATTGTTTCCGACTGACAATTACGAATAAACATTCTCAACGGTGAAGTTCCATTAATTAAATATTGCCTTTAGGGGGATGAATAGGAGGACGGGGAAGGATGGCTAATTATTAAGCTTAATACATATTCTATATCATTAAATTACAGTTACCTTTATGGAGTACGTATTTTGAAACTGTGCCCGTGGACGTGGAAGGTCACTATAAAGAGTTGGTCGTAACAACAATTGCAAAGATGAACCTAAAGTAAGATTCGCTTCAGTTTAACCAAACTATTTCCTCCTTTTCACAGCTTTAAACTTCAACTTTTTATCACAAGCTTATATTTTCTTTCACTTGTTACTTTGTCAAATAGCGTTAAATGTTGTAAGCTAATTTAGACCCTCTTCCACATATCCGATCTAATTGAAACATTGCAAACACGTAATTCCGATGCCTATTTTTAATTCACTTGTTAATGAATTAATTTGAAATCTTGAAAGCTTATACTATCAGTAATGGTCCTAAAGTGATTGACTTTCCTTCAATGTGTTTTAAAATGATAACTTCTTTTTCTGGAATTTAAGTTACACCGGAATATTAACTGAGAGTGTTTTGGACTATGGTCTTGCTTATGGACCTGGCAATGGAACGGGCGTGCTGGGGATTTTATTAAGAAATGTAAGTTGAAGCAGGGATTCAAACCTCTCCTTGGAATGGGCCAAAACCCCGCGTAGCTTTCGCACATATCCCATGTTGCGATGGGTGTGGTGAAAGTGAGCACCAGAAGGTCGGTGAATGATATTAGAAGAATATAATACTTCTCTTCGACAGAAGTGTACCACAAAGAGCGATATTTTAACATGATTCTTCCAAAGGTTACTAAACCGAATCACATACGTGAAAAATAGTTCCCTCATCATTACTCTATTAGCGCTTAAATATTTTCCAAGGCGCGTTCGTGGATTTTCGTCCCACCCTAATACGAGGTTTGTGGGTGGATTGCTGAGGTTTAGTTCCAAACATTTATAGAATTCACCCAACGGTGCGATGCCCATCTTTAGTTTGAAAAGCAAACAAAAAGGGCGAGCCTGGAAATAATCATATTACAAAACTAAAGTATTAAGAGGATACTGTGTGTTATCCTTCTTCTATTATCCCCTTCTGAGGATATCTTATCTTCTTGAAGGCTAACGCAATATCAACCTAATTGTTCGACTGAACAATTACAGTTCCATTATCTACTTTACTAAGTTTTCCAGTAAATATAGAATTTTTTACGCGACATTATCTTACCCTTATCGGAGAGCAGTCAAAGCCGTCGTCAAAAAAACAGTCAAAAACACTGTTCTCCCGACTGAGCAAAACATTCTCCTGAATTGCAGTAGAACAGTTCCTGCTGTAGGATGGACATTAAACTGAGCAACTTGCACTTTTCGTGACAAGATAACTGACGTTCTTAATACGTAGTTTGGTCCATCCTCCTTTTACTCTAAAAATCATGTGACTAAATTAAGCATTAGTAGGGGTATGACTTTCTGTTTGAAGTGATAGTCACGGGTTTATCTAGAAATTTAAATGTAATGGAGTATTATTTTTGACGAGGAATCATATTAGAATTGAAAGCGACGCTTTCTGATATTTTGTGTTTCACTTTGAAAGGAATCAGATATCGCTTTCACCGGGTTCGACTTGAGGGGCGACACATTTAAGTACCTCGATTACACGAATGTACTAAAGGATGATGAATGGGTTATTTTGAGTTCGAATTACGCGGTTGATTATCAACCAATAGCGTCCTTTCTTACCGTATTTGATAATATGGTAAGTGCAACTAATCATTTTTAAAATTTGCATAAGTTAATGTGATTTGAATTTTTGCCAGACATGGCTACTTTTCCTGACTGCAATCATATTTTTTGCTATGATGAGATCTATTATAGAACTCGGATACAGAACTTTGGAAACAGAAAAGAAACATGGAACTGTCAGAGATACCTTTTTCAAAAACTTGTTTTCTTGCGTGACAGTAAGCCTAAACCAAGGTATGAAATTAAGGGAGCACAACAATTGGGTGAAAGACATTGGGTGACGACGACTACGTGTCCGACAACTGTTAGCGCGACAATTTTAGAGGCTGAAAATTTCTTGTCCGAGAATTAGGAGAATTTAAAAATTTGGGTGTGCTACAATTGGGTACTAATGAAACCGGCAGAGCGTCAATTGGGTGAATAAAAATGTTATTTTGTAAAAATGGTCTGAGAGGTCAGGTTAGGTTAGGGTTGGTTCAGTTAGGGCAGTTTCATCAGGTCAGGTTGGGTTAGGCTCAGTTTCGTCAAGTTGAGTTAGGATCAGTTTCGTCAAGTTGGGTTAGGCTCAGTTTCGTCAAGTTGGGTTAGGCTCAGTTTCGTCAAGTTGGGTTAGGATCAGTTTCGTCAAGTTGAGTTAGGATCAGTTTCGTCAAGTTGAGTTAGGCTCAGTTTCGTCAAGTTGGGTTAGGCTCAGTTTCGTCAAGTTGGGTTAGGCTCAGTTTCGTCAAGTTGGGTTAGGCTCAGTTTCGTCAAGTTGGGTTAGGCTCAGTTTCGTCAAGTTGGGTTAGGCTCAGTTTCGTCAAGTTGGGTTAGGCTCAGTTTCGTCAAGTTGGGTTAGGCTCAGTTTCGTCAAGTTGGGTTAGGCTCAGATTCGTCAAGTTGGGTTAGGCTCAGATTCGTCAAGTTGGGTTAGGCTCAGATTCGTCAAGTTGGGTTAGGCTCAGATTCGTCAAGTTGGGTTAGGTTCAGATTCGTCAAGTTGGGTTAGGCTCAGATTCGTCAAGTTGGGTTAGGTTCAGTTTCGTCAAGTTGGGTTAGGTTCAGATTCGTCAAGTTGGGTTAGGCTCAGATTCGTCAAGTTGGGTTAGGTTCAGTTTCGTCAAGTTGGGTTAGGTTCAGTTTCGTCAAGTTGGGTTAGGTTCAGTTTCGTCAAGTTGGGTTAGGTTCAGTTTCGTCAAGTTGGGTTAGGTTCAGTTTCGTCAAGTTGGGTTAGGTTCAGTTTCGTCAAGTTGGGTTAGGCTCAGTTTCGTCAAGTTGGGTTAGGCTCAGTTTCGTCAAGTTGGGTTAGGCTCAGTTTCGTCAAGTTGGGTTAGGTTCAGTTTCGTCAAGTTGGGTTAGGTTCAGTTTCGTCAAGTTGGGTTAGGTTCAGTTTCGTCAAGTTGGGTTAGGTTCAGTATCGTCAGGTCTGGTTCAGTTAGCTGAGGTCTGGCTCAGTTAGATCTGGTGTACAGTAAATGATAAGAAAACACGCAATTGCGTGAATCTTTGGTAGTAGCTCTCAATATATTGCATTCTGTGAACTACGAACGCGGTCCGAATTCCCCCGATTTACCAATACACTGACACATAGAGATATGCCCAATGCAATACCTCTCGGTGACATTCGTCATTCGGAGAGGAAAGAAATTCCTTCGTGTGGCCAGGGAGTAAGGAACGTTAGAGGGAGTTTTGATCTAATGCTAAAAAAACCGTCATACAGTGGCAAATGGTAAAGAAAGTGGGGGGTAGGAATTTTTATCTCCGTTCCTCAATGTTTGCTAACGCGCAGGCGCGAGTGACGTCGTTTACTACCGCCAGCAGAGAGAATTTAAAAATTCTCTCTGCAGCCAGCGCCAGCTTCCGCTTCCATCTTGGAAGAGAGAAGTACTGGAATGGAAAATACGATACCTCTAACATAAGCCGTACGTACCCAGGCGCGGGACAGGAGGGGGGCGAATTTGGTTGAACGTCAGTCTGTAGCGGCACCTAGTGTTGAAATTTATTCTTATTTTGTGAAATTCGTCTGCTTTTTTCAGTTTCGAAAAAAATAAATTCAGTGACGGGCGGGAGGCTGGTTTAGGCTAACTTTTCCAAAGTTTAGCAACGCGCAATTCGCAACGGTTTTTATTATTTTGACTCTGTTTAGTTATGGGGAAGTACTGCTGTTACATTAATTGTAAAAGTGACTTCCGATATCATAAAAATATAAATAAAGAGTACTTCCCTCTTCCAAGCCTGAACGTTCGCCATAAAAATAAAAGTACTTTTTTTTTCAAAATTACTCTTAAAGGTGGCAGCACTATATGACGTTCAACCAATTGCGCAATTCCGTGTCCCGAGCTTGGGTACCGCAAGATTTCCCTTCCAGTTACTTCCCTCTTCCAAGCTTCCATCGACTTCTGCCCCACTCACTCTGTTCGACTCGCCGTCGAGATAACCGGGAAGCCCGGAAGGCGAATTTGCGGTATCGTTCGGTAGGCGTTATAAAATATTCAACGTTTTAAAGCTCAAGTTTCGAAATTTTTTGAGACATTTACCAAGTCTTCAACTAAATATTATAACATTTTCTTTAAATTTCAACATAAATATAGCTCTGAGAATAAAATTAGACACGAAAACTACAATAAGCCTTGGTTAGATATCATCGGCTGAGGCCGAGCGGCGCATCTCGAGCCGCCGGCGGCCGGGCTTGCCGTAACGGCGAGAACAGAAAAATACCTCGTTAAAAAACAGATGCACGACGGTTTTTAAATTTGACGCATGCGCGCGAACACCGCGTTGAGTCCCCGAGTCAGCGCCAGAGAGAGACGATTTTAGCCACGAATCTAACGAACGCGCCTATTCACTTTAATACTCCCTCTAACGTTCCTTACTCCCTGGTGTGGCTATACGTTTTCCTGTAATTTTATACACTATCTACTAGAGCCTCTTCAAATGTTGGGGGTAGTCTTTGGATCCAAATACCGGATGTTACATATTAACACTATATCAAAAAGAGTTACTATATCTGATAAGTTACTGTAGCACATTGCTAAAATACCAATTTATTGTAGGGGTGCGCAACCTTTCGAAGTACGATTGTCTTAAATTCGCAGTGTGGTGTTTTGTGATATCATGTTTCATCGTTACCCAGTGTGTTTCTGGGAACATACTTTCGAAGCTAACGCTTCCACCGAAAAATATCTTCATCGAAACCCAAGAAGATATTGTAAGATACCCCGATTTGCCCCTTTACATTGTCAAGAATGCGCCAATTGAGAAATTCTATCAGGTGAGTCTTTAAAACATTTCTAAACTCAATAAAAGATTCCGAATAAAATAAATTAAAATATAACTTTTTTAATGCACAATAAAATATCTAACTTCATAATATATATTTCAGAATCCTTTCCAAGGTGAAATTGGAAGAAAAATACAAATGCTAATTGAGAGGCAAGGCATGATAAAGACGTTTGACGATATAGATTATCAGCAAGATTTTGAAGATCTGTCAAATAACAAATTATGTGCTTTTCTACCACTGAGTACAATACAAGAAGGCGTCCGATTCCTCGAGCTATGCGACGTTTTTGTCAATAAGATTCATCTCTCTCAAAGAAACGTTTTCACGGAAAAAGTTGTCTTTCCCTTTCGTAAAGGAGCAGACCCCTACATAAAATCTGTTTTCAGAAAAACGTAGGTTGCAATTTTGCGTACAATTGTGACCGGGCATAATATTAGTGGTATGAATTAAATGACGTCTTACCAGTTAATGTATTTGAAATTGTAGCGTACAAATCGCATATCTCAATGGTTTGAAATATGCTCTTTCTCATAGTATAGTCATTGTTTTAGGGTGCAAAAGCGGTAAAACAATTTCACATGTTCATAAAAACCCAGAAGTTGGTTTTAGTGCAGCAGAATTTTATGATAATTATGATAAAATTTGTAACTCAAAAACGATATAAAGCCTATATACATTGCTATTTATAAGCTTCCGTAGTCAAACGATGTATTTGGAGTATTTTGAAACTAGTTTAGTACAAGTTGGGAAAACCAAAATATTACCTCTCCGAGTCAAGAGGTCTACTACTACAAAGTTATTTACCTATATATGGAATTATTTCTCTTTTTTGAAGTAAAAATTTACGAAATATTGAAGCAGTATTCCAAGCATAGCGAATATACAGTAAAGCAGACAACATTTTACATCCAATAAGGATAAATCTTGGACACATGGACTTGTTCGGAAACAAGAATCAGTCAATGGCAAAAAAAACAGGAAATGAAGTCTACGCTCCAGCTGCTTACCCTATATTCTGATAGCTACATTCACAACTGGTTAGCAGTGTAAACACTATCGTCTCGTCTCACCTCAACAATATTCTTAGTTTGCCAACATGAGTGTTAACGTTAAATAATACCAAAGCTAAATTGTAGCTAGACGCACTGCTAGTCAATGCGCACCATAAAGAGATTAATAGCTCTGTAGCTTAGCCCTACTATTCTAATTGCCACCATGATCTTCTCTTCTATTATAAAATCTTAACCTGACTATTTAAGAGTGTATTTAACTTTCGGCTCAGTCTGAACCGTTGATGTCTCTTCATTTCAGACACGAAAATCAAAACCCAAAGTTTGCTTCACTTCAGGCCTCAATTATTTACTCTTTAGTTCACTAAGCCTATTGGGGGAAATACTAGATATACCCGCCGGAGTTTAGGTCTTAGCTTCCTTCATGAAATCACTAAACCAAGAATTACTCTATATACAGATGTAGTATAGCTTAAGTAATATATAAACAGCCATTTCAAATAATAATACTAAAATAAATCTTTGGAATATCAAAATGAAACAGAGCTTTAAAGCTACAAAAGTACTAAATGCATCATAATTACGAAAAATATTTCCACATATTCACTTTATATTAAGGATAAAGGGAATATTAAGGTTCTGTAGGATTTCTTTACACATCAAAACAAAACGAACTTCTAACGTGGCGCACTAGTGTAACAACGGACGGACACACACAGACAATCAAATAGACAGCTTTTCAACCCTTTTCGTACTAATTTTGAATTGAGAAACAAGATTATCTTAAATAAAAAATAAATATAATTATTATTTAATATTTTCTTCGTTAGTTATTCGCCTTATTGAACGTTACATCGTTTTAAAAAAGAACAATTAAACATTCTTGAGAGACTTGACTAATATTGGCGTTTGAAATGAAGCATACGCCGGTTGCTTTGCCTTGCTCAAATAGGTGGTATATAAGGGTGTCGAACTACAGCTAAAAGCAAGAACAACCGCAATTGCGAAAACCTTTGGTGGTCAACCACCCTAGGGAGGCTAGACGTTTCTCGTAACCCTAGCTGATCGCCGCGAATGTCTTAAACCCAACGATGACGATGGAGTTAGAAGCCAATGAGACAGATTGGTGTCTATGTGGAATAGACGGAAGACCAGTACATGGTGGTGTTTAGAAGCCAGTGTGTACAGACTGGTGTCCAAGTGGGATGGACAAAGACCAGAAGATGGTGGTGATTAGAAGCTAGTATGTACAGACTGGTGTCCAAGTGGAATGGACGAGGACCAGAAGATAATGGTGATTAGAAGCCAGTATGTACAGTTTGGTGTCCTTGTGGAATGGACAAAGACCAGAAGATGGTGGTGTGAGAACTCAAGTAGAGGAGCTATTTCCGTGACTGTGAATGCAGTTCGGAGATGGCGAACATGTTTGCTCCGATTTGGAAATTGCGAACGCGGTCACGTGGGTGTAACAACAGACACACACACAAACAAACAAACAGACACACACGATCGTTACAGAACCTCTCCGTGACATACGTCACTCGGAGAGGTAAAAAATAGTTAACGGTAGTTAAAGCGTTATGATATTTAGTAACCTGTCACCTCGTGAAATGAAAAATGATTTTCGGACAGTATCTAGTTCTTAAGATCAACATACCATAAAAAATGCACTTTCTTCGTCGTAGGTGAAGGGGTTCTGGAGCGAAGATGCCCGTTTCCACACAATTTTCGAGAATCATAGCCCATTTCCACACAATTTTCGAGAATCATAGCCCATTTCCACACAATTTTCGAGAATCATAGCCCATTTCCACACAATTTTCGAGAATCATAGCCCATTTCCACACAATTTTCGAGAATCATAGCCCATTTCCACACAATTTTCGAGAATCATAGCCCATTTCCACACAATTTTCGAGAATCATAGCCCATTTCCACAAAGCTTTCGAGAATCATAGCCCATTTCCACACAATTTTCGAGAATCATAGCCCATTTCCACACAATTTTCGAGAATCATAGCCCATTTCCACACAATTTTCGAGAATCATAGCCCATTTCCACACAATTTTCGAGAATCATAGCCCATTTCCACACAATTTTCGAGAATCATAGCCCATTTCCACACAATTTTCGAGAATCATAGCCCATTTCCTCACAATTTTCGAGAATCATAACCCATTTCCACACAATTTTCGAGAATCGTAGCCCTTTTCCACACAATTCTCGAGAATCGTACCCCATTTCCACACTTTTTTCGAGAATCATAGCCCATTTCCACACAATTTTGATGGCCCATTTGCGCACAGTTTTTGCATCGAAATTTTACTTCACCCTTTTCCGCAAAGATTTAGGTTTGAATTGCTTTGGGTAGGGTTTGGTTAGGATTTGGTTCAGTTAGGGTTAGGCTAGGTAGCGCTTCGCTAGGCCAGCAGCAAAACATTCAGGGTTTTACCTTTTAAAATGTAATCAACAAGAAAATAAAAATGTTTTATTTGCAAACTGTGCGGAAATGAAAAATTGCGGAAAGGAGCTATAGGTTTTAAAGGTGTGAATAATAAAACTGTGCGAACGGGCGACCTCCTTCTGGAGATACAGTGCTCAATCGTGGGTGAGCGGATACAAAATATGGCAATCTATATCTATTTAAATCGAAGTCCTGACTGACTGATTGACAGATAATCAACGCTCAGCCCAAACCGCTTGCCCTAGAAGACTGAAAATTTGCAGGAAGTTCGTTACTCATAAGTAGTAGGCGCGTACTAAGAAAGATTTTTCCAATGCGCCGCATCTTAATAAATGGCGCCCAGAAATGTAAAACATCTTCTCTGTGCTACAAACTCCGATCGTTTCAAGTTGTTTAGAAACTGGTTTCCTTTATCCTATAGATGGGCTGAATGGTCTTTTGGGTTCGATTTGTTGCCATCTTTTTAAATGGCAGCCAAAGACTTAAAAACCCTACTTTATGGAATAATGTCCGCATGAGAAGTAATAAAAAATGTCCCGAGTGCCTTCGCTCTCTTAGGGTGCTACAAAAATATTAGTCATCAGTAAAATCTACCCATTCTTTATATTATTTTGATGGAAGTTCTAATTACACGCGAGCAACGCCGTGGGTAACAGCTAGTATTATATGAATACAAGGCATTATGTGGACTTTTTATTAATAGGCCATTCCTATAATTACTTGTAGAGAAACCAACACGCACGGGTGGAAAGGTTTCTTCCAATTCGCCAAGAGGCAACGCCAGATGCAGCCACACTTCACTTAACGTTAGCCAACTTGCATTGCCTCTAGCATCCCTACGCCCTGTAAACTTCTCTTCACCAATGGCAATAATAGAACGGTCTATACCATTTGAAGAGGTGTTGCACTGGGATGGAACGAGAACGGAAACATTTCTAAAGTTCTAGATAGATCTTTGGTAGCGCAGCGCCAGAACGGCAAGCTAAGATACCATTATAGTTTTCAACAAGTTCAATTATTATATTTTAAGATAATTACTCTGACTCAGACAAAAGATAACACAAGAATTGCTCACACATTTTTATGGTCCCCTTAGAATTTCTTAGTTCCCAAATTATTTCAATGACCGCCAACCATTTTGAACTTTTCTTTGCAGGTCACAAGCGTTGCTAGAGGCAGCCATAATTTTTCGTACACTGTCTTTCGGCCATTGGCTATCGGAAAAATGTCTAGCGGAAAATCACGTTACGACAACATCCAAACATTACTTATCACCGAAACACTTTAAAACTGCATTTAGTATTTATTTCGTCTTGCTAGCCATTTCACTAATAGTTTTGGCAGCAGAACTTATTCTTTCAAAACTAAAACAACGCCGACCTCTAAAAAACAGAATCTTGCCTTTTCCATAAATATTCTTGGAACTCTAATTGCGAGTATATTTTATCAAGAACGACTGAACTTACCTAAAACTTGACATGGCACAAAAAAGGGCACGCTTCGAAATAAGACAAGTCTACAAGTCCACAACCAGTTTATTAATTCGTTGGACCACTTTATAGTAGAATGCCAACATAGATTTAGGAAACTGGACCTTGGGACTTCAAAATAGCTGGGGTCACAATGAGGACCAGTTTCCAAGAAAAAAAATATTATATTTTATTACTGCCTAGAAAGGCAGTAATAAATATCAAATTTAGGATGGATCACCGGTTTATCATAATTGACATTATGTTGCGGTCAAGTGGTGCTAGTTACGCGAAGTGCGACTTTGTCCTCAAAAATAATTAATGTTCAACTCACTTTAAAAAACATAATGAAAACTCGTTAATTTCTTAATTACGATAAGGTTCGTATGTAACCGTAGATACCCAATTCCCAACTAAAATCTAGCTCGATAGGAGTCTAACGGTAAACAGTGATCACTTACAGATAAAAAACGCAAAAACCTTTAAACCTTGAGTATATATTGAACTAGTAACGTCAATAGGCCAAAAATGACGCGAAAGTCCTGTTGTTTCGAAATGAACAAGTTGGGAAAACCAAAATATTACCTCTCCGAGTCTAAAGGAGGACTACTTACAAACTTATTTACCCAGATATGGAAATGTTTCTTTTTTTATGAGCAAATAGTGAAGTTAAAATTTATGAAATATTAAAGCAGTATACAAAGCATAGCAAATATACTGTAAATCAGACGATATTTTACATCCAATAAGGATATACTTGTACACATTAAAATCATCCGATGGGGGAAAAACGGGAAATGAAGAGATAAAACTTTGGAGGGATATTACCTTTACGTGTTTGTAAAGGCCCAATTTTCTACTCCTCAACTGTATACCCTCTATGTTCAAAGCCATATTCACAACAGGGTTGCCATGTAAACACTATCCTCTCGTTTCACCTCAACGATTTTCTTAGTTTGTCAACATGACTGTTAACGTTACATAACACCAAAGCTAATTTGTGGCTACACACACTGAAGGTAAATGCGCACCATAAAAAGCATGAAAACACGAAGCTATAATCCGATTGCGATCAGACCTTTCTCTGATCTGGGCTGCGTTCAGCAGAGCTCACCAAAAAAGACAGCGGATTTGGAAAACGTTTACCTGTGAGCTCTTTCGTCATATCTTTTCTCCGGTCATCGGTGTTTTAAAAATGACGCTAGCGCAATAAAGCGTGCAAGGTACCAAGGCTTAACAAAAATTGTATGATAACATATTTTAAGAGATAGATAACAACAACTTTTATAATTAAAATTAGAAACTAACATGTCTCTTAAACTTCTCGCGTGATCAACTTGTTTCACGCTAATTAAATAGCTCTAGTACCATCATAATCAGCAAGAGCTTTTTGTATTAATTCCTCCATGCTTTTTTCGCCAAGCTGAGAACTACGCGTTTTACGTCACGTTATCCAAAAACCCGACTATTTTCCTTGAAGACCGTGCTGGCTCAGCGCTGAGCACCGTGACGTCTAAATTCAATAACAAAATCCCGTTCTGTAGGACACTGCTAACAGCGCTGAGTTCTGCTGAACGCGGCCCAGATTTCCACCATGATTATAAAGTCTAAGCCTAATTATTTAAAAGTGTATTTAACTTTCGGCTCACTCTGAACCGTTAATGTCTCTGTATTACAGAAACGAAAACCAAACCCAAGCGTTTACTTTTTGGTTCAATAGGCCTATTGACAAATAAAAGTTCATTTGACCAATATGGATGCGTTCTTCTTGAAATCACTTTAGAAAAAATTATGCTATAAACAGATGTAGTATAGCTTAAGTAATATATAAACATCGATTTCAAATAATAATAATAAAAAATATTCTTGGGATATCAAAATGAAACAGAGCTTTATAGCTACAAAACCACTAAAGGCATCGAAATTACGAAAAATATTTCCATATATTAATTATACATTATGAGAAAACCAAATATTAAGGTTTTGTAGGATTTTTTTCCACAAAACAAAGCGAACTGCTAACGCGGTGCACTAACGGACGGACACACACAGAATAAACATAGGCTGCTTTTTAACTCTTTCCGTTTTAATTTTGAGTTGAGAAACTAGATTATCTTAAATATTAAAACAAGGAGTATAAACCTATTAGTGGAAACAGTATTTTTATTCAAATATGAAACAATCCCGCTTATGTTTATTATCTCTGGACATTGGTAAAAATTCACTCCATTACTCCTAGGTATTCACAGAATTTTAGTTCTTTATAACTGAAATTCATCTGATTATGTTTTAAAAAAATATTTTTCCTTATCATTGTGGTGTTTCGCGACGGTAAAAAATATTTAAATACGCCGCTAATAAAATATATAGTTTCAACTTCTTAATTCTTTAAGAAAAGAAATTTAAAACACCCAAGGAGTATGAACAGAGGTGTGGAAGTTTCAAAGATGGCCGTGGATTGAAAACATCTTTCTAATTGTGTACCAACAACGCGAATGTGCCCAAAACACACTTACGATAGTATCGCACTTACCAACCGTTACCTCTCTAACTGAGACAGTGACACAACAAACTGCATTTTTTATTTATCCTAATTCAACTCCTCTACTCCGTCTCTATTAACATCAATACTCGACCTATTTTAATTTTCTAGAGTTTCCATGATTAGTAATACAGTGGGCGAAATTCTTAAATACTCGCTCTATATTAACTATGAAATGTGTACAGTGTATCGACTTTATACGCAATCTTCATTACTCGTCCTATATTAACTTTGACTATATGGTTTTAGTTAGCACAGATTTTTCTTAAATAATTAAATAAATATAATTAATATTAAATATTTTCTTCGTTAGTTGTTCGCCTTATTGAGCGTTACATCGTTTTAAAAAAGAATAATTAAACAACCTTGAGAGACTTGACTAATATTGACGTTTGGAATGAAGCATACTCCGGTTGCTCGCCTTACTCAAATAGGTAGTATATAAGGGTGTCGAACTACAGCTAAAAGCAAGAACAACCGCAATTGCGTGAACCTTGGAGGAAGACCCCTCCATTGGAAGGCTAGACGTTTCTCGTAACCCTAGCCGATCGCCGCGTATGTCTTAACCTTAAGGATGATGGTGGTGTTAGAAGCCAGGTGTACAGACTGGTGTTCATGTGGAATGGACAAAGACGAGAAGGTGGTGGTGTTAGAAGCCAGGTGTACAGACTGGTGTTCATGTGGAATGGACAAAGACGAGAAGGTGGTGGTGTTAGAAGCCAGGTGTACAGACTGGTGTCCATGTGGAATGGACAAAGAAGAGAAGGTGGTGGTGTTAGAAGCCAATAAGTACAGACTGGTGTCCATGTGGAATGGGCGAAAGACTAGAAGATGGTGGTGTTTAGAAGCCAGTAAGTACAGACTGGTGTCCATGTGGAATGGGCGAAAGACTAGAAGATGGTGGTGTTTAGAAGCCAGTAAGTACAAACTGGTGTCCATGTGGAATGGGCGAAAGACTAGATGATGGTGGTGTTTAGAAGCCAGTAAGTTCAGACTGGTGTCCATGTGGGGTGAACAAATGAACAGAGTTGTTAGACAGGCAATACAATTTCCGGGACTGTAAATGCGGTCTGGAAATTGAATACACGTTTGCTCCGATTTGCAAACTGCGAACGCGGTCACGTGGGTGTAACAACGGACAGACACACACACAGACACACACACAGACAGACACACAGACACGTCGAAATTAGAACCTCTCCGTGACATACGTCACTCGGAGAGGTAAAAACAGGAACGCACCATGTTTCAGCTCATTGGTGATAGGGGCGCTTTTACAGAAACCAACTACCCATCGCGGAAACATGGTGCGTTTTCCTTTCTCAAAATACAGGGATTTCACGCCATTTGTTGCCTATGATGCTACTCGGTCTATAAATATTCTATAAAAAAATCACTTAATATTAACTCTTCGCACATTTTTAAGTCTATTTCTTTCATAACTTAAAGGTTTAAAAATACGTATTATCTTCGTGTTTGTAATTATTAGCCACGAGTTTTGTCCGTGGACGAAAGCCAACAGAATATTTTTCTTCCTACGTTTCTTTGTTTTATTACCCCATTAGAAACTTGAAAGAGAAACAAAAAATCATTTAGAGATCATTTTAAACAAACTCAACCTTTTTTATTGTTTAAAATAGAGTAGGCCAATAAAACCTTTTTTAAAACACGTTCTCCCTTGAAAAATATTTATTTCATGATAAAATGTTTTAGGAAAATGGAATTGTTGTTGAAAAATCTGAGATAAGTAATATTATTTTCAATTAATTTATAGGAAATCAATCCATTACCAGTAAAATTAGGAGATTAAATTAAATTTTAATTTAATTCAACCGCTCCCTTAGAATAAAAGATTAGTAAAGGGTCCACGTTTAATATTCAGGCTTACAATTACAAAGGAGGGTAATGAAAATAATATTGCATGGATCCAATCAACGATTTAATCTTCTCGGGAAAATAGGGAGATATATTTATATTTTATTCCTTTATTCATTCATTACTATTTCATATAGCTAGTATTTGAGCTACTTGGAAGCCACCACAAAATTCACATTGAAACCCTACACTTTATTTAGCTTCGATATCTTTTCATAAGCAGCTCAAACTCTGTAAAAACATTAGTGAAACGGTCAACTTATTATCTTCAGGCTTTTATTTACAAAGGGAAGTAATGAAATGTTGTTGCATGGACCAATGAACGATTTTGTCTCTTCTGGGAGTTTCTATTTAACTTATGCAAACAAACAGAGAGACAATGAGGCAAGATAAATTCTTTTAGGCCGCATAGTTGACTCGTATCGCTACATTTTTAGTCTTACGATAAATAAGCCAGTAAAACTTTCTACAGAAGCGAGAGTGCGCACTTACTTTCGTTACTTTCCGAATCATTTCATCGTCCTCACCAAAAATTGGTAATATTAGAAGTGAGTTGAGACTAGAAGTGAAGGGCTCTAGCATTGATAGTAGATCCTGGTACTAGTGAACAAATTTGAGGATTTTATGCCGCTTCCCACGCGCTAAAACTAGAGAGAAAAAAATTGGTCGAGTTCCAAAAACATTTCCTACCCCCTTCCCTTTCAACATAAAGCGGCGGAACACGGACCCGGCTCCTTGAATCTAGTTCGGCCGTCTACCACCGCGAGCGTCTCACGTTTTGGAGGGAAAATCCAGAAACCGCTACCAGAGGGCCAACCGTTCGTGTGTTATCAAGAATATTCACTTTCGACGAGTGAAGAATTTGGTTAGCTCAGTACTTCTGGTCTCATCTCACTTCTGGTAATATATAAGAAATTATTCTTTTGTGTTTACAAGGGATCTAAGAAAGACGTTCTTCGGTACAGCGTCAAAATGTAACTTATGCAATTATAATGTATTAAACCACGGAGCAGACTGGATCCTAGGTGATCACTAATAAAAACTGTCTTTATAGACAAAGACGGGAAAGAGTAAGAGATAAGTGTAGAAAATTAATTGCCTGAAGTAGCAGATATTCTATTTTCACTTTTGAACACATGATCATAAAACATCAATTATTTGAAACAATTCTTATTTTTACCGCTCTCTTAGAATACACGCATTCCTGACTTTAATAGTTTGATATTCTTTATGAAATTAATAACATAAGCACCATAAATTGATTATCTAATAGTCTTAGATTTTACTACACATGCATAAATTTACAATCACTATGTTCCGACCACAATAATTACCGACCAACGTTCTTGCTATTTTTTAATTGCTTTTCGCTTGCCAAAGAATGTATGTATACATAGACAGAACCACTTGCACAACCTTTTCAAATTGTAAACAAAATAATTACGCCCATTGATTATTCTGAAGTACATGAAGAGGATATAACATGAATGACCATTATCTTGGATTTCGATTTTGCGTGAATATGATCGAATATAACTGTCAACGCGTCGCTAAGCACACTAACAGCTGGCGTTTTTGCCAGAGCAACTAAAGGAAAAGTTCAGGCAATATAATATCATACCTTAAAGTAAAGACCTTATTTCCAAAAATAGAAGTGAAAATATTAAAAATTAACTACCATTTATATAGTCTTAAAAACGCTGACCACTGCCTCACCATAGCAGACGCGTCTAAACATGACGAAGCAGTAATTAGCGTCTTTAAGACTAATTAAGTGCTAATTATTTTGTAATTAGAGATCATTTATTTATTTTTATTTTCCCTTTAATATTTAGACCGTTATTTGAAGGAATAATTTTTAGAACTGTGATCTTTTCCTTTACGCAGTTTCATATTTTTGGGACGCCGGGCTCCGAAAACATTTTTTTACTTGGATTAGTTCGAGTAAATGCGATAACAATTTTACGATCAATTTCATGATGACATTAGCGGAATTTCAAAACACAATCCATAGATCATAAGTAGGACTGTATCTTAAGTAAGACGATTAACACTAGTGGGGAAAATGCCGCTACAAATTCACAGTTTCTAGTTCTTAACCCAACTTATATTTTGTAAATCGCTAAGCATCCAATTTTGTAGTTCATACTTTTTTACGAAAGCACACAAAAATTTCAGTGTTATACCAACGATTGTGATTTTCACCATTAATTTTACCAATATTTTACTGCTGTTGAATGCCATGAGCTTCGCACTTGGGATCCAATAAGTGAAGAAATATTTGAAGGTCAAACGCTTTCATAAACTAAAGTCAGAATATGTAACCATGGATATGTATAAATACTAACGTACTATGGATTCTCATGTCTTACATCCCACAAGGCATTTCACTTTAGAGTCCGTTAAACAGGGATGAAATATAGATTGTAAACCCCCACCGTCGTGAGTGAGAAAGATATTAGTATTTTATCTTTCTGCTCATGGGTGGAATTCCAAACCCACCACTCAAGGTTGTCTGGAGAGAAATAATTTTTATTCCCCACGTGCCTCGATTTAGAGCCGTCCCACATCCACGGGTGTAATGAGAGGCTGACGTATTGGTCTAGTTAGGAATCCATAATACGTTAATATTTACCATGGTGTAACATATTGATGGCTAGCGGAGCAAGAGGACATCCTAAGACTTATTTGAATTATGTTATTTTTAGTGCACTATGAATCCTTTCTCGGATGAAACTAGTGCATTGTGAGTTAATGTTTCGCCTATAGGTTAGTCGATTTAATAATTTGTATCCAGCAAAACAAGGGGAAAAAATAGAAACATTATTAAGAACAAGTTTTTCGTATTATACACGTATCTGCGCTTGGGTTTTAGAAATTTACTTTTTGTAATACTTTACAGAGAAAAAGACACTAACAGAGTCTGTTTAAACCAACTCGTTGCTCTATTTTCATCAACTGCTAGGTTACCGTTCAAATCCTACAGAATGAGTGGAAAACCATTTTTTACATATTGTGCAACGGAAGTAAGTGTTATTCCCCAAGGGTTTAATTTTATTTCATCACATCGGGTTTAATTACACAAATAAGACTATATGAAATATGTCAGATACAGGATATCACACACATAAATGCGATGGATGAACCGGTACCAATACCAAACGCTATGCGCTAGGCCAGTTAGAGCCATGATTTTCTAATTTTAACCCAAGCCTCGAGCCTAAAACATACTCAACGGTGAATTTCCATTAAAGAGTTAGTGCCATAATTTTCGTCATCCACAAACTTAAAATGCGAAAAACATCCTTGAAAAATCTAGTTTATTATGACATGTTTACTTTTGTATTTGGTTTCGTAGCAATTTATTTATAAAATTGCAGTCAAAGTTTTGTGTTTGGAAAAGGCCTAGTTAAAATTTTGTTTCTCTTGACGTAGAAAGGAGAAATTTTCTCTCTAGATATCGCTCACGTGACGCCTGTTAGTGTCTCAGCGCCGCGTTAAGCCTATTTTATTCAGATTCGCGCGGCATTGGCATACACGGGAGTCGCGGGGGCGCGCGCTTAGCTTTTCCGTGAGATGCCATGAGTGACGTAGCAAGGAGAAAAATCTTCTGCGCAAATTTGCTTTTGCCCCTAAATTTCAAGTTTTCGAAGTGTTTTTTCTGTGTTTTCTCTCTTTTAAATATCTATCAAGTATATTTTTGGAATCAGAAGAGTATAAACTCTCAAAAAAGTAAGGTTTTCTTTAGATTTGAGATAATTTTTAAATCAGGTCGCTATTCCTTTAACTAAATATTGCATTTAGGAGTTGAAAAGAATGACGGAAAGAATTGTTAATTATTAGGGTTACGTTACGTATTCTATGTCATTATATTACAGTTACCTTTATGGAGTACGTATTATGAAACTGCGCCCGTGGACGTGGAAGGTCACTATAAAGAGTTAGTCGTAACAACAATTGCAAAGATGAACCTAAAGTAAGATTCGTTTCGGTTTAACTATTTTCTAAATTGTATCGCTTTAAACTTTAACTAACAAGCTTATATTTATTTCACTTGTTACTTTGTCAAATAGCGTTAAATGTTTTAAGCTAATTTAGACCCCCTTCCACAAATCCTATCTATTTGAAACATTGCAAACACACGTAATTCCGATGCCTATTTTGAACTCACTTGTTAATTAATTAGGGTGAAATCTCGAAAGCTTTAACTATCAGTAATGGTCCTACAGTGATTAAGTTTTCTTTTAGTACATTTTCTAATGCTATTTTTCATAAATTTTTTAAACTTCTTTCTCTGGAATTTAAGTTACACCGGGATATTAACTAAGAGTGTTTTGGACTATGGTCTTGCTTATGGACCTGGCAATGGAACGGGCGTGTTGGGGATTTTATTGAGAAATGTAAGTTGATCGAAGCAGGGATTCATACCTCTCCTAGGAATGGGCCAAAACCACAAAGCGAGGGGGAAACCACTTGTGAAATCAGGTGTACAAAATTTTTGAAATCACGATTGAAGTCCATAAATTATTTTTGAAGTCTCTATAAATCGCAAAATTTGGTTGAAATCTCGGAAGTCTTAGGAAGTCAATAGAGAATCCCTTGAAGTCATGCGAAGTCCCTTGGAAATCGCTTGAAGTCATGCGAAGTCTCTTGGAAATCTCTCGAAGTCTCTCGGAAGTCTCAAGGAAATCCGTTAAAAATGTCATGAAGTCTATTGAAATTCCGTTTCAAATCTATTCAAGCCTCATGAAGTTCCTTGCATATGAATTTTTTTCTCTCATTTAGTTTCTTAAAGATTGGGTCAATAGGTTTGGATTGGAGCAATATTCCACCTGATAGGCAAAATACATACACCAGTGATAAGCGAAATTTTAAGGTTCTTTTGCACTTTACTTCTAATGTTTACGGTCAAGCTACACAGCTTATGTTAGTCAAAGAATACGATAGTATTGTTTAAGGTTTGCGGGGTTTTTTTTGAAAAATCGTAGCTGGAAATTTCCTCTTCTACAACTATTATTTTCAAGAGTCTTGGTCCGTTTTGGAGTAACGCCTCCTCTACAGAGGTCACTCAATTTTCAGCCGTTTTTGGGGGTGCAATGCAACCAGACCCTCGTGCCAGACACTTTCCCCCAGTATTTTTTGCCTTTTTGGACTTATTGTCGGCGGCTAATCATACCGTTTTCAAAGAATATTCGTAAACGATATATTTTTATTTGTGACTAAGTTTTATGGGTAAATACATAAAGAAGGATTAGTTAATTGAAAAATATAACAAATCGTCACTATCGAGTGACGTATCTAGTCTGGAGAAATGGCGATCGCGCTCAGAATCATAAGATCATGGATAAAGAAAGCGCATGAGGAAATTTGTTTTCATGTTGTAGGATAGTTTGAAAACAAATTTCCTCTCGTGCATTCTTTATCCACGGCTTAACTATAAATCACGTGTCAAGTCACGTAAAAAATCACGGCGTGATGACGATTTCAAGTATAGCAAGACCAAGAAGTTATATCTAGTATCTCAGAGAGAAGGTATAAATTCGCCAGATTTCCAGCTTTATCTCCAGTCCAAACGTAGGTCCGGAGTCAATCCCCGTCTCTAAATTACAACCAGCATCTCATTGGTTCTTGAAAACGCACGTCAGCGCGACGACGCGAGTGACGAAAATTACAGTCATAATTTCCGACTGAGGAGAGGCGAAATAGCCCAGCACCTCCTTTTACGTCCCCCCTTGTATTTTGAAAGGGGGACTGGGACTAAGGCGCGCGAATACAAAGGCATCTTATACCTTCTCTCTGAGATACTGATATAACTTCTTGGCAAGACCAAATACTTTATATAATCACCTATTGGCTTAATAAACTATTATTTAACTAAATTGGGAACCTTGATTTCGAAACGTGTAAGAAAATAATAAAAAGTCAGAGAATACGACATAAAAGCTGCCTATTTAAAAATTGCGCCATCTAGTTCTCTAAGCCATGAATCCGAGTATGAATCAGACGATAATCACCTGAAAAACACAGCCCACGCACTCACGAACGTGATCGAGTTAGCTATGCCATAAAAAAATCTTTCCGTAAATGGCGACCGATCACGTGATCATATTTTTCCCGGCGCAGAATTCTTGCGAGTGAGACATAAGCGGCGATCAAAAGGACCAAAACTATTCGGGCTTGTATCTGCGCCATATAATTCGGCATTGATATTTGCTTTTGGTTGCTCTGCACCATAGTACTTAATTGCAAAGTACATAGATACTTTTCAATTATTGCAATTTAATGAAGTCTTGAGAAAAAATAGAAATCGGCTTTAGTCTATAAATTCTGTTGAAGTCACTAGAAGTCTTCACATATTATATTGAAGTCACTTGAAGTCTTTAAATTATGTTGAAGTCACTTGAAATCTTTACAAACTATATTGAAGTCTATAAATTATGTTGAAGTCATATTGAAGTCTATAAATTATATTGAAGTCACTTGAAGTCTTTATAAATTATATTGAAATCTCTTGAAGTCTTTATAAATTATATTGAAATCTCTTGAAGTCTTTTTAAATTATATTGAAGTCTCTTGAAGTCTTTATAAATTATATTGAAGTCTCTTGAAGTCTTTATAAATTTTATTGAAGTCATTTGAAATCAAATACAGTTAGTGAAGTCTTTGAAGTCAAATGAAGTCTATGATAGTTCAATTGAAGTCATTTGAAATCTGAAATCAGGTGTACAAAATTTTCTTAGTGGTTTCCCCCTCGCCACAAAGCCTATGCTGCAATTAATGTGTTTAAAGTCTGAACAGCATAGGTGTCAACACTCACCTCTTTTCAGTGAGACCAGGCGCGATTTGAGCGGGGCTATTCAAATTGATAAGCTCACGAGCCCGAGACGAGCCTGAAAGTTTAAGAAATACAGCTTGAGATCGGGCTCACATTACATCACAAACAAAGGGAGCCTTGAACTGAGCCCAGGTTTAAGTGTAAAGTTAACTAAATGTTGCGCTGAGCCTTCATACAATTTTTTGGATTTTCTTAAGCTTGAGCGAGGAAAATTCAAAACTACAAGCCCGCTCATTTTGAAAGCGCGCTCATTGTTTTGAGACTGCGCTTAGCGCCCCATTTAGTGCAAAGAAAAACTAGTGTATCTCATTGGTAGATGGAGTTTTGAAGTTTTTATTAATGTCAAAGTAGTGCAAGTCATTTGGATTGTAAATAAATATTCTAGTTTTGAGTTTATCGCGTAAAAATAGCTCTAAAATTAAAATTATTTATTTCAACATCTACACTGCTTGGAAAATTAATTCGGCTATTTCCAAGAATAGGACCCACCTCTCGGATTTTCTTCTGGTTTGGTTTTTTTGATAGATTATGAGGCGAAAAAAATTATGCCGTAGAAATTTTTCGCCGGAAATGATTAGTTAAAAAGTTATCGCAAAAAGAAAATTGGCATATATTAGCGTATATGTGGAGGGTCCCGGCGAAGCCGGGGAGCCGATAAAATGTGTACCGCGCATGCGCCCTTGTATACAAAAACTAGAGACACGATATGGATGAGCCAGGCCCTTCCCACAGGCAATAAATTTCGTTTTTTAAATCATTTAAAATTTTGGTTAAATTAATTTTTTAAATAAAATTTGATTAACAATCCTACATTACAATAGGCCAGGTTAGGTTAGGTTTGGTTAGGTTACAGAAACTTTTATTGCTCATTACACGTTTCAATTGCGCGCCTTTTCCAAAATTTTCTTTTTGCTATAACGTTTTTCCTATTCATTACCAAAAAAAAATAAATAAAACCATGCTAAAACCTGCAGTGCTCGCCGTAATATTTATCTCTAGCTTTTGTATACAAGCGCGCATGCGCGGTACACGTTTCGCCGGGACCCTCCACATACGCTAAGACCCTCCACATACGCTAATATATGCCAATTTTCTTTTTGCTATAACTTTTTAACTAATCATTTCCGGTAAAAAATTTTTACGGCATAATTTTTTTCACCTCATAATCTATCAAAACAACCAAACCAGAAAAAAATCCGAGAGGTGGGTCCTATTCTTGTAAATTCCCAATAATTCTCATGAAGTATGAGGCCGAGCTCGAGCTTGAGCATGCTAAATTGACTGAGCCCGAGCTCGAGGTGAGCCTTAAATACTATCAATATTGAGCCCGAGGTGTAAACCCGAGCCTGAGGTGAGCTCATTTATAAAAAACTAACTGAGCTTGAACTCACATTGAGCAATAAGGAAACATTGTTCAATATTGAGCTGAAGGCGAGCTCGTGGTGAATTTCTATAAATTAAGGTGATGAGCTGAGCGAGAGGTGTACCACACAGCGGGGTAATTGTAACATGATTAATCCAAACATCAGAACATTTGGAGCAAGGTTACTAAACCGAATCACATACCAAATAAATAGTTCCCTCATCATTCATCTATTTTTAAAAATCACTTCGCTAAATTATGCATTCCAAGTAGTGGCATTAGCTTCTGGTTGAAGTGATAGTCATTGGTTTGTCGTAAAATTTAAATGGAACAGAGCATTATTTTTGACGAGGAATCATATTAGAATTGAAAACGACGTTTTCTGATATTTTTTGTTTCACTTTGAAAGGAATCAGATATCGCTTTCACAGGGTTCGACTTGAGGGGCAACACATTTAAGTACCTCGATTACACGAATGTACTAAAGGATGATGAATGGGTTATTGTGAGTTCGAATTACGCGGTTGATTATCAACCAATAGCGTCCTTTCTTACTGTATTTGATAATATGGTAAGTGCAACTTATCATTTTTAAAATTTGCGTAAGTTAATTGTGATTTGAATTTTTGGCAGACATGGCTACTTTTCTTGGTTGCTATCATGTTTTTTGCTATAATGATATCTATTATAGAACTCGGATACAGAACTTTGGAAACAGAAAAGAAACATGGAACTGTCAGTGATACCTTTTTCAAAAACTTCTTTTCTTGCGTGACATTAAGCCTAAATCAAGGTATGAAATTAAGGGATCACGACAATTTGGGTCACGGGTGAAAGACATTTGGGTGACGACGACTGCATGTCCGACAATTGTTAGCTCAGCAATTTTGGGTGCTGAAAATTGGGTGTCCGAGAATTAGGGGAGTTTAAAAATTGGGTGACAAAGAAACCGACAGAGCGTCAATTGGGTGAATAAAAAAGCTGTTTTGTAAAAATGGTCTGTGAGGTCAGGTTTGGTTAGGGTTGGCTCAGTTAGGGCAGTTTGATTACGTTAGGTTAAGCTCAGTTTCATCGGGTTAGGTTAGGTTTGGTTCATTTACGACGGGTCTGGCTTCGCTTAGACGGGGTTTGCTTTAGTTAGGTCAGGTGAGGTTATGTTCGGTTCAGTTAGGTCTGGTGAGATTATGTTCGGTTGAGTTAGGTCAGGTGGTTTGGTTTGGTGAAACCCGGTGATAAACACACATATGTCCAATGCAATACCTCTCCGTGACATTCGTAACTTGGTCAATTTTTTAAACTATCTACTAGAGCCTTTTCGAATGTAGGGGTAAAAGAGATTTGAGTGTTTGTCCACCTTGTATCCTTAAGACGAAACATAAGGTATTGGGAATCCAAAGATATTAGAACTTGACTTTGATGGACGGGTAGCTTTGAAGCCCATCTGTCGTCTTTGGATACCGGATGTTCCATATTGACACTATATCAAGAAGACAATGCTATTTAAAGAGTCTCTAGCACATTACTAAAATACCAATTTATTGTAGGGGTGCGCAACCTTTCGAAATACGATTGTCTGAAATTTGCAGTGTGGTGTTTCATGATATCATGTTTCATCGTTTCTCAGTGTGTTTCTGGGAACATACTTTCGAAGCTAACGCTTCCACCGAAAAGCATCTTTATCGAAACCCAAGAAGATATTCTAAGATACCCCGATTTGCCTATTTTCATTGTCAAGAATACGCCAGCTGAGAAATTCTATCAGGTGAGTCTTTAAAAATTTCTAAAGTCATAAATGGAAAATGGTTGTAAAAGATTCGAAATAAAATAAATTAAAATATAAATTATGTGCATGATCTTGTGAGTTTTTACATGACTTTTTTTAATGCACAATAAAATATCTAACTTCATAATAAGGCATATTTCAGAATCCTTTCCAAGGTGAAATTGGAAGAAAAATACAAATGCAAATTAAGAGGCATAACATGATAAAGACGTTTGACGAAATAGATTATCAGCAAGATTTTGAAGATCTGTCAAATAACAAATTATGTGGCTTTCTACCACTGAGCACAATACAAGAAGGCGTCCTATTCATGGAGTTATGCGACGTATTTGGCAATAAGATACATTTGTCTCGAAGAAACATTTTCACGGAAAACGTTGCCTTTCCCATTCGTAAAGGAGCAGACCCCTACATAAAATCTGTTTTCAGAAAAACGTAGGTTGCAAATTTGAGTACAATTGTGACCTTACATAATATGAGTGGTATGAATTAAATGACGTCTTTGTAGCGTACAAATCGCATATCGCAATGGATTGGAATATGGACTTTCTCGTAGTATATTCATTGTTTTTAGGGTGCAAATGCGGTAAAACAATTTCAAATGTTCATAAAAACCCAGTGGTTGTTTTTAGTGCCGAATAATTTTATGATAATTATGATAAAATTTGTAACTCAAAAACGATATAAAGCCTATATACATCGCTATTTATAAACTTCCGTAGTCAAAAGATGCATTTAGTGTATTTTGATACATTTTAAAACAATTTGAAACTAGTTTAGTAAAAATATTTAACGGTAGTTAAATCGTTATGATATTTTGTAACCTATCACTTAGTGAAATGAAAAATGTTTTCCGGACAGTATCTAGTACCATAAAAATGCACTTTCTGCATCTTAGGTGAGGGGGTTCTGGAGCGAGGATGCCAATTTCCACACAATTTTCGAGAATAATAGCCCAATTCCACACAATTTTTACGGCCCATTTGCGCACAGGTTTTGCATTGAAATTTTAATTCACCCTTTTCCGCAAAGATTCAGGGTTAGGTTTGAATTTGTTTGGGTAGGATTTGGTCAGGTTATGGTTAGTTTGGGTAAAGCTACGCGGTTCACGGGTAGTTGAGCGGTTTTCAAAAGAGCGTTTTGGAATAAAGCGGTTCCTAAAACAGCGGTTTGCAAAACCGCGTGGAAGCAAAACCGCGGTTGCTGTTTCCGCGTTTCTCAATACAGCGCTATTTCCCAAAACAGCGGTTGCTGTTTCCGCCCAAACTGTGATTGATAGGAAGGGAAATATCTATTATATTAAGTATATAGGACAAAGAACAATATTATGCAAAAAGGAGTAATGTTATATCGGAAGTAAATATAAAATATAATTTTTTGGAAAAGGCATATTATTTTGGGAAGTTAATGAAGATAAACAACAATATTTTGGAAAAGGCGTACTTTCGTACGCTCAAGATATAAACGCTGTAATCAAAATGCGCTAAAACGAGAAATGGCTATAATGGCAAACGTGTTTATGAAAATGCCGTTTTGGACAATGCTGTTTTGATAACACGCCCAATCGATAACATACCAAGCTACGCTAGGTCAGCAGCAAAACTTTAAGGGTTTTAACTTTTAAAATGTAATTATCAAGAAAATTATTAATAGACCATTCCTATAATTACTTTTAGAGAAATCAACGAGCAAGGGTGGAGGGGTTTCTTCCGATTCACCAAGAGGCAACGCCAGATGCAGCCAGAGTTCACTAAACGTTAGCCAATTCTCGCATTGCCTCTAGCGGTGTTTCTTAACGGATCCCTACGCACTTTAAATGTCTTTTCACAATTGCCAATAATGGAACGGTCTAAACCATTTAAAGAGGTGATGCATTGGGATGGAAGGAGAACGGACGCATGTCTAAAGGCCTGTCCAGACTGACACATTTTGCGAGTTCGCATCTTCGCTTTGATTGTTTGCAAGATCGCGCTACTGTCCACATTGGGTTTTCGCTACTTTGTGCCCTCACCTCACGAAGATACAAATTTCTTGCGACTTAGCCAAGAATTTCGCGCCTTCGCCAGAAAAGCACCAATCACAGACGAGAGGAAGGCTGGGGCGATTAGTTTCGTTTTTCTCTTTGGACAACGTCGATGGAGAAGGGCAGATGGCACAATTATTGCTCAAACTTTAATGGCTCTCAGAATGAGAAAAGCAAAATTTTTGTTCTTATCAGAACAGAAGTGCAAATGTTCTTCGTGATCTGTTGCGAAGATGCGAATAGACGAAGGCGCGAACACGCAAGCGCGAGTTCAATGTGGACAAAGCTTAAAGTTCTAGATATCTTTGGTAGCGCAGCGCCAGAACGGCAAGCTAAGACACCATTATATTTTTCAACAAGTTCAACATTTTCAATTATTATATTTGAAGAGAATTACTCTGACTGACTGACTCAGACAAAAAATAACACAAGAATTGCTCACACATTTTTATGGTCCCCGTTGAATCTATAAGCGCTCAAATTATTCGATTAACATCCACCTTGAACTTTTCATTGCAGGACACAAGCGATGCTGGAAACGGCCATAATTTTTCGTACACTGTCTTTCAACCATTGGCTATTGGAAAAATGTCTAGAGGAAAATCACATTACGATGACATCCAAACATTACTTGACAACGAAACACTTTAAAACTGCATTTAGTATTTATTTCGTCACGCTAACAATTTCACTTATAGTTTTAGCAGCAGAAATTATTCTTTCAAAACTAAAACAACGCCGACCTCTAAAAAACAGAATCGAGCCTTTTCCGTAAATATTCTTGAAGCTATGATTGAGAGTACAGTTTATGAAGAACGACTGAATTTATCTAAAACTTGTCATGGTACAAAAAGGGTTATGGCAGGCTTCGAAATAAGACAAGTCTACAACCAGTTTATTAATTCGTTGGACCAATTTATAATTCAAATTCGGAACTTCACTTGTATCAAGAACTTCATTAAAAATGCCAAACTTAAATGCATAGATTAAGGAGAACTGGACCTCGGGACTTCAAAATAGCAGGGGTCACAAAGAGGACCAGTTTCGATAAAATGAAATATATTATTTCGAAGCCTAGAATGGCAGTAATAAATACCAAAATTAGGTAGGATCACCGGTTTATCATAATTGACAGAATGTTAGTTTCAAGTGGTGCGAAGTGCGATTTTGTCCTCAAAAATAATTAGTGTTCAACTCCCTTTAAAAAAACTCATTAATTTCTTAGGATAAGGTTCGTATGTAACGGTACTTTAAACCACAATGATACCCGATTAACAATTAAATTCTAACTCGAAGGGGGTCAAAGGGTAAACAGTGATCACCTACTGATAAAAAACGCAAAACCTTTGAACTTTGAGTATATTTAGAACTAGTAACGTCAATAGACCAAAAATTACGCGAAAGCCCTGTTGTTTCGAAATGAAATACAGGAACGTACCATGTTTCAGCTTATTGGTGATTGGGGCTATTCTACCGTATTCAACTACCTCGCGGAAGCATGGTGCGTTTCCCTTTCTCAAAATACAGGGATTTCACGCCATTTGTTGCTTATGATGCTACTCGGTCTATAAATATTCAATATAATCATTTAAAAATTAACTCTTCTCACATTTGTGGCGTTTTTAAGTCTATTTCTTTCATAACTTGAAGCTTTAAAAATACGTATTTTCTCCATGTTTGTAATAATTAGCCACGCCTTAGGTCCGTGGACGATAGCCGACAGAATATTTTTCTTTCCACGTGTCTTAGTTTTTTTACACCATTAGAAACTTCATAGAGAAACATAAAATCCTCTAAAGGACATTTTAAATAAACTGAACCTTTTTTATTGCTTAAAATAGAGTAGGTCAATAAAACTTTTTTTTTAATGGCTTTACTTGAAACAATATTTAAAGAAAGAAAAATTAAATCCCGAATTAATAGAAATGCATTATTTACGTCACAAATATTCATGTATAAGTATAGCATGCATTATATTAAGCATTTCTTAAACGGGGTGCGAGGCTTATGCAAATTTTCAACCGAGTTTTGATTTTGACCTTAAGAGATCAGGACTAAGAACGATTTTTGTATAACAGCAAAAACATTGAAAATGACCTAAATTTGTTTTTGTGTCGGGATTATAACCAAAAACAAAACACTCCAACATGTTCATGAAATAATGTTATTGCCTAATCACTAATGCGTTGTTTTTCAAAGATATCCCACCATAAATTTATGATCAACCATTAAGTCTCTATTTCTGAATGGGGTCCATAGAAGATTGCTCTGGCACCCTGCGGCCTAAAAATCCGTCTCATTCTGAATTTTTATTAAAATGAATGAGATTGGTTTAATAGACCATGGTAAAAAATTGGTTCGTCTCTTCTTCAACTAAAAATTCCACCCAAGAGAGTTAGGTCACTCCACGAGCGGCGCTACCAGAAAAAGAAAAGTCACTCTTGGGTTTTGGCGCCCGATCTCTTGGAAGCGTTGACGTGAAGGAAAGGGATAGGGGACGTATCACCAATGACCTACAGATGGATACTTAAAAGAAGATGATTCGCTTATGGCTATATGTAGAGCCGCATAATAATGGACTGTTCGATACTTCCTCAAGCCTGCCGCACACTATCTTAGTTTTGAATTTTAGCTAACTACTAGCTGCTACCCGCGGCGTCGCTCGCGTGTAATAAGAACTACCATCAAAATGATATAAAGAATGGGGAGATTTTTCTGATGACTAATATTTTTGTAGCACCCTAGGACCGATGGCACTCGATGTTGCCCGTCAGCCCGTCGGGACATTTTTTATTACTTTTCACGCGGACATTATTCTATAAAGAAGGTTTTTTAACTTTTTCGCCGCCATTTAAAAAGATGGCAACAAATCGAACCCAAAAGACCATTCAGGCCATCTAGCTTAAAGGAAAGCAGTGTACTAAATATTTGTGAAATCGGTTGAAACGCGCGGACTTTGTTGCAAAGAGAAGTTTTTTTACATTTCTGGTCGCGATTTTTTAAGATGGCAGCGGATTGGAAAAATCTTTCTTAGAACGCGCCTACTACTTATGAGTAACGTTCATGCGAATTTTCAGCCTTCTAGGGCAAGCGGTTTGGGCTGGGCGTTGATTATCAGTCAGTCAGTCAGGACTTTGATTTATATAGATATAGATAATGGCTATTGGGGTAAGATGGACTTGTTGAAAAATAAAGTTAGCCTTACCATTGAATACAGAATGTAGGGCTTTCAATACATTATAGGAAATGCATATTTTGCATTACCTCCGATGGTCATCGTGACCCTATGCACTTGTAGAAGACCCTTTGCAAAAGCAGGGCCGCAGTGGCGTCCGCTTGATATAGGGTTAAGATGGATAATCTGGTATGTGGATAACAAAGACGTTAGATAGGGCTTCAACGTTATTAGTCCACTGAAGTTCTTTTGTTTGCAACCACATCAAACGTCCTTGGATCAGCATACCAGAAGTTGCGTCTTAAGAATACAAGGTGGTTAAACAACAGACTATTTTACCCCCCCCCCCCCCCGACTTCATAATAATTTATATACGAATTTGTTTTATAATTGCTTTCTTGCTATGAGAACGGAAGAAATTATGTATGGAAACACCATATATTAGTTTTTCAAACCTCGAATTTCTACGTTATGTGCGACTGTTCACAAAAGCGTTTACCAAATTTTGAGCAAATTACTTTAGGTAAATTTTCATCATATGTCGTAAAAACACTTATCTAAATTACCCTTTCACAATAAAAGGAATAATTCTTTACTACAGTATAATCATGAATATGGGTGTTCATTAAAAGAAAACCAACCCAAATCTCAGTAGCCACACGAGTCAAACTTGTTCACGAATGAAAAGAATGAACTCATACCAGTAATGACTATGTAATGTTGTAACCAACAACAAAAAGGCTTGAAGCTCATAAACAATGGAAAAATCTAACAGTTAAGATGGGTAACAGAACTGGTGAGAAAAACTATTCTTTTGTTAGTAGACTACGAAACCTTCCTCAGAGGAAACAAGTGCATTGTGAGTTAATGTTTCGCCTATAGGTTAATCGATTTCATAACTGGAATCCAACAATATTATGCTAGCAAGAACCAACTATTGGACAAAAATACGAATATTAACAAGAACAAGTGCTTTCATATTATAAACGCATCATCGCTTGGGTTTTAGAAAATTACTTTTTGTTAAGTCTTGATAAAGAAAAAGATTTTGACGGAGTCTGTCTAAACCAACACGTTGCTCTATTTTCATCAACAGATAGCTATCTGTTTAAACATTACAGAATGAGTGGAAAACCATATTTAACGTATTGTGCTACGGAAGTAAGTTTTATATCACGTGTGCTTAATTTCATTTCATCACATCGTGTTTAATTGCACAAAGAAGACTATAGGAAATGGGACATATTTTGGGATTCACACACATAAAGGAGATGTATACACCGTTTGAAATACAACACGCTATGCGCTAGTTTCGGCCCAAGCATCAACACTTGAATTTCTTAAGTTCCTTATCGGGCTTCGAGCCTTAAGCCGTGTAGTTAAAAACCCATTTCCAGCTTTATTAGAGCCTCTAAAATTAGATCAAATTTTAAAATAACAAATACTGCCCTTATAGTAATGAAAAAAGTAAAGATGGCCGATACCAGGCTTAACCCGATACCGATCGATACCGATATTTACTCACTATGATCCAAAACCCGATACTTCAACCGATACCGATATGGTATCGGTTCATCCCTAGAGTAGTAGGCGCGTACTAAGAAAGATTTTCGCTTATTAGTTGTTAGATAAACTGAATTCAGGTACTTTTTATATAAATGAGAACTCGTCACGATCGAAATTCATAGAAATGAGATATTATCACCATAATTACTTTACTAAAAGACCTAAAAATGTCATGTAGCGCCATATAACGAATTTTAAACGAGTATCGGTTTAGTATCGGTATCGAACCAACCGATCCGATACTATCGGGAAACCCCGAGTATCGGTGCCGATACCGATATGGTATCGGTACCGGTTCATCCCTAGAAAAAAGTATTGTGTGGATATGTATACAGACACAGCTTTGCGCTGCTCCTTTGGGTGGGTGTGTAATGTGTGTGTTGTTGGGAAAGAAAGCACATCAGCGCCATGTTTCGAGTTTACAACAGTTTTCCTGACTTCGAATGAACTTCAAACAAGTTTTCGGAATTCTTTTCGCGAAAAGATCCGCTTACAGGTCTTGGAAGCATTGGGAAAGAAACAACATTGACAACGTCAAATAATTTTTCGGGTTAGATTGCGACAACCCTCAAGTTTCGAGTTAATTTTATGGACGGCTGTATCGAAGCCGATTTGTTGTAAAGCATTTAAAATCGAAATATTTTCTCTCAACTACGGTTTTCGGGGTTAGGCAAGAGGGGATGGGGAATGCGCATTAGACACGGTAGCTAAAATGAGAGATTCAGTTTCAGACTGAAGGACACTATTTCACGGGCACTTTGTGAAAGTCAGCACATATGAAAGTAAGACGACCTCCCTACCCCAATTACACCTAGCTAATACGGAAATATTATTTACGTGACTTGTTTTCAATATATCTAATGAAATCAAGCTGATCATACTATCTCTGAAACTTTAATTAAAACCATAAACTACTAGAGCCAACCTAATGTTCGAAACATACACACGAACAAATCCGTATCCATATTCTGACATGTGATTACATAACCACTGCAGTTGATAAAAGATACTAATTATCGCCCTTTGTTAATAACTAAGATTACGTATTCTAATTCATTAAATTATAGTTACCTATATGGAGTCTCTATTACGAAACTAATCCCGTAGAAGTGGAAGGTCACTATAAAGAGTTGGTCGAAACAACCATTGCAAAGATGAACCTAAAGTAAGATTCGTTTCGGTTCAACGATTTTCTCCCTTGTATCGCTTTAAACTTTAACTGCTTTTATGACAAGCTTATATTTATTTCACTTGTTAATTTGTCAAAAATATTAAGCTAATTTAGACCTTCTTCCACAAATCCAATCTATTAGAAACATTGAAGCACGCTTAATTCCGATTATCATTTTGAATTTATTTGTTAATGAACTAGGGTGAAATCTTGAAAGCTTATACTATCTGTAATGGCCCTACAATGATTGAGTTTTCATTTAATGTATTTTCAAACACTTTCATAAAAAATTTTAAAACTTCTTTCTCTGGAATTTAAGTTATACCGGAATATTAACTGAGAGTGGTATGGACTTTGGTCACTCTTATGGACCTGGCAATGGAACCGGCGTTTTGGGGATTTTATTAAGAAATGTAAGTTGAAGCAGGTATTCATACCGCTTCTTGGAAAGCGCCAAAACCCACATATCCTCTGCTGCGATTGATACGGTTAATGTCTGAGCAGCAGAGAATGATATCAGAAGTATAAAATACATCTCTTCGAGTGAAGTGCAATACAAACAGGGGTAATTTTAAAATGATTCTTCCAAACATCAGAAAGCACGGCCCCTCTGTCTTAAAAATAGAAGATAGTCCTCATTCAAATACAATGGCACTACGCGGCATCACTTAACAATCGCCAACCTAAGGTAAAATGTGAGAGATAAGTGCCGCAGGTCGAACTTCATCATTTCCAATCTACCTAACCTCATTTGTCCCTGAGCACACATTCTAACATCGAAGCAATACACTTATCCTCCTGCATTGGAGTAGTACAGTTCCTACTGTAGGATAGATATTAAACTGTGCAACTTATTCACTTTTCTTCACGACACAAATGACGTTTTAATACGTTGTTTGGTCCACCCAACAACTCTAAAAATCAGTTGGCCAAATTATACTTTCCAGTTAGGGGTATGACTTCCTGGTTGAAGTGATAGAGTCATAAAATCTAGTTTCATTTTTGACGACGAATCATACTTGAAGTGCTAATTACATTTTCTGATATTTTGTATTTCACTTTGAAAGGAATCAGATATCGCTTTCACCGGATTCGACTTGAGGGGCGACACTTTTAAGCATCTTGATTTCACAAATGTAGTGGCGGATGATGAATGGGTTATTTTGAGTTCGAATTATGCGGTTACCTCTCAACCTACAGCGTCATTTCTTACCGTATTTGATAATATGGTAAATGCAACAAATTATTTTTTAAAAGCATGACTTAACGTGATTTGAATTTTTGGCAGACGTGGCTACTTTTCTTGGTGGCTATGATATTTTTTGCTATGATGAGATCTATTATAGAACTCGGATACAGCACTTTAAAAACAGAAAAGAAACCTGAAACTGTCAGTGATACCTTTTTCAAAAACTTGTTTTCTTGTGTGACAGTATGCCTAAACCAAGGTATGAAATAATAGGAAATCAATATACGATACATTAGAACTTGGCTTAAAAAACGTGTTCGAACTCGTATAGTACCCTGGGCGCTCTATAATTCAATAGTTGAACTTGTACAGTAACTATTAAGCTAATTGAAATTGAAAAACACCGGTGACGTTTCTCGGGCTAAACTTTAACAATTATCTCTCCGAGTACAGATTAAGACTATTTACCTGAATATCTTCTCGTTACACCTGAAAAATATTCTTAGTTTTCTAGCATGATTTTTAACTTTGGTCCGTACTAAATCTGAAGTATCTCTATCCGCACTAAAAGAGAATATGCGCGCAAGAACGGAAGCTATAACCCTACCGGACCAATACGGTGATCTATATACGTTCTGGGTTCTTTATGAAATAGAGGGAAGATCAGTAGTGTTGTTGTTGTTAGAAGCCAATGTGTACAGAATAGTGTATTAAGTGTTATAAACGATAACTAGTAGATGGTATACCTATTAGATAATGTTTGGCACTTAATTGAGACAGATAAAGCAAAAAAAAAATAGAAAAATCTGAATTTTTGTGAACTGCGAACGTGGTCTGGAAATTGCTAACACGTTCGCTCCGCTTTTCCAACTGCGAAAACGGTGACAGACACACATAGATGTGTTCAATGCGATACCTCTCTGAGACATTTGTAATTCGGAGAGGTAAAAATTCCTTCGTATTGTTATACGTTTTTCTGTCAATTTTAAAAACTAATATAGACTCCTCAAATGTCATTGATAAAAGAGGGTCGGGTGTTAGACGACCTTTAGACGAAACATCGGGTATAGGGGTTCTAAAGACGTTAGGACTTGACGTGTATCTTAAAGACGATAGGACTTCACTTTTGGTGGACGTCTAGGTTTGAAGCCCTATCTCTCGTCTTTGCATCCACATACCGGATGTTCCGTATAAACAATAGATCAAGCAGACGAAGCTGCGGCCGTTCTTCTAAAAAGGGCCTATAGCACATCGCTAAAATGCCAATTTATTGTAGGGGAACGCAATCTTTCGGAATACGATTGCCTCAAATTCGCAGTGTTATGTTTCGTGTTTTCAAGTTTCATCGTTTCTCAGTGTGTTTCTGGGAGCATACTTTCGAAGTTAATGCTTCCACCGAAAAACATCTTCATCGAAACCCAAAAAGATATTCTAAAATACCCCCATTTACCCATTCTCATATTGAAGAATACGCCAATTGAGAAATTCTATCTGGTGAGCCTGTAAAAAAATCTATGCTCAGAATGCAATAAAAGTTTCGAAAAACAAAAATGTGCATGATCTCGTGAGTCTGTAAATGCCTTCAAATATTTTTAATTGATTTCCTATTAATGCCTATTTCAGAATCCTTTCCAAGATGAAATTGGAAGAAAAGTACAAATGCAAATTAAGAGGCATAACATGTTAAAAACGTTTGACGAACTCAATTTAGAGGATAATTTCGAAGATCTGTCAAATAACAAATTATGTAGTTTTCTACCACAGAACATAGTACAAGAAGGCAAAAGACTCTTTCAGTTATGCCACTTCTTTGTCAATAAGATCCACGTCTCTCAAAAAACGCTTTTCACGGAAAAAGTTGCCTTTCCTATTCGTAAAGGAGCACACCCCTACATAAAGTCTGTTTTCAGAAAAACGTAGGTTGCAAATTTGCGTACAATTGTGATCGAAGCGAACGTTGGTGCCCTGAATGAAATAGTGTCTTATCAGTTAAACTATATGAACTTGTAGCGTACAAATCGCATTTCGCAATGGTTTTAACTAAGGTCTTTCTCTAAGAATAGTCATTGATTTAGGCCTCTAAAACAGATTCAAATGTTATCCATATTCTTAAGGATACTTTCTATACATTCGAGATAACCAAAAATTCCCGTGCTTCTAGGAACCCTGTGGTTTTTTTTTAGCGCAAGCAGAATTTATGATTATTATGATGAAAACTCAAAAACGTTATAAAGCCTCTATATATATATATATATATTGCTACCGAAGTATTTAGTATAGTTTTTAGCCATATCGTAGTATACGATAGGCTCTTAGTTTGACCCGAGCCGTCCGTAGTAGTAGTAGTGGCCGGGGTTGTCGCTTCGTTATCGTCAGATTTTAGCTTAAAAGGAACTTTATATTACCACAACCCACCCATACGGGTTACAGGGCTCGGTTAGAGATTTAATTTTAATTAGAATTTTTTCAGGTCAGACCCGGGAATCGAACCCGGGTCGCTGGCGTAGTAAACATCCACTCTACCAACGAACCATAGAGACTTGATAGAAACTGCGAGTTTTTTATTATTTATTCTTATCTCTAAAATGTCGGGGTGATGTGGGGTGGGGTACGTCTTAATCTGTGGGGTCGGAAACTTTTGAATTTTTATCTGTGGAGTCGGATACTTATGAATTTGTATGTTTGGGGTTTTTATATTTATTTTCTTTTTATGTATGTGCTAATTAAATAGATAACGATTTTCCCCGTTTTTCGTTCTCGTTCGGTAGCTATCGTCATCTATGTTATGTTTGACTGGAACGTTTTGGCGGTTAATTCAAAAATGGGTTTAGATAGAGCTAACATAGTGTTATATGAGCGTTATGCGTTTGATCATTTTAGCATTGCTAAAGGTAATTCGAGGGGATAATCACTAAAATGCGTAATCACTGTAACTAAACTTTCTCTTTCAAAAGTTTCTGGGCATAAGTCCTTGTTAGAAACTTATAAGATGCGATAAGTGTGCATCGGCATAAGTCTATGTCGTAAACTCATCGAGGGGATTATCACTAAAAACTATCTGTTTCTCGATTCGCCGGAATATTAGAATTACAGCATAAGTAAATTTATCCGGTTATAATTTAATCACTGTTTAGAGTAGGGAATCGAGGGGCTATTCACTCTGATTTTATGCACGGTAAATCATTTAAGCATTGAAAAAGATAGCGCTATTCACTCATTAGGGTAAGGTATAGAGGGGTTATCCACTCATTAGGGTAGGGTATAGAGGGGCTATTCACTCGTACGATATGGCTACTATTACGAGCCCTCGGGCCGTCTTGTTTAAACTTGTTTAGTCAAAATAGTTAACGGTAGTTTTAGAGTGAAATCAAAAAATGTTTTTCAGACAGTATTTAGTACTTAAGACCAACGTACCATAAACAGGCGCTTTGCGCATCGTAGGTGAAGGGGTTCTGGAGATACAATGCTCAGTCGGTGGGTGAGCGGATACCAACTTTGGTGATATTGTATAAATACAAGTCATTGTGAGGCCTGATAATATTACTGGTCCATTTCATAGGAAGTTCTAGATAGATCTTCAGTACCGCAGCGCTAGCACGGCAAGCTATAGGACACCATTATTCTTTTAAACTAAATCAAAAATTATATTTCAAAAGAATTACCCTGATTCAGACAACAATTAACACAAGAATTGCTCATTCGTTTTTATGGTCACCGTAGAATTTCTCAGTGCTCAAATTATTTCAATGACCGCCAACCATTTCGAACTTGTTATTTGCAGGGCACAAGCGTTGTTCGAAGCAAACATTATTCTTCGTCAACTATCTTTCGGCCATTGGTTATCGGAAAAATGTGTAGCGGAATTTCACACTACGACGGCATCTAAACATTACTTGTCAACGAAACACTTCAAAACTGCATTTAGTTTTTATTTCGTCTTGCTAACCGTTTCACTAACAGTTTTGGCAGCAGAAATTATTCCTTCAAAACGAAAACCACGCCGACCTCTACAAAACAGAATCAAGCCTCGCGCATAAATGTTCTGGAAACTCTAGTCTCTAATTGCAAGTATAATTTATCAATAACGACTGAATTTATCTAAAAATTGTCATGGCACAAACTAGTTAAGGTTTAAGACAGTATAAATGACCGGTTTATCATAATTGACAGCATTTTTAACTGTTGTAAAGTTACGTGCGATTTTTTCCACACAAATAGCGTTGAATATACTTCAACTCCCATGAAAGAAACAAAGAAAACTCATTAATTTCTTACGATAAGGTTCGTGTGTAACTGTACTTTAAATCCCAAATTACCCGATTCCCATTGAAATCTAGCTCGGGGGGGGGGGTCAAAGTGTAAACCGTGATCACTTACAGACAACTAATATAAAAACCTTTAAACCTTGAGTATATATAGAACGAGTAAAATGACGTGATAGCCCTATTGTTTGGAAATGAGAATAAGGAAACCATCGTGTATCAACTTAGTGGCAATAGGGGCGCTTTTACCACCGACTTGAAATTGGTTTATATACCAATTTGTTTAATACTTGCCTTCTTGCTATGAGTACGGAAGGAGTTATCTACCTATATGCACATATATTTTTTTGCAAAACTTGAAATAGTATGTAACTGAATTTCTAAGTTATGTACGACTGTTCACAAGTGTTTACCAAATTTTGAGCATATATCTTTTTGTATATTTTGTACAATATGTCAAAGATAAAAAATCCTTTCATAATAAAAGGAAGAAATCATTACTACAGTGTTGTGGACGAAAAGACGTTATAAACGGCTTCAAAGTTACCAGTCCACCAACGTCCTTTTGTTTGAAGTCACATCTAACGTCTTTGGATAAGCATATATTATTAAGAAAATCAATCCGAAATCGTAATGTTAAACTCTATGGAGCTTAACATTATGAGGTGGAAAAATTTTTGCGAGTTAGACCCAAGGTTTCGCGACCAAGGGGGTACACTTTTTTTCACAGCCTAACTTTACAGCACTAGCAAAAGCTGAAAAGGTATAGTATCTCATTTCTCGTAGTGTAAGGTTAACTTGGCCTTTTTGTATAGGTTTCAAAAAAAAATATTTTTAAACCACGCGCTAGCTCACGCGCCAGCACGCGCTGCATTTCAATAAAGTTTCAATTCAAATCTCGCCATTTTGATTCTCTAATTAAGTTCATGTGATTTTTTTAAAACTTTTTGGGCCTATTTTTTGTCTTTCTGAGCCTAAGGTTAAGTGATCACAAAGAAATAGTTGGAGAATTTTTATCATTTTCACACGGTTTAAACGAATATTTAGCATAGTGGGTTTTTATACAGTGCATTGTATTATCCGACCATTCCAATTTCCAAATGTAAGTTACGATTTAGTGAAATACTATATAATTAGTCTTAAAAAATTGGACGATTGAGTTTGACTATTCCAGAACTAATTTATTCCCAAATAACGTTTCTCCCCAAAAAGGGACAGATATTATACAAAAACGAGTTTTGCTTCGCAGACCTTGAAATACTGCATTTGTACACAATCCGTGACACTTTTTCAAACCCACAAAGGGCCAGAAACTAGAAATTATTATATGTATTGCAATTTGGAATAAAGTTTAATCGTTATGAGAAATTTGCTTTTAATTGCGTAGTTATGATTTGAAATTTTACAACAAAAACGGGTATAAATGAGGCGTTTCGGAACAAAGAGCTAAATCAAGGACGATTACGACTTGAGTTCGAATTGAAGTTTAAAACTTATACAAGATGTAACAACACACATATATGAACATCTTTTCTGAATGTATGATAATAGTCAGAAATACGACACTGCTTTTAAAGCCACAAATCAGAATAAGGGACCTCATTTTAGGAGTAGTACTTGTAAAGCGACATTTTACTCGAAATAAGTGTTCTTATCTTTTCCACCCTGAAAAATTAAAATGCTAAAAGCTCATTATGTATTTTTTCGCCTTAATTATTTGACAGGGCTAAGTTTTTACGGAACAGATTCTATATAATTTCATACGTGAAAATCTAAGCTCCCTTTATACCCGTTTTTGTTGTAAAATTTCAAATCATAACAAAAGTTTGAACTACGCAATTAAAAGCAAATTTCTCATAACGATTAAACTTTATTCCAAATTGCAATACATATAATAATTTCTAGTTTCTGGCCCTTTGTGGGTTTGAAAAAGTGTCGCGGATTGTGTATAAATGCAGTTTTTCAAGGACTGCGAAGCAAAACTCGTTTTTTTATAGTGTTACATATGTGTGTGATGTCAAACACTAGACTCAACCTCGTTGGTTCACGCATAATAGGAATAAACACCGTCTGAAATGATCAATTTATTTTATATCGCATGGTTGCTGATTGAAATTTTCTCGTATATTCTAAACCAATAGTAATTAATACTTGATCAGCTAAAAACGAAACCTTCTCAAGAAATTCAATGAAATTTACCCTTACTAGGGCCTATAATGTTAAATATAAACTAGTCAGTGCTTTTAACATTTATTACGGCTTTAGAACTTTCTTAGTTCGATTACATTAATCCACAAAGAAACTAAATTCAATTCTAACAAAAATTTAACACTGTTAGAATTCTAACCGATGAAATAAAACATTTTTCAATCATTAGTTAATATACCATACTCGCAAATTTTCGTTCCAAAATTGCTTTCAGTGTCTACTGATTCTAATCCTGTATTTAAATTAACTGTCAATAAAGTATTAATTAAAGTTATTTCTCGGAATTTGCATTGTTTTAATTGGCACAACAATTTCAAATTGAAAACAAAATAATTGCGCCAATTGATTTCTCCGAAGTACCTTCCTAGTGAAGAGATAACGTATGCAAATATTATTTACATACGTTATTATTACATAAGCGAAAAGAACGGGGCTGCCAGTGTAACGCTAAGCACATAACAGCTGGTGTTATTGCCAGTGCAATTAAGTAATTTCATATTTTTTCGAACACAGGGCTCGAAAACAATTTTTTATTTGGATTAGGGCCAGTATAAGAGTAAACAATTTAACGATCAATTTTACCTTTCAGAACACAATCCTTAGACCATAGGTAGGACAGTATTATAAGTAAGACGATTAACACTTATCGGGCTCTACAACAATTCAAGTTGTTGTAGAGGCTTTAAAATTTTTCGTACACTAACAATTTTATCTATTCAGGGGAGATTGGAGTTGTCTGAGAATATGTTTTTCACACAAAAACTATCTTGTAATAGCTGTTCTTAATATTTTTGGATCTCGGAATGTCAGACTTTCTAGTTCAAATAAATATAATTTTCAATACTGGAAATTATATTTTGTAATTCGCCTCGCATCCTTTAAGTAAGTCATATTTTGTTATGAAAGTGTACAAAAATTTTAAAAAATATTACTGCTGTTCAAATTCAATGCCACGAGCTTTGCGCTCGTGAAGTACATTATATTTAAAGCTCAAACGCTTTCATAAGGCAGAATATGTCACCCTCTCATGTCTTACATCCCACAAGGCATTTCGCTTTTAACCAGCCAACCTTGTGAATAAGAAGGAGATTCGAATTTTTTTTCTCTTTGCTCATAGGCAAAATTCCAAGTCCAAACCCACCATTCAGGATTGTCTGGAGAGTGGAGAGATATAGTCCCTTTTCCCCACGTGACTTAGCTATTTCCGCTTCGGTTTAGAGGCGTCTCATAACCTGCCTGGCTGGCATAATATTTATTAATAACCATGGTGCAATTTATAAATGGCAAGAGGTGAAAGAGGACATCCTTATACTTACTTTCATTATGTTATTAATACTAAACCATGAAAAATTTCTTATAGGAACCTAGTGCATTGTGCGTAAGGTTTCGACTATAGATTAGTCGATTTCATTTCCAAGAAAAACAATGGGAAAAATAGGAATGTTATCAAGAATAAGTGCTTTCGTACTATATACTTATCTGCGCTTGCGTTTTGGAAAAATAGTTTTTGTAATACTTTATAAAGGGAAAGACACTGACGGAGTGTGTCCTCTAAACCAACGCGTTGCTCTATTTTCATCAATAGGTAGCTTCTGTTTAAACATTACAGAATGAGTGGAAAACCATTTTTAACGCATTGTGCTACGGAAGTAAGTGTTATTCCGCATGGGCTTAATTTTGTTTCACCACATTGGGTTTAATTACACAAAGAAGACTACATGAAATGTGTCAGATATAAGATGAGCCGGTACCAATCCCATACGCTATGCGCTAGCGCAGTGAGAGCCTCGATTTTCTAGTTTCGACCCTAGCTTCGAGCCTTCAATTTTTAGCCACATCGTATATATACGATGAGGCTATTAGTTTGTCCCGCGAGCCTGTGGTGGTGGTGGTGGTGGTAGTGGTAGTAGTTTTTCGCGATTTGGAATGAAATGGTCAGAGTTACCCAAAGAAATGGTTATGTCAGAGCTAACCGAAGAAATGGTTATTTTATGCCTTTGGCAGTATAAAATTTTTTCGTTCGTCATTGAAGGGAAGGAGAATGAATGTGAGAGAATTGTGGTGAGGTGATATTTTTCGTTCGTGTATTTTAAAAGGATGGAGATTATAATAGTATGTTTAAGCATTGCATTTAATTGTACAGGTAAGGTTAAGCTTTGTGAATTGTGGTTTACGTTTCCTCGATATATTTAAAGCTAGAGAGAGAGGATTTTAGTATTGCCTTAATTTAAATGGAAGGTTTAATACTCCCTTTAAAATTCCGGTCACCCGTGGACAATAAGGCTTTCACGCCATCAATCATCCCGATCCCCAATTTCAAAATTCAAAGAAATGGAGGGGGATTTTTAAGAAGCAAAAGCAAATAAATACCGACGTTATATATAGAATGGTGTTTATTATTAGAATTTACGTGTATTTCTCCTCAAATCGAGAAGAATTTTAAAAGAAAGTCCGAGCGGGCGAGAGCTCTAGAAGCGCGCTTTGGAAATTCTTTCGTTTCTTCTTAGCTACAAGGTATCGATGGGACTAATAGTTTTACCTGAGTAGTAGTGGTAGTAGTAGTAGTATTAGTAATTTAGTAACGGGCGTTGGCGATATTTGATTCTCTTTGCCGAGCAGCCATTGAAAAATTATTCCCTCTGACCGGTATATTAGGGGATATTTCACTAGAAGTATATTTATTGTAGTAGGGATAGCGAGAGTACGTAAACGATGTGGCTTAATTATGGGGTAGACCATCTTGTTTCCTTCAACTGAGACTTATCGAGCTTCGAGCCCTAAGTCGCGTGACTAAAAACCCATTTCGACATTAATTCGAGCCTTAACGAGTATCAAATTTAGCTCTTAGTTTGAAATTACAAACACTAAACTACCAGAGCCAAACTAACGCTCTTACAACATTGTCAAACACAAACAAATCAGCGAAACCACAAAAAAATCTGTACCTATTATCTGCGATTTAATAGACTGATGGTGTGGTCGACATCAGAACAACACCTTCCATTATGGAAAACCTCCTAAAAGTGATAACGAGTGTCAAGGTACAAAAGGAATACTGCAGAATATCCCTGAATGCAACAAAATGTTTTGAAGCACAGTCCTACGATTAGAACTTAGGCCTCAAATTATAACCTCTAATCTGTTTGATAAACGCCTCAACGTAAATATTATATAATAGTATATATAAATACTACTTATATTATACTGCTGAAATATTTATTTCGTTATGAGACATTATCTTACCCCTATCAGCAGGAGATGGAAGGTGAGATGGATTGGAAATGATGATGGGCGACCTGCGGCACCGTATCTCTCCCAGTAGCAAAATTTTATTTGTATGAGAACTAGCTTATAATTTTAAGATTGAGGTAGCGTCCTTTACAATTTCGTCCGGTACGACCCTACCTAACCACTAAGGATTCTGGGAGGACTACGGTGCCGTAGATGGGCGTACAGAGGCAACGCTATAGGTATGTGGGTTCCCGCTCCATTCTTGTCTCCTTCAACCTACCAGACGCAAAAAAAGATAGGCAACACACACTATTCTCCCGACTGAGTAAAACAATTGTTCTCCTGCCTGCAATAGTACAATTCCTGCTCTAGTATGGACATTTAAGCATGGTTTTCACTTGACCGAAAAAAACTACTTCGCAGGTTTGTCTTTTACGTTGCCGCCCAGCATTATAGTGTTTTCACTCAGCCTAGTTCCCGCAAATAATGGAAACAAGGCTTACCAGATAAACAAAACATTGCACCAATTGCAACCCATCTACCGTCTTTCTTATTTTGGTCTTTAATATCATAAAGAAACGGATGATGACGAGTTTATCATAAAATTTAAATGTAAAAATTACGTTTTCTGATATTTTGTTTTCACTTTGAAAGGAATCAGATATCGCTTTCACCGGGTTCGACTTGAGAGGCGACACATTCAAGCATCTTGAGTACACAAATGTTGTCTCGGATGATGAATGGGTTATTTTGAGTTCAAATAACGCGGTGGATTATCAACCAACAGCGTCATTTCTTACCGTATTTGATAATATGGTAAGTGCAACTTATCATTTTTAAAATTTGCATAAGTTAACGTGATTTGAATTTTTGGCAGACGTGGCTACTTTTCTTGGTGGCTATGATATTTTTTGCCATGATGAGATCTATTATAGAACTCGGATGCAAAACTTTAAAAACAGAAAAGAAAGATGGAAGTGTCAGTCATGCCTTTATCAAAAACTTGTTTTCTTGCGTGACAGTAAGCCTAAATCAAGGTATGAAATGAATGAGCATAAATATACAGTGCATAGTGTGAGTAAAATTATTTACCTGAATATGAAACTATCGCTATTTATTGATAACCAACTGCAAGCTTTAAAATTAAAACAATAAATTATTCAAGCGTTATTAAAGAGTCCATTCACAACTCGGCTGATGTCCAAGCATTATGCTCGCGGTACACCTCAACAATATTCTTAGTTTTCAGCAGTGTTGTTGTTGTTAAAAGTCAATGTACAGACAGGTGTCTGAAGTGGGATAGATGATAACTAGTAGATGGAGTTGACAGATATACCTAGGCAAGGAAGAAATAATGACTATATAATGATTGGCGCTTAAGTAAGATAGATAAAATTTTCTGAATTTCTGCGAACGCGGTTCGGAAATTACGAACACGTTTGCTTTGATGTGTCAACTGCGTAAACGGTGACTGACACACTCTACGCAGTACCGTCTTAAGGCATGGGCTAAAGCCCAGGGCCCCGCGTCAATTAAGGGCCCCAAATTTCTTGTTCAAGAAGTAGGCAATACGTAACTATGACCGTCACGCTTCGAGAAAATACTAAGTTGTGAACAAATTTTCTAAGCAAAATCTCTGCGGACCCTCTTTCTTAAGAGGTTCATGGCCTACACTAGGTTCCATGGCTACAACCACCCTTCTCAGATGAATTCGCACAGGTGTACAGAGAGAAAAGTATACCTAGCCCAAGCTGCATCCATGTCATCGTTCAGGGGTAATGTATCACAGGATGAGCCAGAAGAGCGTGACAATCAAAGAGAATCAAAACTCATGAAAATATTAGAAAGAAAATGTTTTAAGCTTATCGCTACTTTATTGAAACAACATGGACGCTTTTCCGGGAATTTGTATAATTTTGACGACATGAAATTGCCTTTTTAATATAATAGGCTGTCTCGAGTCTTTTACAACGGAATATTTTATTTTTTTATGTTGCTGAAATAATTAGCCCTGGGCCCCATGACGCCTTAAGACGGCCCTGACTCTACGACACAGATATGTCCAATACAATAACCATCCGTGACTACGTCACTCCGAGGTAAAAATTCTTTCACGTGGCAAGACGTTTTTCAATAAATTTTGTCTAATAGAGCTTTTAAAAAAGTCAGTGGTAAAACCATGGTAGGTGTCTGACTACCTGGTTTTCTTAAGACGAAACATCCGATATGGTGTTCCAATGACGTTAGGACTAGACTTTGAAGGCCTATCTGGCGTCTTTGAATCCACATACCTGAGGTTTCGTATTAACTTTATATCAAGCAGACGATGCTACGGTCCTTAAGTTACGATGATAGGAACTATAGCACATCGCTAAAAAGACAATTTTTTGTAGCGGAACGCAATCTTTCGGAATACGATTGTCTGAAATTTGCAGTGTGGTGTTTCGTGATATCATGTTACATCGTTACCCAGTGTGTTTCTGGGAACATACTTTCGAAGCTAACGCTTCCACCGAAAAATATCTTCATCGAAACCCAAGAAGATATTCTAAGATACCCCGATTTGCCGATTTACGTTGTCAAAAACGCACCAGTTGAGAAATTCTATCTGGTGAGGCTTTAAAAAATTCTAAACTCATAAATGGTATAAAATAATGTTATTAATGTGAATGATCTCGTGAGTTTGTACATGACTTCTACCTCCACAACAATATATTTTTTAATTAATTTCATAATAACACGTATTTCAGAATCCTTTCCAAGACGAAATTGGAAAAAAAGTACTAAAGCAAATTAAGAGGCATAACATGTTAAAAACGTTTGAGGAAATCGATTTAGAGGGAGATTTTGACGATCTGTCAAATAACAAATTATGTGGTTTTCTACCACTGTACACAATACAAGAAGGCATCCGATTCTTTCAGTTATGCGAAGTCTTTGTTAATAAGATCCATATCTCTCAAACAACCCTTTTCACCGAAAAAGTTGTCTTTCCTATTCGTAAAGGAGCAGATCCCTACATAAAGGCTGTTTTCAGAAAAACGTAGGTTGCAAATTTTCGTATAATTGTGATCGAACACCACATTAGTGCTTTGAATGAAATGGTGTCTTATCAGTTAAACTATGTGAACTTGTAGCAGGGATAAGGGAGTCAGATGGATTGGAAATGATGATGGGCGACCTGCGGCACCATATCTCTCCCAGTGTACCTCGCGCACGCCCCTACCCTTCCGTAGGCGATTGCTAAGTGCTGCCGCGTAGCGCCATTTTATTTCAATGAGAACTAGCTTCTATTTTTGAGATAGAGGGAGCGTCCTTTACAATTTCGTCCGGCACGACCCTACCTAACCGCTGGGGATGATGGGAGGACTATGGTGCCGTAGGTGGGGGTACAAAGGCGACGCTTAAGGTATGGGGGTTTCCACTCCATTACTCTCTCCTTCAAGCTTGTAGCGTAAAAATCACGTATCGCAATGGTTTTAACTATGCCGTTTCTCATAGCATAGCCATTGTTTTTAAGGCTCAAAATGGGTGAAACCATTTACTACCTTTTTTGAAGGATACTTTCTTTACATTTGAGATACCAAAATCCCAGAGCTTCCTTGTGGTTATTTTTAGTGCAGCTGAATTTAATGATAATCATGATGAAATCTCTAACTTAAGAACAATATCGCTAAGTGTTTATGATATGTTCCATAAATATGACACTTCCTATACTTTGTAATGCGAGAAACTTACTGAGAGCTAGTTCAGGAACGACGCGAGAATTGACTACATGCGGTTTTGCAGTCAATCTTCCTATTTAGTCTGTATTAAGCCTTTGACAGCGCCTCAGCGGCCTCGCTTTACGAGAATCTATGACGTTTCATATAGGTCACTCCAGGACAAGCTCTCAGCATCCAGTGACAAACTTATGGAACCTATCTTCTTAACTTAAGCTATTTATAAGCTTTGAGGGAGATTTTAAATCTGTCAAATAACAAATCATGTAGTCTTCTACCACATTGTACAATACAAGGAGGGCTCTGATTCTTCCAGTTAAGCGACGTCTTCGTCAATAAGATCCATAAAATTGTACTTTGCAAGGTAGGGTTCTATGTCGATATTGTACAATTGCAAGGCATTGTGGGGACTGAATTATAAAAGCCTTTAAGATGATATTGCACAGGGATGGAATGAGGACGGACTCATTTTGAAAGTTCTATATAGATCTTTGATAGCGCAGCGCCAGCACGGCAAGCTAAGACACCATTATAATTTTCAACTACTTCAATAACTATAATTCAAGAACATTACACTTCATTCAGACAACAAATAACACAAGAATGGCTCACATTTTTTATGGTCCCCGTAGAGTTTCTCAGTGCCCAAATTATTTCATTGACCGCCAACCATTTTGAACTTTTCTTTTCAGGGCACAAGCGTTGTTCGAAGCAGATATCATTCTTCGTACACTGTCTTTCGGCCATTGGCTATCGGAAAAATGTCTAGCGGAATTTCACGTTACGACGACATCCAAACATTACTTGACAACGAAACACTTTAAAACTGCATTTAGTATTTATTTCAGCTTGCTAACTACTTCACTAATAGTTTTGGCAGCAGAACTTATTCTTTCAAATCGAAAGCAACGCTGACCTCTAAAAAACAGAATCTTGCCTTTTCCGTAAATATTCTTGAAATTATGATTGAGAGTACAGTTTATCAAGAAATAATGAATTTATCTAAAACTTTTGATGGCAAGAACTATTTAAGGATTAAGACAGTAATGAAGACCTAAATTAGATAGTATCACCGAATTATCACAAATGTCAGCGTGTTTAACAGTTGTTAGGGACAGGAAATGGTAGTTTCGTTACGCGCGATTTTGTGCGCAAAATTAAATAGCCTTCAACTGCCTTTTGAAAACATGAATAAAACTCATTCGTATGTAACGGTACTTTAAACGCGGGTAAACCGTGATCACCTACTGATAACAAGCATTAAAGCCTTGAGTATAATATATTTAGACCAAGTAGCGTCAATAGGCCAAAAATGACCGTGAATGCTCTATTGTTTGGACATAAGAATGAAAGACGCGTTATGTTTCCGCTTTTTAGAGATAGAGGTGCATTTGCCGTATCCAACTACCTATTGCGGAAACGTGATACGTTTCCCTTTGTCTAAATATAGGGATTTTACTTCATTTGTGGCCTATTGACACTACTCCGAGGGGTCGGTCATTCATGAAATCCCGTACGCTGCCCGTGAAATCCAACTTAAGAAATCCGAAATCCATGCTGATTTTGAAATCAAATAAAAAATCCGAAATCACAAAATCATTAAAAAAAAATCATAAAATCAGTAAAGAAATCACAAAATCAAAAAAGAAATCACGAAATCAACATAGAAATCACGAAATCAGGAACAAAACCAGTAAAGAAATCGTGAAATCCATTACAAAATTCACGAAATCCAAAATCCAAAGAAATCACAAAATCCGACCAAATCACAAAATCCGACCAAATCACAAAATCCGACCAAATCACAGGGAAAATCTCAAAATCCGAGGAAATCACATGGACACCAGTCTGTACTTACTGTCTTATAAACACCACCATCATCTGGTCTTTTGTCCATCCCACATGGACACCAGTCTGTACTTACTGTCTTCTAAACACCACCATCATCTGGTCTTTTGTCCATCCCACATGGACACCAGTCTGTACTTACTGTCTTCTAAACACCACCATCATCTGGTCTTTTGTCCATCCCACATGGACACCAGTCTGTACTTACTGTCTTCTAAACACCACCATCATCTGGTCTTTTGTCCATCCCACATGGACACCAGTCTGTACTTACTGTCTTCTAAACACCACCATCATCTGGTCTTTTGTCCATCCCACATGGACACCAGTCTGTACTTACTGTCTTCTAAACACCACCATCATCTGGTCTTTTGTCCATCCCACATGGACACCAGTCTGTACTTACTGTCTTCTAAACACCACCATCATCTGGTCTTTTGTCCATCCCACATGGACACCAGTCTGTACTTACTGTCTTCTAAACACCACCATCATCTGGTCTTTTGTCCATCCCACATAGACACCAGTCTGTACTTACTGCCTTCTAAACACCACCATCATCTGGTCTTTTGTCCATCCCACATAGACACCAGTCTGTACTTACTGCCTTCTAAACACCACCATCATCTGGTCTTTTGTCCATCCCACATGGACACCAGTCTGTACTTTCTGTCTTCTAAACACCACCATCATCTGGTCTTTTGTCCATCCCACATGGACACCAGTCTGTACTTACTGTCTTCTAAACACCACCATCATCTGGTCTTTTGTCCGTAAATATTCTTGAAATTATGATTGAGAGTACAGTTTATCAAGAAATAATGAATTTATCTAAAACTTTTGATGGCAAGAACTATTTAAGGATTAAGACAGTAATGAAGACCTAAATTAGATAGTATCACCGAATTATCACAAATGTCAGCGTGTTTAACAGTTGTTAGGGACAGGAAATGGTAGTTTCGTTACGCGCGATTTTGTGCGCAAAATTAAATAGCCTTCAACTGCCTTTTGAAAACATGAATAAAACTCATTCGTATGTAACGGTACTTTAAACGCGGGTAAACCGTGATCACCTACTGATAACAAGCATTAAAGCCTTGAGTATAATATATTTAGACCAAGTAGCGTCAATAGGCCAAAAATGACCGTGAATGCTCTATTGTTTGGACATAAGAATGAAAGACGCGTTATGTTTCCGCTTTTTAGAGATAGAGGTGCATTTGCCGTATCCAACTACCTATTGCGGAAACGTGATACGTTTCCCTTTGTCTAAATATAGGGATTTTACTTCATTTGTGGCCTATTGACACTACTCCGAGGGGTCGGTCATTCATGAAATCCCGTACGCTGCCCGTGAAATCCAACTTAAGAAATCCGAAATCCATGCTGATTTTGAAATCAAATAAAAAATCCGAAATCACAAAATCATTAAAAAAAAATCATAAAATCAGTAAAAAAATCATAAAATCAGTAAAGAAATCACAAAATCAAAAAAGAAATCACGAAATCAACATAGAAATCACGAAATCAGGAACAAAACCAGTAAAGAAATCGTGAAATCCATTACAAAATTCACGAAATCCAAAATCCAAAGAAATCGTGAAATCCATTACAAAATTCACGAAATCCAAAATCCAAAGAAATCACAAAATCCGACCAAATCACAAAATCCGACCAAATCACAGGGAAAATCTCAAAATCCGAGGAAATCACATGGACACCAGTCTGTACTTACTGTCTTATAAACACCACCATCATCTGGTCTTTTGTCCATCCCACATGGACACCAGTCTGTACTTACTGTCTTCTAAACACCACCATCATCTGGTCTTTTGTCCATCCCACATGGACACCAGTCTGTACTTACTGTCTTCTAAACACCACCATCATCTGGTCTTTTGTCCATCCCACATGGACACCAGTCTGTACTTACTGTCTTCTAAACACCACCATCATCTGGTCTTTTGTCCATCCCACATGGACACCAGTCTGTACTTACTGTCTTCTAAACACCACCATCATCTGGTCTTTTGTCCATCCCACATGGACACCAGTCTGTACTTACTGTCTTCTAAACACCACCATCATCTGGTCTTTTGTCCATCCCACATGGACACCAGTCTGTACTTACTGTCTTCTAAACACCACCATCATCTGGTCTTTTGTCCATCCCACATGGACACCAGTCTGTACTTACTGCCTTCTAAACACCACCATCATCTGGTCTTTTGTCCATCCCACATAGACACCAGTCTGTACTTACTGCCTTCTAAACACCACCATCATCTGGTCTTTTGTCCATCCCACATGGACACCAGTCTGTACTTTCTGTCTTCTAAACACCACCATCATCTGGTCTTTTGTCCATCCCACATGGACACCAGTCTGTACTTACTGTCTTCTAAACACCACCATCATCTGGTCTTTTGTCCGTAAATATTCTTGAAATTATGATTGAGAGTACAGTTTATCAAGAAATAATGAATTTATCTAAAACTTTTGATGGCAAGAACTATTTAAGGATTAAGACAGTAATGAAGACCTAAATTAGATAGTATCACCGAATTATCACAAATGTCAGCGTGTTTAACAGTTGTTAGGGACAGGAAATGGTAGTTTCGTTACGCGCGATTTTGTGCGCAAAATTAAATAGCCTTCAACTGCCTTTTGAAAACATGAATAAAACTCATTCGTATGTAACGGTACTTTAAACGCGGGTAAACCGTGATCACCTACTGATAACAAGCATTAAAGCCTTGAGTATAATATATTTAGACCAAGTAGCGTCAATAGGCCAAAAATGACCGTGAATGCTCTATTGTTTGGACATAAGAATGAAAGACGCGTTATGTTTCCGCTTTTTAGAGATAGAGGTGCATTTGCCGTATCCAACTACCTATTGCGGAAACGTGATACGTTTCCCTTTGTCTAAATATAGGGATTTTACTTCATTTGTGGCCTATTGACACTACTCCGAGGGGTCGGTCATTCATGAAATCCCGTACGCTGCCCGTGAAATCCAACTTAAGAAATCCGAAATCCATGCTGATTTTGAAATCAAATAAAAAATCCGAAATCACAAAATCATTAAAAAAAATCATAAAATCAGTAAAAAAATCATAAAATCAGTAAAGAAATCACAAAATCAAAAAAGAAATCACGAAATCAACATAGAAATCACGAAATCAGGAACAAAACCAGTAAAGAAATCGTGAAATCCATTACAAAATTCACGAAATCCAAAATCCAAAGAAATCGTGAAATCCATTACAAAATTCACGAAATCCAAAATCCAAAGAAATCACAAAATCCGACCAAATCACAAAATCCGACCAAATCACAGGGAAAATCTCAAAATCCGAGGAAATCACATGGACACCAGTCTGTACTTACTGTCTTATAAACACCACCATCATCTGGTCTTTTGTCCATCCCACATGGACACCAGTCTGTACTTACTGTCTTCTAAACACCACCATCATCTGGTCTTTTGTCCATCCCACATGGACACCAGTCTGTACTTACTGTCTTCTAAACACCACCATCATCTGGTCTTTTGTCCATCCCACATGGACACCAGTCTGTACTTACTGTCTTCTAAACACCACCATCATCTGGTCTTTTGTCCATCTCACATGGACACCAGTCTGTACTTACTGTCTTCTAAACACCACCATCATCTGGTCTTTTGTCCATCCCACATGGACACCAGTCTGTACTTACTGTCTTCTAAACACCACCATCATCTGGTCTTTTGTCCATCCCACATGGACACCAGTCTGTACTTACTGTCTTCTAAACACCACCATCATCTGGTCTTTTGTCCATCCCACATGGACACCAGTCTGTACTTACTGTCTTCTAAACACCACCATCATCTGGTCTTTTGTCCATCCCACATGGACACCAGTCTGTACTTACTGCCTTCTAAACACCACCATCATCTGGTCTTTTGTCCATCCCACATAGACACCAGTCTGTACTTACTGCCTTCTAAACACCACCATCATCTGGTCTTTTGTCCATCCCACATGGACACCAGTCTGTACTTTCTGTCTTCTAAACACCACCATCATCTGGTCTTTTGTCCATCCCACATGGACACCAGTCTGTACTTACTGTCTTCTAAACACCACCATCATCTGGTCTTTTGTCCGTAAATATTCTTGAAATTATGATTGAGAGTACAGTTTATCAAGAAATAATGAATTTATCTAAAACTTTTGATGGCAAGAACTATTTAAGGATTAAGACAGTAATGAAGACCTAAATTAGATAGTATCACCGAATTATCACAAATGTCAGCGTGTTTAACAGTTGTTAGGGACAGGAATTGGTAGTTTCGTTACGCGCGACTTTGTGCGCAAAATTAAATAGCCTTCAACTGCCGTTTGAAAACATGAATAAAACTCATTCGTATGTAACGGTACTTTAAACGCGGGTAAACCGTGATCACCTACTGATAACAAGCATTAAAGCCTTGAGTATAATATATTTAGACCAAGTAGCGTCAATAGGCCAAAAATGACCGTGAATGCTCTATTGTTTGGACATAAGAATGAAAGACGCGTTATGTTTCCGCTTTTTAGAGATAGAGGTGCATTTGCCGTATCCAACTACCTATTGCGGAAACGTGATACGTTTCCCTTTGTCTAAATATAGGGATTTTACTTCATTTGTGGCCTATTGACACTACTCCGAGGGGTCGGTCATTCATGAAATCCCGTACGCTGCCCGTGAAATCCAACTTAAGAAATCCGAAATCCATGCTGATTTTGAAATCAAATAAAAAATCCGAAATCACAAAATCATTAAAAAAAAATCATAAAATCAGTAAAAAAATCATAAAATCAGTAAAGAAATCACAAAATCAAAAAAGAAATCACGAAATCAACATAGAAATCACGAAATCAGGAACAAAAACAGTAAAGAAATCGTGAAATCCATTACAAAATTCACGAAATCCAAAATCCAAAGAAATCGTGAAATCCATTACAAAATTCACGAAATCCAAAATCCAAAGAAATCACAAAATCCAACCAAATCACAAAATCCGACCAAATCACAGGGAAAATCTCAAAATCCGAGGAAATCACATGGACACCAGTCTGTACTTACTGTCTTATAAACACCACCATCATCTGGTCTTTTGTCCATCCCACATGGACACCAGTCTGTACTTACTGTCTTCTAAACACCACCATCATCTGGTCTTTTGTCCATCCCACATGGACACCAGTCTGTACTTACTGTCTTCTAAACACCACCATCATCTGGTCTTTTGTCCATCCCACATGGACACCAGTCTGTACTTACTGTCTTCTAAACACCACCATCATCTGGTCTTTTGTCCATCCCACATGGACACCAGTCTGTACTTACTGTCTTCTAAACACCACCATCATCTGGTCTTTTGTCCGTAAATATTCTTGAAATTATGATTGAGAGTACAGTTTATCAAGAAATAATGAATTTATCTAAAACTTTTGATGGCAAGAACTATTTAAGGATTAAGACAGTAATGAAGACCTAAATTAGATAGTATCACCGAATTATCACAAATGTCAGCGTGTTTAACAGTTGTTAGGGACAGGAATTGGTAGTTTCGTTACGCGCGATTTTGTGCGCAAAATTAAATAGCCTTCAACTGCCGTTTGAAAACATGAATAAAACTCATTCGTATGTAACGGTACTTTAAACGCGGGTAAACCGTGATCACCTACTGATAACAAGCATTAAAGCCTTGAGTATAATATATTTAGACCAAGTAGCGTCAATAGGCCAAAAATGACCGTGAATGCTCTATTGTTTGGACATAAGAATGAAAGACGCGTTATGTTTCCGCTTTTTAGAGATAGAGGTGCATTTGCCGTATCCAACTACCTATTGCGGAAACGTGATACGTTTCCCTTTGTCTAAATATAGGGATTTTACTTCATTTGTGGCCTATTGACACTACTCCGAGGGGTCGGTCATTCATGAAATCCCGTACGCTGCCCGTGAAATCCAACTTAAGAAATCCGAAATCCATGCTGATTTTGAAATCAAATAAAAAATCCGAAATCACAAAATCATTAAAAAAAAATCATAAAATCAGTAAAAAAATCATAAAATCAGTAAAGAAATCACAAAATCAAAAAAGAAATCACGAAATCAACATAGAAATCACGAAATCAGGAACAAAACCAGTAAAGAAATCGTGAAATCCATTACAAAATTCACGAAATCCAAAATCCAAAGAAATCGTGAAATCCATTACAAAATTCACGAAATCCAAAATCCAAAGAAATCACAAAATCCGACCAAATCACAAAATCCGACCAAATCACAGGGAAAATCTCAAAATCCGAGGAAATCACATGGACACCAGTCTGTACTTACTGTCTTATAAACACCACCATCATCTGGTCTTTTGTCCATCCCACATGGACACCAGTCTGTACTTACTGTCTTCTAAACACCACCATCATCTGGTCTTTTGTCCATCCCACATGGACACCAGTCTGTACTTACTGTCTTCTAAACACCACCATCATCTGGTCTTTTGTCCATCCCACATGGACACCAGTCTGTACTTACTGTCTTCTAAACACCACCATCATCTGGTCTTTTGTCCATCCCACATGGACACCAGTCTGTACTTACTGTCTTCTAAACACCACCATCATCTGGTCTTTTGTCCATCCCACATGGACACCAGTCTGTACTTACTGTCTTCTAAACACCACCATCATCTGGTCTTTTGTCCATCCCACATGGACACCAGTCTGTACTTACTGTCTTCTAAACACCACCATCATCTGGTCTTTTGTCCATCCCACATGGACACCAGTCTGTACTTACTGTCTTCTAAACACCACCATCATCTGGTCTTTTGTCCATCCCACATGGACACCAGTCTGTACTTACTGCCTTCTAAACACCACCATCATCTGGTCTTTTGTCCATCCCACATAGACACCAGTCTGTACTTACTGCCTTCTAAACACCACCATCATCTGGTCTTTTGTCCATCCCACATGGACACCAGTCTGTACTTTCTGTCTTCTAAACACCACCATCATCTGGTCTTTTGTCCATCCCACATGGACACCAGTCTGTACTTACTGTCTTCTAAACACCACCATCATCTGGTCTTTTGTCCGTAAATATTCTTGAAATTATGATTGAGAGTACAGTTTATCAAGAAATAATGAATTTATCTAAAACTTTTGATGGCAAGAACTATTTAAGGATTAAGACAGTAATGAAGACCTAAATTAGATAGTATCACCGAATTATCACAAATGTCAGCGTGTTTAACAGTTGTTAGGGACAGGAATTGGTAGTTTCGTTACGCGCGATTTTGTGCGCAAAATTAAATAGCCTTCAACTGCCGTTTGAAAACATGAATAAAACTCATTCGTATGTAACGGTACTTTAAACGCGGGTAAACCGTGATCACCTACTGATAACAAGCATTAAAGCCTTGAGTATAATATATTTAGACCAAGTAGCGTCAATAGGCCAAAAATGACCGTGAATGCTCTATTGTTTGGACATAAGAATGAAAGACGCGTTATGTTTCCGCTTTTTAGAGATAGAGGTGCATTTGCCGTATCCAACTACCTATTGCGGAAACGTGATACGTTTCCCTTTGTCTAAATATAGGGATTTTACTTCATTTGTGGCCTATTGACACTACTCCGAGGGGTCGGTCATTCATGAAATCCCGTACGCTGCCCGTGAAATCCAACTTAAGAAATCCGAAATCCATGCTGATTTTGAAATCAAATAAAAAATCCGAAATCACAAAATCATTAAAAAAAATCATAAAATCAGTAAAAAAATCATAAAATCAGTAAAGAAATCACAAAATCAAAAAAGAAATCACGAAATCAACATAGAAATCACGAAATCAGGAACAAAACCAGTAAAGAAATCGTGAAATCCATTACAAAATTCACGAAATCCAAAATCCAAAGAAATCGTGAAATCCATTACAAAATTCACGAAATCCAAAATCCAAAGAAATCACAAAATCCGACCAAATCACAAAATCCGACCAAATCACAGGGAAAATCTCAAAATCCGAGGAAATCACATGGACACCAGTCTGTACTTACTGTCTTATAAACACCACCATCATCTGGTCTTTTGTCCATCCCACATGGACACCAGTCTGTACTTACTGTCTTCTAAACACCACCATCATCTGGTCTTTTGTCCATCCCACATGGACACCAGTCTGTACTTACTGTCTTCTAAACACCACCATCATCTGGTCTTTGTCCATCCCACATGGACACCAGTCTGTACTTACTGTCTTCTAAACACCACCATCATCTGGTCTTTTGTCCATCCCACATGGACACCAGTCTGTACTTACTGTCTTCTAAACACCACCATCATCTGGTCTTTTGTCCATCCCACATGGACACCAGTCTGTACTTACTGCCTTCTAAACTCCACCATCATCTGGTCTTTTGATTATCCCACATGGACACCAGTCTGTACTTACTGCCTTCTAAACACCACCATCATCTGGTCTTTTGTCCATCCCACATAGACACCAGTCTGTACTTACTGCCTTCTAAACACCACCATCATCTGGTCTTTTGTCCATCCCACATGGACACCAGTCTGTACTTACCGTCTTCTAAACACCACCATCATCTGGTCTTTTGTCCATCCCACATGGACACCAGTCTGTACTTACCGTCTTCTAAACACCACCATCGTCTGGTCTTTTGTCCATCCCACATGGACACCAGTCTGTACTTACCGTCTTCTAAACACCACCATCATCTGGTCTTTTGTCCATCCCACATGGACACCAGTCTGTACTTACCGTCTTCTAAACACCACCATCGTCTGGTCTTTTGTCCATCCCACATGGACACCAGTCTGTACATACTGGCTTCTATCTCCATCATCATCATCGTTAAGATTAACTTCGGACCTACGTATGGACTGGAGATAAAGATAGAAATATGGCGAATTTATACCTTCTCCCAAGTAAACTAGATATCGCTTCTTGGTATAGGTGCATAAAATTAAAATCTCTATGTGCAAGTAATTTCCAAAGGCAATAATTAACTACAAACGTTCTTACTATTTACTCTCCGAGTGACGATTACGTCATGGAGAGGCATTACATTGGACATGTCTGTGTGTCTCAGTCACCGCGTACGCAGTTGGCAAATTGGAGCAAACTTGTTCATAGAAAGCAATTTTTGGCTTCTCCTCCCATAGAATTAAGAAGTACGATGCGATCGGCTAAGATTACAAGAAACGTCTAGCCTCCCAATGGCAGGGCTTCCACCAAAGGTTGAAGCAATTGCGTTTTTTCTTATCATTTATACACCCTAAATTTCCAAAAAAAAATGTTAAAGAGGCATTTGTTTGACTTCAAACGTCAACAATAGCTATGTTTAAAATGACTTTAGGAATAAAGTTTCTTAAAACGATTTAACTAGAATCAAGGTAAAGCTATGACGATTAAAATAATTAATATCAATTATAATTATTAAACTATTTAAGAAAAACCTCTTATTTGCGTCTCGACTCGGAAGGGTTTATTTTGGTTTCCAAACTTGGTTTTTATTTGCTTTTCCCTTGCCAACACATAAATGTATACAAAACCACGGGCACAACAATTTCAAATTGAAAACAAAATAGCTATACACCAATCGATTTCTCTGAAGTACCTACCTAGCGAAGAGATAACTTATAGAAATATTACTTGGAATTGGATTTGCTTGAATAAAAACAAAAATAACGGGAGTGTCAATGTGACGCTAAGCACGCAACAGCTGGGGTTGTTGCCAGAGCAGGGCTCCATTAACAATTTTTCATTTTGTTGCCAGTATAGGCGAAAACAATTTTACGATCAATTTTATGTTAATGTAAACTGAATTTCAGCGCACGATCCTTAGATCATAGGTGGGACAGTATTATAAGTAAGACGATTAATACTAGAGGGGCAAATTCCTTTACCAAATCTAATTTGTTGTTGAGCCTTGGGAATTTTCCGTTCAATAATATTACGGTTAATTTTTTCTATTCAGATGTTTTCACATATAAGCTTTATTGTTATATTTATAATTTTTTTGGACATGAGAAGGGCCGTGTTACTAGTCCCTAACACAACCTTGTTTAAATTTTCAGCATTGAAAATTATATTTTACTAGCTGTTACCCGCGGCGTCGCTCGCGTGTAATAAGAACTTCCATCAAAATGATATGAAGATTGAATAATGGGTAGATATTGCTGATGACCAATATTTTTGTAGTACCCTAGGAGCGAACGCACTCGGCGTTGCCCTTCAGCCCGTTGGGACCTTTTTTATTAATTTTCATGCGGACATTATTCCATAGAGAAGGCTTTTAAATTTCTGGCCGCCATTTAAATGATGGCAACAAATTGAACCCAAAAGACCTTTCAGCCCGTCTATAGGGTAAAGGAAACTAGTGTACTAAATATTTGTGAAATCGGTTGAAACGCGCGGACTTTGTTGCATAGGGAAGATTTTTTACATTTCTGGGCACCATTTATTAAGATGGTGGCGGATTGGAAAAATATTTCCTAGTTCGCGCCTACTACTTATGAGTAACGAGCAAATTTTCAACCTTTGGGCGTTGATAATCAGTCAGTCAGTCGGGACTTTGAATATAGGTACATTTTTCCAGGCTATACTTTTTTTTTTAAAGTGCGGAAATATTTCGAGGTGTTATACCAATGTTTTTGTGATTTTATCAACATTTTAATGTGCACACATCCACTGCTGTTCAAAGCGAGGGGGAAGACACTTGAGAACTCAGGTGTACAATATGACTTGAACTCGATGCACTGTCAAAGCTGAACTCTTTTGAACTCAGGTGTACACAGGGATCTAGAGCGTCTACACCCTCGGTTCAAAGTCACGAGCTTAGCACTTAACATCTCATAAGTTCATTATACTTAATGGTCAAACGCTTTCATAAGCTAGATTAAAATGTGTAACCATGGGTATGTATAAATACTAACGTATTACGAATTCTAAAATTAAAAAAATCACAACTCAGAATTGTCCGGAAAGATATAGCTGCTTTTCCCACGTGACCTATCTTTTTCCGTCTCGATTTAGAGGCGTCTCATAACGCTTGGCTGGATTCTGGGCCTAGTTGCATATCCATATTACGTTAATATTTTCTCATAACCATGGTGTAACATATTTATGGCAAAAGGAGCACGGGGAAATCCTTTTACTTATTTTCATTACGTTATTTTTAGAATATCATGAAATATTTCTCAGACGAATCTAGTGCACTGTGAGTTAAGGTTTCGTCTATAGGAAAGTCGATTTTATAATTGGAATCCAGCTAAAAACAAGGGGAAAATAGGAATATTATCACGAACAGGTGCTTTCGTTTTAAAAAAGTACCTGCATAAGAGTTTAAGAAAATTGCTTTTTGTAACGCTTGATGTAGGAAAAGAAACTGACGGTGTCTGTCTAAACAAACGCGTTGCTCTATTTTCAGCAACAGCTAGCTTTCGGTTCAAACATTACAAAATGAGTGGACAACCATTTCTAACGTATTGTGCTACGGAAGTAAGTGCTATTTCGAATGGGCTTAATCTCATTTCATCACACCGGGTTTAATTACACAAAGAAGACTGTATGAACTGTATCAGATATAGGAAATGACACACATAAATGCGATGGATGAACCGTTACCAATACCACACGCAGTAATAGCCTTGATTTTCTAGTTTCGACCCAGGCCTCTAACCTTAAATTTTTTCTTACCGAGCCTGATGTTCCCCCAAGCCGCCATTTTGACCTTTATTGGAGCCTTAAGAGACTGAAAGACAATGATTTCCAATTTAATTAAAAGGTCATCCGTAAAATGATTTTAGGAATAACGTTTCTTAGAACGATTTAACTAGAATTAAGGTAAATTAATGACGATTGAAATAATTAATATCAGGGATAGATAGACGTTTTTAAGACGGAATAAACAATGTTTGGCCTTTACTTCAGTCCGACTCATAGACGAGTATAGAGTCCCTTCCTTCAACACGTAACCAAAAAATTTAATTATCTTATTGGCCCACAAAAACTACGTAGTGGTGATGTTGCTGACAAGGAGGGCCAAAAATACGTAATTCCTGTTTACCTCTGCCGCCATGACTACGACCCCTCTTGCGTTGTACCATAGCCCACTCGACCACGCGCGTCACGACGCAAGCTGCTCGCGCTATAGCTATAGAGCGCGGATCGAGTGGGCTATGGTTGTACAGATAAGCGTCTTCACAGGGGTTCAAAATGGAGCCGTCTAAATGCGAGGGTCCGGTAATTATTCGGGAATTGTTTTTAATAGCAATTAAGAAGGTAGTTAGTGAATTTGGTGCCTGTGTTTTGGATTTGGAGTACATCTGTAAGGGTGAAAAGTGTTCGCTAATTCTTTCTTAAGCCAATCATTTCTACTATCCTCATGATTTTGTAAACGAATTTGATGAAGTTAACCAAGGCTTAGTGAATGGTCAGGAGTTTTGTGAGCTTAGTGTTTGGTTAAAACCTGTTCGTGCTGTAATATCTATGAAGACTTTTACTCAATTCTAACTCACTTTTAATTTTCTTGGGTCATCCCGTTTTTTTTCAGTTGCAAGCCCTATGTCTTGTGTAACTTCCATTTTTAAACAATGTTATTTCAAAAATTACAATCCGAGCCCATTCCAACTTGGCAGACGAAGGGGCAGACGACGTTTATTTGACCCGGATATACATACAACGCCATAACAAAAATAAGACCCGCCTCTTCTTTCATACGCCTCCGTCACGGGTAAGGGGGTCGTAGACTTGGACGCACACCCGAATAACCCTGTTACCCATTCCATCTTAAAAAAGTCTATTTATCCCCGATGTAACTATTTAAGAAAAACCTCTTATTTGCATCTCGACTCGGAGAGGTTTATTTTGGTTTCTCAACTTGTTTTAATTGCTTTTCCCTTGCCAACACACATATGTATACAAAACCACTGGCACAACCATTTCAAATTGAAAACAAAATAGTTATACGCCAATCGATTTCTCTGAAGTACCTACCCAGCGAAGAGATAACATATAAAAATATTACTTGAATTTGCATTTGCATGAAAAAAACGAAAGTAACGGGACTGTCAACGTGACGCTAAGCACATAACAGCTGGCTTTGTTTGCCAGAGCAATTGAGCAGTTTCGTATTTTTCGAACGCAGAGCTCCGAAAACAATTTTTTTTATTTAGCTTTGGGCCAATAAAAGCGAAAACAATTTCACGATAAATTTTATGTTAACATAAGCTTTTCAGAACAGAATGTTTAGATCATAAGTAGGCCCATATCGTAAGTAAGACGATTAACACTAATAGTCGAGCAAATGACGTTACAAATTCTAAGTTGTTATTAAAGCCTTTGAAATATGCGTACAATGGAGTAATTTCTTTCCCAACGTCTCTTACCTTACTGTTATCCCCCTTCCGGGGAAACTAGTATTATATCATACAAAGTTGCCCCCAACGTTGGGAATACACAGTTCACTCCCCTCTCTACCGAAATTGCTCTATAACACAAAGATCAATTTTTGCTATTCATGGGAGATAATGAGTTGTCTGAAACAAAAACTTCACAAAAAATTGTCTTTTAATAATTTTGGACACGAGGAGATCAGAGTTTCTAGGTCTTAACCCAACTTGGTTTCAATTGGCAGTATTGAAAATTCAATTTGGTAATTTTCTTAGTCATTCTTTGTTATAAAAGTGCGAAATTTTCGAGGTGTTATCCCAATGTTTTTACAGTGCACTCTTCCACTGCTGTTCAATGCCACTAGCTTTGCACTTGGGATCTCATATGTGAGGTACATTATATTTAATGGTCAAAAGCTTTCATAAGCTAGGTTAGAGTGTGTAACCATGGATATGCATAAATACTAATTTATGATGGACTAGCTGTTACCCACGGCGTCGCACGCGTGTAATAAGAACTTCCGTCAAAATGATATAAAGAATGGGTAGATTTTACTGATGACTAATATTTTTGTATCACACTAGGAGCCAAGGCACTCGGCGTTGCCAGTCAGCCCGTCGGGACATTTTTTATTACTTTTCATGCTCACATTATTCCATAAAGATAAGGGTTTTTAATTTTTGGCCGCCATTTAAAAAGATGGCAACAAATCGAACCCAAAAGACCATTCAGCCTGTCTATAGGTTAAAGGAAACCAGTGTACTAAATATTTGTGAAATCGGTTGAAACGCGCGGACTTTGTTGCATAGAGAAGAATTTTTACATTTCTGGGCGACATTTTTTAATTTAATCAAATTCGAAACCCACCACTCAGGATTGTCTGAAGAGATATAGCTCCTTTTCCCCACGTGACCTATCTATTTTAGAGGTGTCTCATACCCACGGATGTAACGAGTGGCTGGTTTTTGGCCTAGTTGGAAATCCAAGCGGAGCACGAGGACATTCTTTTACTTATTTTCATTATGCTATTTTTAGTATACTATGAAACCATTATTGTGTGTGTGAGTTTAGGTTTATAGATTGGTCGACTTTATAATTTGAATCCAGCAATATTTTACTTGACAGAACCATGGGAAAAAGGAATAATATCAAAAACAGGTGCTTTCGTATTATATGCGTACCTGTTTTGGGTTTTAGAAAATTACTTTTTGTAATACTTTATAGAGAAAAAGACACTGACGGAGTCTGTCTAAACCAACGCACTGCTCTATTTTCATCAACGGGTAGCTTTCGGTTTAAAAATTGCAGAATGAGTACTGGAAAACCATTTTTAACGTATTGTGCTACGCAAGTAAGTGTTATTCTGCCTGGGCTTAATCTCATTTCATCACATCGGGTTTAATTACGCAAAGAAGACAATGTGAGATGTATCAGATATAAGAAATACCACATATACAGGGTGTATCTGGAACCCATATACTTCCGCTCCTACGTCCATTTCAGATACACCCTGTATAAGCGATGAATGAACCGGTACCAATACCACACGCTATGCAAGGAGTGAGAGCCTTGATTTTCTAGTTTCGATCCATGCCACGAGCTTTGAATTTTTTCTTACGTTCTTTAAAGAGCTTCAAGCTGTAAGCCGCGTGGTTAAAAACCCATTTCGAGCTTTATAAGAGCCTTAACGAGTGTCAAATTTAGCTCTTAATTTAAAATTAGAAACGCTGCCCTTAATAATGAAAAAAAAACTATAATTTTCAATATATCTAATGAAACCAAGCTGATCATACTTAAATTTTAACCAAAACCATAAACAACTAGATACAAACAAATGATCGAACCTTATCGAGAGTTCGCACAAGACTACCAAACACACAAACAAATCAGCAAATCCACTCAAAACTCCGTACCTATAATCTGCGACACAGTTGATAAAAGAGACTAACTAACGCCCATTATTAGAAAATCATCGTAATTGTTTCCAACTGACAATTATGTTTAAAAATATTCAACGGTGAAGTTCCATTAACTTGATATTGCCTTTAGCGGGATCAATAGGGGGATGTGAAGAATTGTTAGTAAATTAAGTTACGTATTCTAATTCAATAAATTACAGATACCTATATGGAGTCTTTATTACGAAACTGTGCCCGTACAAGTGGAAGGTCACTACAAAGAGTTGGTAGAAACAACAATTGCCAAGATGAACCTAAAGTAAGACTCGTTTCGGTTGAACGATATCCACCCTTGTAGTGGCGATCATTTTGTGTAAGCGTTTGTCAAATAGAGTGAACTATTGTAATGTAATTTAGACACTCTTCCACAAATCCGATCCAATAGAAATTGCAAACACACATTATTCCGAATTAATTTTGAATTCACTTGTTAATGAATTAGGGTGAAATCTTGAAAGCTTATTTCGAGCAATGGAAAGCAGATACCATAATTTATGGTCCTACAGCGATTGCGTGTTTCTTTAATACATTTTGAAACGCTTTTATCTGATCTTAGCTTTTCTTAAATTTTTTAAAACTTCTTTCTCTGGTTTTGAAGTTACACCGGAATATTAACTGACATTGGTATGGACTATGGCGACGCTTATGGAACCGGCGTGTTGGGGATTTTATTAAGAAATGTAAGTTGATGTGGGTTAGGGACCCGCATAGCCATGCTGCGATGTATGTGGCAAAAGTGGGACTTTGCGGGGTACTCCATAGCGGTTCACGGGTAGTTGAGCGGTTTTCAAAAGAGCGTTTTGGAATAAAGCGGTTCCCAAAAGAGCCGTTTCGCAAAACCGTGTGGAAGCAAAACCGCGGTTGCTGTTTCCGCGTTTCTCAATACAGCGCTATTTCCCAAAACAGCGGTTGCTGTTTCCGCCCAAACTGTGATTGATAGGGAGGGAAATCTCTATTATATTAAGTATATAGAACAAAGAACAATATTGTCCAAATGTGAAAACGCTATAAAGCTGGGCAACAACGTAAAAAACAAATCTGACGTTTGACGTCCAGCTACTAAGTAGTTTTTTTGGGTCAAGTGAAAACCATGCTTTAAGCATGATTTTCACTTGACCGAAAAAAACTACTTTGCAGCTGGGCGTCAAACGTCAGATTTGTGTTTTACGTCGTCGCCCAGCACTAAAGTGATATCACATAGCGTAGTTCCCGCAAATAATGGAACCATGGATTACCAGATAAACTGAACATGGTACCAATTGCGGCCCACCTACTGCCTTTCTTATTTTGACCTTTGAAATATTTGTGTCTAATATCATAAATATATGGATGGTTCCTAACCTCTTCAATAAAACTTTCAGCATAGTAACTGACTAGATTAGAAACTAACTAAATACAAACATGGCGGACCGCGCACGTTCTCTTCCGATCACGCGTAGTAGAAAATGGCATCACGACTCAAGATTATTGCTGATAAGCTCGCGCAGAGCGTTAACGTTGAACGTGACCGAAAAATAGAAAGATAATATCGCCACACTCAACGTAACTATGTTTTTTTACGTCGGGCGAAAACGTCGTGATTTACGCAAAGTGAAACACAAGCTTATTCACATTTCGTGAAGCGATAACTAACCTTTTTAATAAGTTGTTCGGTCCACCCTATTTCTACCCTAAAAATTACTTGGCCAATTATACCTTCCAAGTAGGGGTAGGGAGTTTATCATAAAATTTGAATGAAAATATTACGTTTTCTAATATTTTGTATACACTTTGGAAGGAATCAGATATCGCTTTCACCGGGTTCGACTTGAGGGGCGACACATTTAAACATCTTGATTACACCAATGTAGTGGCGGATGATGATTGGGTTATTATGAGTTCAAATTACGCGGTTGATTATCAACCTTCAGCGTCCTTTCTTACTGTATTTGATAATCTGGTAAGTGCAACTTATCATTTTTGAAATTTTCATAAGTTAACGTGATTTGAATTCGTGGTAGACATGGCTACTTTTCTTGGTGGCTATGATATTTTTTGCTATGATGAGATCTATTATAGAACTCGGATGCAGAACTTTAAAAACAGAGAAGAAACATGGAACTGTCAGTCATGCCTTTATCAAAAACTTGTTTTCTTGCGTGACAGTAAGCCTAAACCAAGGTATGAAATGAAATAACATAGTGTGAGAAATTGCCTCAATAAATGTGTGCAAACTCGTATGGTACCCTAAGCGTTTTATAAATCCACTCTAGAACTATAGATTAAATTGAGCTAATTGTAACTGAAACAAGTTGGAAAACCAAAATTTTACCTCTCCGAGCAGAGAGAAAGACTATCTACCCACTTATTTACCTGAATATGCAACTATTGCAATTAATTGATAACCAACTGCATGTGTTAAAATTGAAGCAATGAATTATTCAAGCGTTATGAAGGTTCCATTCACAACTCGGCTGGTGTCATCTCGTTACACCTTAACAATATTCTTAGATTTCAATAGTGTTACTCTTCATTCTCTTTTTGACCTTTTACTGTTTAAAGGGTCTGTAAAAAGGTCAGTGGACCGTTGAATTTTTATTTGGAAAAAGTCGTTATTGACGTCACAGCCCCCCCCCCCCGGAGAATACAGTGTTAATGCATTTTCCTATTTCTGTATTATTGAGCCTTATCCTGCAGGTGATACAATTGGGCCTGGCCTGTGCGTGTACTCGAATGAAGGCGAGTACTCGATCGAAATTTTAGGACTTAAATTATTTCGAGTCCTTAAATCTTCACTATTGGACTCGAGGAGGACTCGAACCGAGACTTGACGCCTTATCAAGTCCAAAAATATTTACTTGGTGACCCGGAATTTAAGTAGAGCGCCGCATCTAGTGGGGTTTAATCGATTTAAAGTTTAGAATAGACCGGTGATTGGACAAAAATTTGACTTCAGCTAAAGGAGTTAAGCAAACCAAAACCAAAAGTTAAAATTATTGTTTTTCGTCGTGAGATTTATACTTTGTGAGAAAAATTTATCCTTATTAGAAATTAATTTATTATAATTCTTGTATTATTAATTATGTAAAATTAAACTAAGTAAATTAAATTAAATTAAAGTTAGTATTAATAGACTTAATTTAATAGGACTAGAGTGGGACTTCATATAACTTATCAGGACTCGACACTGGACTTGAACTTAAGGACTCGATACCAATTAAAAGACTCGACTCGAGATTCTATAAGAGCTTTTTTAAGGACTCGAGACTCGACTCGAACCCCAAAAAACTGGACTCGCCCAGGCCTAAATTGGGCCAATCACAGCTCCTTTGCTACTGGTACGAACACTGGTTCTGGCAAACCTCAGCGGGGGCTTCAGACTGATGTGGGGACTGGGGAAACGCCGGTGCGGGGCGGCTCACAACCAATCACAAGAGAAATTAACCTGATGTGAGAACCGCTTTACAATCACGAAATAATCCCTCTTTGACGCGTTTTACATCAGCTGTTAACGTCAATGATTGACGGGGAGGGGTCGGATGCCTTTTTAAAAACATATTCAACGGTCCGCTGACTACTTTACAGTTCCTTTAAGCTCACTTGAAGAAAACAATTTTTCAAGTTCTATATTTATATTTTCACAACCATTATCCACAAAAGAGTTAACAAAGGTCGAGACCCGGCCGGGCCCCCAAGAGGTACGGGCCCCGGGAAAATGGACCGAATTGCCCCCCCCCCCTCTCTCGACGGCCCTGAATTTAATTCCACTAAATCGGGAGTTACATCGCATTGTTGTCCAATTTGCTTTTTACCACTGGCGCAATTTCGGCAAAAAATATTTAAACCACGAAAATAGAGATAAGAATGACATTTTCGATCACTAGAAGCCGCTACATGCAAAATTTGTGGGTGGAGTCAAAATATAAGCAGACGAAGTTTCTCAATAAAGTATGCGCGGATGGTACCAGAGGCTAAAGCTATGATCCCACGTTCTTAGTACATAAATCCGTTTTTGACTATACCGATGCTGCGGCCATTCTTGCTAAAATGCTAATTTATTGTAGGGGATCCCAATCTTTCGGAATACGATTGTCTAAAATTCGCAGTGTGGTGTTTCGTTATATCATGTTACATCATTACCCAGTGTGTTTCTGGGAACATACTTTCGAAGCTAACGCATCCACCGAAAAACATCTTCATCGAAACCCAAGAAGATATTCTAAGATACCCCGATTTGCCCATTTACATTGTCAAGAATACGGCAATTTATAAATTATATCTGGTGAGGCTTTAAACATTTCTAAACTGTTTAGAAAGTTTCTTTTAAAAAAATAATATAATTATTGTGTATGATCTCGGAGTTTGAACATGATTTTTTCCTCTGCAATATTATATTTTTTATTTAATTTCATAATAACAATAATTTCAGAATCCTTTCCAAGATGAAATTGGAAAAAAAGTACTAAAGCAAATTAAGAAGCATAACATGATAAAGACGTTTAAGGAAATCGATTTTGAGGGAGATTTTGAAGATCTGTCAAATAATAAATTTTGTTGTGTTCTACCAATGTACACAATACAAGAAGGCATCAGATTTTTCCTGTTGTGCGACGTCTTTGACAATAAGATCCATATCTCTCAAACAACCCTTTTCACCGAAAAAATTGCCTTTCCTATTCGTAAAGGAACAGATCCCTACATAAAGTCTGTTTTCAGAAAAACGTGGGTTGCACATTTGCTTATAATTGTGATCGAACATAACATTGGTGCTTTGAATGAAATGGTGCCTTACCAGTTAAACTAGAAACTTGTGGGGTACAAATCGCGCATCGCAATGGTTTTAACTATATGTTCCTCAAGGATACTTTCCTTACATTCGAAATACCATAATCCCCGTGCTTCCTCTTTGATAGTTACCTTATGGTTACTTTTAATGTAGCAGAATTTTATGATAATTATGATGAAATCTCTAACTTAAAAACTATATAAAGCCTATATATATTGCTATTAACATAAGTTTATAAGATGTGTTACATAAGTATGACACACAGCTAGTTCGAGAACACTCGGTTTTGCAGTCACTCTTCTTATTCAGTCTGTATTAATCCTTTGGCAGCCCCTCATCGGGCGTCGCTTTACGAGAATCTATGACGTTTCAACTACGTCAATTCATGATAAGCTCTAAGAAACCAGTGCCAAACTTACGAAACATATCTAATGAACTTATGATATTTATAAGCTTCCATAGTCAAGCGACGTGTTTTGCGTATTGTGAAACGATTTAAACTCTTATAGTCAAAATATTTAACAGAAGTTATAGCGTCATGATATTTAGTAACCCATCTCTTCGTGAAATGAAAAAGGCTTTTCAGGCTGTATCTAGTAATTAAGACCAACAAACCGTAAAAATTCACTTTCTTCATCGTAGTTCAAGGGGTTCTGGAGATACAGTACTCAGTTGGTGGGTGAGCGGATACCAACTATGGCGATATTGTACAAATGCAAGGCATTGTGGGGACTGATTAATATTACCCCTTCAAAGAGGTGTTGCACTGGGATGGAACCAGGACAAACACATTTCGAAAGTTCTAGATAGATTTCTTTTAGCGTAGCGCCAGCACGCCAAGCTAAGAATAAAAAAACTGTTTTTACAAACGGAAAAAACCTGATATATACTACATCGTTGATTTTGGGTCGCCACTCACTGTTCTTGTCACGGCTTCTAAGGGACAGATATTATTTATTCTAACCGTTTCATATAACACCACCATTTATTAAAGCGGTAATATTACGTCATGACATTTAATTTCACATGTCACAGCTAAAAACTGTCGATTCTTATCAGGGGCGTCAACTTCATAATCTTAACACATTTTCTTTACTTTTTATTTCGGCTGACATTTTTGAAGCTAAAAATAAATTTTTTTTGCCATAACAACGAAGTTATGGTAAAAATGTCAGCCGAAATAAAAAGTAAAGAAAATGTGTTAAGATAATGAAGTTGACGCCCCTGATAAGAATCGACAGTTTTTAGCTGTTACATGTGAAATTAATTGTCATGACGTAATATTACCGCTTTAATAAATGGTGGTGTTATATGAAACGGTTAGAATAAATAATGTCTGTCCCTTAGAAGCCGTGACAAGAACAGTGAGTGGCGACCCAAAATCAACGATGTAGTATATATCAGGTTTTTTCCGTTTGTAAAAAAAAACGGTTTTTTTTATAATATGTGTCCCTTCCTTGAAAGGTTTGGTCTTACTGATAATGAAATATGAAATGAATAATTTCAAACGGAATGGATATTTATGTGTCCCTTCCATGAAAGGCTTGGTCTTACTGATAATGAAACGAATCGGAGAACGACGGAGATACGTGCATTTTAACTCAAAGAGACTCCAAGTCTCAATAAACGAATCGGAGATACGTGCATTTAACCTCAATGCCTTGGAGTTACGAGAATTTTGAACTCGAGCATGTCGATAAAAGAGATACGTGCATTTTAACCTCAATGCCTTGGAGTTACGAGAATTTTGAACTCGAGCATGTCGATAAAAGAGATACGTGCATTTTAACCTCAATGCCTTGGAGTTACGAGAATTTTGAACTCGAGTACGTCGTTAAAAGATCCCCCACCATGATAAGAGCTAGATTGAGCCCACCCTCGAGAATGACCTACGCGACTTACGCTCGTGGCAGCACAAGGGTTAAAAACGAATTGTCGTTTATTCGCGTGAAGCCGTAAGGTTGCCATTTCTGCACCTCGGAAATTCTTACGCTAAAGGGGGCTGTTTGCGACACAAGGGCTAAAAATGAATTGGCGTTTATTCGCTTGAAGCCATAAGCCTGCCATTTCAGGCGTCAAAATTATCTACTCTCCCGTTCCAAAAATTTGCCCGTAGAAAGGCAGGAAACTCGAACGACCCGTATATATCAGCCAGTCTGTCGACTGGCTTAAATACCATTATAGTTTTCAACAAGTTCAATAATTATATTTCAAGAGAATTACTCTGATTCAGACAACAAAAAAACTCAAGAATTACTCACACATTTTCATTGTCCCAGAAGAATTTCTCAGTGCCCAAATTATTTCATTGACTGCCAACCATTTTGAACTTTTCTTTGCAGGTCACAAGCATTGTTCGAAGCAGACATCATTTTTCGTACGCTGTCATTCGGCCATTGGCTAACCGAAAAATGTCAAGCGGAATTTCACGTTACGACTACATCCAAACATAACTTGTCGGCGAAACACTTTAAAACTTCATCACGCATTTATTTAGTCACGCTAACCACTTCACTAATAGTTTTTGCAGCAGAAATTATTCGTTCAAAACGAAAACAACGCCGACCTCTAAAAAACAGAATCGAGCCGTGCCTATAAATATTCTGGAAACTCTAATTGCGAGTACAGTTTATCAAGAACGACAAAATGTATCTAAAACTTGTCATTGCACAAAGTAGTTAAGAATTTAAGGCAGTAATAAAGACCGAAATTTATAAAAAACATATATAGACCGAGTAGCGACAATAGACCAAAAATGACGTGAAAGCTTTATTTTTTGGAAATAAGAATGAACAAGAGGTTCCGAGGGAAACCCTTACAATTTTGTCGCGCTTTCTAATGTATTTTAACTCCATATTGATATAATAGCAAAGGATAATTTTTACAAAAACTATATTTAGGCTGTGTATAATTAACGCCTTACTTATATACAGTAACATTGCTAATTAATATTGAAATCGTATAAAGACAAGTTGGGAAAACCAAAATATTACCTCTCCGAGTCAAGAGGTCTACTACTACAAAGTTATTTACCTAGATATGGAATTATTTCTCTTTTTTGAAGTAAAAATTTACGAAATATTGAAGCAGTATTCCAAGCATAGCGAATATACAGTAAAGCAGACGACATTTTACATCCAATAAGGATAAATCTTGGACACATGGAAATCAGTTAATGGCAAAAAGAACAGGAAATGAAGTCTACGCTTCAGCTGTTTACCCTATATTCTGATAGCTACATTCACAACTGGTTAGCAGTGTAAACACTATCGTCTCGTCTCACCTCAACAATATTCTTAGTTTGCCAACATGAGTGTTAACGTTAAATAATACCAAAGCTAAATTGTAGCTAGACGCACTGATAGTCAATGCGCACCATAAAGAGAATAAAAACTCTGTAGCTTAGCCCTACTAATCTAATTGCCACCATGATCTTTTCTTCTATTATAAAATCTTAACTTGATTATTTAAGAGTGTATTTAACTTTCGGCTCACTCTGAACCGTTGATGTCTCTTCATTTCAGACACGAAAATCAAAACCCAAAGTTTACTTCACCTCAGGCCTCAATTATTTACTCTATATTTCACTAAGCTTATTGCAAGTAATACGAGAAATACCCGCCGGAGTCTAGATCTTAGCTTTCTTCATGAAATTACTAAACCAAGGATTATTCTATATACAGATGTAGTATAGCTTAAGTAATATATAAACAGCCATTTCAAATAATAATATTAAAAAAATCTTTGGAATATCAAAATGAAACAGAGCTTTAAAGCTACAAAAGCACTAAATGCATCATAATTACGAAAAATATTTCATCATATGCAGAGAGAATTTATAATAGGGAGTGGAAACTGAGGAATATTATGTAGCTCAAAAATCACGTGATCAACAAAACTGGCCAGGTCTATTTCCGGTATAATTGTTTGTGGCCCCTCCCTCTAGGGTGGGTCTAGAATGTTGCGGGAGGGTCTAGGGGAGATGGACACTACCTTTTTAGGGAAAGGGAAACGTCTGACTTAAAATAACTCCAAATGGCACCAGTCGCACTCGAAATCGCGAACCCTTATTGGCTAATTGTACAACCAACAGTGATTGTGGGCAAACTTTAAAATTAAAGGAGAATCATGTGACCGGAAATTTACCTGGCGTCGCAGCCTACTTGTTTGAGCTACATTGTATTTAGCACTGTCAAGGGCAAGAGCTTCCACTCCCTATTATAAATTCTCTCTGTTTACACAATTATTATAACAAATATTTGTAAGTGCACATGTATATGTATTATATTAAGCATTTCCTAAGAAGCCTATGCAAATTTTCTATCGACTTTCTGTTTTGTCCATTCGAACTACGATCGATTTTTGCATAAAAGAAAAAACACCGAAAAAAATGACCCACTTATGTTATATTATGTCTTGTTTACAACCAAAAAAAAATCAAACTTGTTCATAAAAGAATGGTATTGCTTAACCGCTAATGCTCTGTTTTTCAAAGATATCCCCCATAAATTTATAATCAACCATTAAGTTTCTATGTCTTAGTGGAACCTATAGATTGGTCTGTGCCCCTGCTGGCTAAAATCCGTCTCAGCCCGAATGTCACCCCATATATACTTCTCTTACCCTGGAGAGGCGCTAACAGTAAAAGAAATGTCGCTCATAAATTTTTACCGACCTTGGATTTTGGCGCCCGATCTCTTGCAAGCGCTGACGTGAAAAAAGGGGCAGGAGACGATCCACTAAGGACCTACAGATAGATACTTAAAAGAAGATGATCCGCTTATGACTATATGTAGAAGGGCATAATTATGGACTGTTCGATACTTCCTCAAGCCTGCCGCACACCATTTTAGTTTTGTATTTTAGCTAATATTGTGTTTTCAATAATGGCTACTGAGGAAAGATGGACTTGTTGAAAAATAAAGTTAGGCATACAATAGGAAATAGAATGTAGGACTATCAATACATTATAGGAAATACATATTTTTGCATTACCACCGATGGTCATCGTGATCCTATGCACGTGTAAAAGACTTTTTTCAAAAGCAGGGCCGCAGTGGCGTCTATTTGACATAGGGTTAAGATGGAACATCTGGTATGTGGACAACAAAGACGTTAGATAGGGCTTCAAAATTACCAGTCCACTAAATTCTTACGTCTTTGGATGCGTATACCGGATGATCTGTCGTAAGAAAACAAGGTAGTTAAACACCAGACTCTATTTTGTCCCCAACTTTTGAAAATGGTCTTTATAAGAATTAGTCTTATAATATAACTCGAAATAGTATGTCACTGAATTTCCACGTTATGTACGACTGTTCACAAAAGTATTTATGCAATTTGAACATATATCTTTTTGTACATTTTCACCATAAGTTATAGGACACTTATCTAAATTACCCTTTCACAATAAAAGGAATAATTCTTTACCACAGTATAATCATGAATATGTGTGTTCATTGAATAAAAACCAACCCTAATCTGAGTAGCCACTTGTTCATGAATAAAATGAATAAACTCATACCAGTAATGACTCTGTAATGTTCTTACATACACCAAAGCCTTGAAACTCATAAACAATAAAAATATCTAACCGATAAGATGAATAAATCAGGGCTGGCGAGAAAAATATTTCTTTCCTTTAACCCATTTGGACATTGCTTACATAATACCAATAAGCTTGAAAAAATCTGAATTACATTTGATTATTCGGAATCAGAGTTATCAATGTTAAATAATTTTCGAACGGACCTTATTTTTCGAAAGTAATGTTTGAGAAATAGTCATTTAATGTTGCTTGATGTTAGATGCTATTTCACTACCTCAACCTACACGCAATAAAGGTGATAAAAATATAAACGAGTAAAGTACAATTCTTGGTTTAATATTGACATGGGATTTTCTAAAACTAAATAAATACGCAAATGTGAAAGTGGTGTTATCGACGATTTACTTTTGACTTGAGTGCTTGTACAACCGTTGTATTTCTACACACGAGAAAAACACTCCATAAATATCGAAGGTATGGGTCACAGAATAATAGAACTATCAAATGCATAATACAATGTTGCTATAAAATATAACAGCACTGGTGTTTACTTACGTATGTGCATAAAACCGGGTTTGATTTAGCGTTAGTTTAAGAGCTGCTTTAGTTTATTTCAAAATGAGTATTGTAAATCAGGATTTTAAGAAAAACTAAGATGTTCAAAGGTTATATAATTAAAATATTTTCCACACAGATGCGACATTACGAAACAAAAAATTCAAAATAAAATTGCGCCTGCAATTTCGTCACACTTTTCAAAACACGCAAGAAGCAGAACAGATGGAAGCCCGACCATTTCTAACGTATTGCTCCACAGCAGTAAGTGTTGTCATTAGTATCCATCATTGAGTCTTTGGTGGAACGTCTCCTATTTGGGTCAGCGCCTAAAGCTCAATTCTCACTTGACCGAAAACATGACAGAAACACTGCGAAGTAGGCCCGTTCAGATTACCCAACTTTAGTCAGCTGACAAAGCTGAACTGACCAGCCTGATTGTCAGGCAATGTCAACGTTTCACCCAACCGTACTATTGTCAGGTCGAAGCTCGGATTTTAATCGGGTTACAAGTCTATGATTTGTCAGCTGACTAAAGTTGGGTAATCTGAACGGGCCTTTAAACTCGATCACGCCCGTGAGCGCGTGGGCTGTGGTTTTGGTAACTGATTATCGTCTGATTAATAGTTCAGGGAACTAGATAGCAAAATTTTATAATTGGCAGTGTCTATGCCGTATAGTTTGAGTTTTTGTTATTTTCTTCCACGTTTAGAAATTATGGTTCCCAATTTAGTTAAATAGTTCTTGAAATTAAGCCATTTAAAGTTCGCCACAAACAAAAATATATGGTTTACGAATGTTCTTTGTCTGAAAACGGAGTGAATAGTAGCCGAAAATCAGCCCAAATATTACTGGGCATAAGTGTCATACTTATGGAACGTTTCTTATAAACTTATGGTGTTCGTAATAAAGGGAAAATTTTCGCTCACACTTTGATAAAAGCTAATAATGAATAGCATTTGCGGGTCACACTGAGGCCTTTCGACGGTGATACAAAAGAACAATATTACCAGAAATTAATGATATTATGTTTGTCCAGTTACCGTTTTGGGGCTTCTTCGATAGTTTGGTTCCTCCGGTAGTCGACGGTGAAGTTAAACTTTTTATTGAATCAACAATACTGAAAATGAATACGAAGTAAATATAATTAATATGATTTTTTTAAACTCCACAAAAAACATCTCTAAATCTTGAAAAACTTCATGTAGTTACAGTGGAGTGCTCACTAAGAATGATATGGATTTCGGTCGTATATATGGCGAAGGAAATGGCACTGGGATGCTAGGAATACTTGCAAGAGGGGTTTGTGCAAATGGCTTTTATTATTTTGTTAAGACTGTGTAACTTGCATGCTGCGCAAAGATCGAGAAGACAGTGTTCCACCAGGGATAGATTTAATTTTAGAAGTAGGAATGGAGAACGGTTAGTATTTACTTCAGTCCGACTCATAGCCCAGTATAGAGCCCCTCCCCTTCAACACGTAACGAAAAGTTTAAATTATCTTATTGGCTCACTTAAACTACGTTTTGATGACGTTGCTGATGGGGACGCCGAAAAATACGTAATTCCTTTTTACCTCTTCTTTCATACCCCCTCCCCCTTCCCGGGGAAGTGGGTCCGGACTTTGACGCGCGCACAGATGACTCTGTTCTCCATTCCTATTTCTAAAATTAAATCTATCCCTGGTTCCACTTATGATTTAAGGAAGCTGACATCGGATTCGCTATGATTCAACCGAAAATTGACAACTTCAAATACGTGGAATTCACCAACATCTTTTTAGAAGACGAATGGATTATAATTAGTTCCAATGACGCCGTTGAAGTTCGCTCAACGGCCTTCTCATTTCTTAATGTTTTTGACTTTTCGGTGAATAACTTTTCAACCAAATTTCCATTGTGAAGTTTTTGAGTTGCCTGGGATGGAAAATAAGACAAAAAAAACATCTATCGGGAATTTTGTAGATTCCACACAGCTCAAAGAAAATAATACCTCGCACTAAAAGTCTAATTCTATTTTACAGACTTGGTTAGCGTTCGGAATCACACTTTTCTGTTTTTCAATGGCATTTTCAGTCATTCAAATTGGTTACCTGAAAACAGAATTAGAACAGAAGAAAAAGCCTAAATTATCTATTTCCAGCCGCTTTTTGGGAAACTTCTATACCAGTATCAAGATTTGTTTCAACCAAGGTATCTTTTTCGTATAGGAGATAAGGTATTGTACATTTATTAATTTGAATATTGCGTTATTATAGGAGTAAATGCAAATTTGTACGAGTACGTTGGTCTTAGATTGGCCCTGTGTTCATGGGTAATCTTTTGTTTCATCATGACGCAATGCATTTCGGGAGGCCTTCTTTCAAAGTTGACTTTACCATCGAAAAGAGTTTACATTGAAACGCTCGAGGATATTTTGAGATATCCTAACTTGCCAATTTATGTTCCAAAAGACTCGGCATCAGAAGAACACTTCAAAGTATGTTCAGTGTGAAATATCTAAAACTAAGAGTTATACCAGAAGTCCATTAAATTAGCCTAGGCTAATTTAAAGGACTTCTGGTTAAATTTGATTTTACATTACAACTATAGACGATTTCTTATACACAAATGCTGTTGCACATTGGGCATTGATAATTATTATAGATTTTAATGATATGTGGTTTTTTTAGGATTCGATAGACCCAGTTTCCAAGGCTGTCCACGAACAGATTTTAAGACACAACATGATACAAACTGTGGCTGAAACCGATATTGTTCAAAGCTTTAACGATTTGGCGGAAAACTTAGTATTTTCGATGCTACCTAAGATCGTTATAATGGAAGGGATTAAAATGCTCGAATTATGCGAGATGTTTGAGAATCGAATACGTCTTTCAAAAAAACCCGCTTTCACAACCAGACTGGCCTTTGCAATCAGGAGAGGAGCCCATCCTTATATTTCTGCTGTCTTTAGAAACACGTAAGAAACCTTCGTGCTTGCCTTGTATCATATTCATATTAGAGCTCTTAGAAGAAGTCCATATTTTCTTCATACTGTCTGTCCCTGCTGCGCGAATTATCCAAAATAACGTTTCATTCAGATCACAAGCCCTGTTTGAGTCTCACTTGCTGTACCACGACCAACGTTTCAATCTGTGGAAAACGCATACTTGCTTGGAAGAACAAAGATTGGTTAAAAGTCTCGTGGACCCTCTTTCTTTGAAGCAGTTTCGAATGGGACTCTTCTTTTTGTTTCTGTCCGAATTTTTAATTACAATCGTGTTTATGTTCGAGTTTGTCGTAGGAAACAAAGTCAAACAAACAACGCAGGTAAAACGCAAAACAGGGTTGAGGAATTTAGAAGTTAGTGTTTTACCAAAATTAACAACATGATGAAAACGAAGAGTACTTACGACATAAGATGATCACAATTTACAGCACCAGGAATACACATAGCTAATTGGAATCGTTGTGTAGCCACTTTCCAACGTATCTATCCGGATTTTGTGGGAAGGGATAGACTAAACATTATATGAGAGTGAGACGAATTTTACATCGAGAATAATTTTTATCGCTGTGATCCAATGAAATCACAGTTTGAAAGACGTCAGAATTATTAGGCGTGACGGATAGTACTCAAGCCTGGCCCCAAAGAGAATATACCAAGAGGAGCAGAAAGTCTAGCCTTTCACAGGGGTTTTGAAAAGCCCGGCCACGGTTTTTGAGGAACTAGATCCGGTTCTTGTTGATTGACTAAGCAGCGACGCCGTTTTTTGGTTAAATTATGTCGGCTGCTTATTTTTGGTGGTGGGCACTGGTGGCAAAGCCTGGGTTGATTTCTGGGTTGAACGTTGACGTACAAAAGGTAATTTTTAAGCAGACAACATGGTCACGTGAACAACCGGAACTAGTTTCTCCAAATTCAGAGCCGGTCTTTATTTACATAGTTTCTGCTCCTCTTGGTATATTCTCTTTGCTGGCCCACAAAACTCGCATAGAAATTAACATGGGAGATATGAAAGCACAATTATTCCCATACTGTTTGTATTCCTGACGACACCAATTGGTCTCATTGTTTCCAACATCCTAGAAAACTTGAGAAAGTATTCAAATCTTGCTGCAGTCTCAGAATATTGGTTGCGTGCATTTTTCTCTCCCTTGTTTTACTGTTGTACAATATGATGTGTATGCTTGAAACACCTATTGGGTACTTCTAATTAGTTAGTTGAGTGACCTGTAGTCATTTTTAAAGTACTATAGTTGTTTTAACAATGTATTTGAAATGTAAAAACTATGTTAAATGTATAGTCCAACAAATAATAATCGTAAACAACTGTATGATAATAATAGGTAAAGTGACGGTTCTCAATTATATAAGTAGTTGCGAATTGAATTTGATGAATCTCCGGAAATATGTTTTCTCTCGCTCACTCTTCCCTTGCCTTGCCTTAAATAAACTCTAATGACTGTGACGTCAATTTGATACATTTAGTTTGCGTCAATGTTTTAGATAAGGCTTTATGCTTTAACTGGGAGTACGTACTTCTGGTACTGCTTTACTAGTCCTATTTGGAAATACACGTTTTATTCCCCACTTAATATTTTAGCCTAAATGAAAGAACACTTAGTTTTACCAGAGGTTTTACTATATGTTATAATAATATACCCCAAAATAAAAAAGCTTCTAGCAAACCTTACTTTTCTTATTCATCTAGTGACGTTACAAGTGTAGATATAAGCGCGTATAAATGTGACTGATAAAAAGATAGCTCAGAACCCTATTGTATTACAGTACTAAACTATTTATAGACCTGATGATGCATCTGTAAGTTGCGAAACTAGTCGTCGGAGCTCGCGAAATTAGAAAGAGTTTATTTTATTTTTTTATTGCGTAAATAAAGTTGTTTTATTTCAAAATCCTGCATTTTATACGCAAGTAGTCTGTGAATTAATTTTAATTAATTTTAAAATTATTTATAGTTTGTAATTTTTAGTCTCAATATTTTGATAAGATTAAGATAAGGGCTATTAGGTATCTTTTTTTATGGTACGACTTTGATTAACTTCAGCTCCACAAGCAAACTTAATAAAACCTCTTACTTTTGAGATTTAACACGGCGTACTTACAGAGTGCCCAAATTGGAAAAATGTATTAACTTTAATCATCAATTCCCTAATTACAATCTTAAACAAACTTACGTTAATTTCAAGTTTGTGAAAAAATATTTAATCGCACCATAAATTAAATGATAATAATAATAATAAAACTTAATTATTTTTTTGAGCGACGGTTACCAAAAAGGTTGCCAACAAATGCTTAGCCATATCTGGTGAAATGTCATTCCAACCGGAAGTTGCCATTACTTCTTCATAGTTACTGACTATGAACTTGACGGCAGTTTTCTTCAATTCATCCGATTTGTGGTTCTGGCCCAATTGAAGAATACTCGCGGCGTTCTTAACCTCTATCGCTTCACATAATTTTTTTTCGCAAAGTTCTTTCAACACAGGCAGTTGGAAGTAATCAGCGGCGACGAACAAAGTCGAACACGTACTCTCGATATTGGGAGGCACTTGCATGGTGTATACGTAGTGCAAGAGATCCTGAATGGTATCAGCTTCGAAAACGTCTTCTAAGTGGACGGCATTATCCGCACTTTCCTTCATGTCAGTCTCGAACATGGTCTTAAAGACATCCGAGGCTGCGGCCAGAACAACTTTGTGACAGGGAAAGGTCTTGGTTTCAGTCTTAATAACTGCATCCGTTAAAATCCCTGTTTCAAACATGGTTTTTAACGAAAGAACGAGAGACTTATCCGTATACGGCTGTGCTAGGCATTGAAGAGGTCCAACACTCAAAACCATGTTTAAACTATTATCGTTACTGAATAGATCTTTATGTTGCCGTGAAATTTCGGTCCAGTTGCAGAATTTTTCGAATGTTTGCTGTTTCAAATATCCCCATTGTCCAATAAAGGTAAAAATTGGAATTCCATTCGAGTTAAGTATATCAATTTTTGCAATTGTTGTTGATGCTCGGTGTTGTTCAGATTTTGTGGAATCCAACACTCCGGTTTCCTTTATTAATGTCATAAAGGTATTCGGGTCTTCTTGTTCCTGAGCATAACTTGATCCATTATGACTATGGTAAGGACTTTTATTGTAAACTGTTACAATATATCTATCGAATCGAATTATAAGTTGCCAATCCATTTCAAAGTAACGCACAGGATAAGCCAGGGAAAGAACATAACAAGGCGTTATATGATCCTTGGGTAATCTCAAAGTAGTCTTCAACACTTCAGCATTGTTACTAGCCATCTCACTCAACTAGTTAAAAAACAAATTATGAATGCTACTAAAAAAAGTTACAAGGCATAGTTATTGAACGATATAGTTTAGTTTTACTTTTGGTTTAGGTGATTACAGCTTTATCTTTTCAATGTTATTTAGGAACAATGTTTTAATGGATTTATCAGGTTACTCTCAAACGAGGGGCAAATCACTTTAACGACACGATTTAATCACGATTAGTAATGAATAAATCATGTTTAAATATATTTTAAATCATGTTTTGATAGTTTAGTTAATGTGTTCAGATCTGATTAGATCATTTATATTTCATTGCATCTTTTAAATCTAAATTAGATTGTTTAGATCTCGTTGATTTTGATTAAACTGATTTATAATTGAAATTACGCTTATTATTATTGAATAATTTTGCTTTTTTCACAAAGCACCCAAATCATCTAACACGTGACACAACCTTAACCACATTATGTATAAAAAAGGACTTGGTTTGCCCAAGCCTAAAAACAAAACGATAAGAGTTTTTTCCAGTTGACTGAAGCGCGGATATTTTATTTTTCTATATAATTTTAAAGACAATCTGTATTTTACTACTCTTTAATTCAATCTCCGGATTTTACTGGTAATGGATTTATTTCCTATAAATTAATTGAAATAAAATATTACTTATCTCAGATTTTTCAACAACAATTCCATTTTCTTAAAAGTTTTATCATGAAAAATCTGAGATAAGTAATATTTTATTTCAATTAATTTATAGGAAATAAATCCATTACCAGTAAAATCAGGAGATTGAATTAAAGAGTAGTAAAATACAGATTGTCTTTAAAATTATATAGAAAAATAAAATATCCGCGCTTCAGTCAACTGGAAAAAACTCTTATCGTTTTGTTTTTAGGCTTGGGCAAACCAAGTCCTTTTTTATATAATATCTGTTCCTTCAGTCTTTATTTGTATTAATCTATTATAAAATAATATTTGCCTGAAATGCGAAATTTTTCACTTCTAGGACGAGGTTAAAAATGGTTCTACACTTCTACTAATTCTTATATGATACGGCTCACAATTCGTTTTATAACCCGAGCTATATAGCCAACTTCAAATAAAACCTGCCACGATTTTTAAACTATCAAAGCCGTATCTTTTACAGTCCATTTTACGATTGCAATTATCCATGACATTGCGTGCACTGCCCTTGTACGTTTACAGTGATTGGCACCGTGGACAGTTATTTTAATTAAAATACCTAGGCCACAGGTCCAGTTTTAAAAATATCCTTATTTCCAACACTGATCCATCTATCCTTCCAGCTTTTACAATCACCCATTGCATAGACTCACTCAATAGTCTGCCTAAGCATGGATTTATAATAGAAGCTTACGCTTCCTGGATATTTCACTCACCTTAAAACGCGCACAACATTTATTCCTCGTCTGAAATAGTACCAGCCTGGCACGCGCGTTTGTGACGTAGAATTTGAGGTAAATTCAGAGGGGGTTTGAAGTTTTTCACGTGATCCAGTTCTAATTTTGAGTAGCGCGCGCGAAATTATTTTTAGAAAAAAGTTTGCCTCAATTTCTACGTCATCAGCCCCCAGTCCCCACCCGCGCGAATTTTTGTGACATAAATGTGTTAAAAATCAAAATGCCTTACTGAAGGCTACAGGGAAATATCCATGAAGCGTAAGCTTCTATTATAAATTCATGGCCTAAGTAAGGCAACTTAAGCCTTGGTCGAAACTAACATCTAAAATATAAATTAAAAAGGTATCTTAAGTATAGAATTTCAACCGAGACACATAATTAAACGAAAATTAGACCCGCCAGAGAAGTTTTTAATAAATATAGTGTTATATTTATTGAAAAATATCAAGTTAAAGTTTCAAGGCGGTGAAATGGCAAATTAGCGTCGTCTACTGTAGAGTAACGAACAATTAGCGTCGTCTGCTGTAGAATAATCTTTTGAGGTACTTACGTTTTTAATTAAATTAACATACTTAGACTTAATTAAATTTGATGAAACTTGAAAAAGGCACACCTTGAATAGTTACTTGTTAATTTAAAAGTATTCCAAAAGCTAACTTCCATGTAGTTTTTAAATGATTCGATGTACAGGAGCACCAAAAACCCCATGTTATTCCTATGGGAAAATCGGCAAAAATCTGTGAATTTTCATTTAACATTACGGGAGGGTGTGGGATCTTATCTAGAAGGGCCTACCGGCCCTCTAGAATAATATCGAGTTGTCTATGGCGTTTTCCATTACCAGCTGGATGTCTTCCACCATGGAGTATTATTAAATGATACCGCGCTGCAGTTCAAAGCACTTCAAATAAAACAATCATCATAACTTCGATAAAAACTCGAGGGGTCGGACGTTTAGGAAAAAGTATACGGGATTTCGAAATCCAATTTGATTTCGTCGGATTTCGTTTGATTTCGTGGGATTTCATTTGATTTCGTCGGATTTTGTTTGATTTCAGAATTCGATAAAATCCAATGGATTTCATCGAATTTTGGGATTTTTCCCGTGATTCCGTCGGAGTTTGCTGTTTTTACCGTGATTTCGACTGATTTTGCGATATTTCCCTTGATTTCGTTGGATTTTGAGGTTTTTCGCGTGATTTCCTCGGATTTTGAGATTTTTCCCCGTAATTTCGTCGGATTTTCTGATTTCTTTTGATTTTGGATTTCGTGAATTTTGTAATGGATTTCACGATTTCTTTACTGATTTCGTGATTTCTATGTTGATTTCGTGATTTCTATGTTGATTTCGTGATTTCTATGTTGATTTCGTGATTTCTTTGTTGATTTCGGGATTTCTTTGTTGATTTTGCTTCTGATTTTGTGATTTCGCTTCTGATTTCGTGATTTCTATGTTGATTTCGTGATTTCTTTGTTGATTTCGGGATTTCTTTGTTGATTTTGCTTCTGATTTTGTGATTTCGCTTCTGATTTCGTGATTTCTATGTTGATTTCGTGATTTCTTTGTTGATTTCGGGATTTCTTTGTTGATTTTGTGATTTTTTTACTGATTTTATGATTTTTTTACTGATTTTATGATTTTTTTTACTGATTTTATGATTTTTTTACTGATTTTATGATTTTTTTACTGATTTTATGATTTTTTTACTGATTTTATGATTTTTTTACTGATTTTATGATTTTTTTACTGATTTTATGATTTTTTTACTGATTTTATGATTTTTTTACTGATTTTATGATTTTTTTACTGATTTTATGATTTTTTTACTGATTTTATGATTTTTTTTTTTTTTACTGATTTTATGATTTTTTTACTGATTTTATGATTTCTTTACTGATTTTATGATTTCTTTACTGATTTTGTGATTTCGTTGCTGATTTCGGATTTTTTTTATTTGATTTCGAAATCAGCATTGATTTCGGATTTCTTAAATTGGATTTCACGGGTAGCGTACGGGATTTCATGAATGACCGACCCCTCGTAAAAACTACTCCATGGTAAACGGTATTGAGTATAAAGATTACGAAAACTGAGATTCGAAACAATAGTAGATTGCGCTGATACTTTGTACACCTACACCACGTGATTTTTTTTGGTCTTGTAGAGATGACAATGAAAGCTTACTCAAAATACTTAATTACGCTGCGGCTTGTACTACACCTGGTGGCAGATAGCAATCAGTCATTCGAAAATGGCATGACTAATTTTTCAATCGCTTGGGCTGATGTTTTGCATAGTTTTAAGAGAATTTTTAGATCATACCTATTTTTTTCTTTTTTTTTCTTTTGGTTTTTTCAATGAAATCCACATATAGCTTGCAAAAAGGTTTAATTACATGACTTTGTAATTTAATAGAGATCTAGTAGTTCATCTACATAAAATAAAAAATAAACAGAAATCTGTAACTCGCTTGGCGCGATAGCATTTTTAACTTGGATTTTGATAGTAATATTCTCTTGAGATTGAACGATATTCAACTTATAATACGATTTTATGTCTATATTCGGTTAATTTTTTTATATTAATCATGTGCAAGCTGTATTGATCAAAATTACTTTGTATTTCGTTATGAGAATTATCAACGCGTATTTATATGCTTAAGCACGAAGCTACACTATGCGCAAAACAATGTTCATTTTAAAGGGCGACTTCCAACGAAAAGTGTTCTAGCGAACTGAAAACCGAGCATCGAGACTAACAATGGAGTAGCGACCGTGCACCGATTTTCGAAGCCCCGCTGGGGCAAAAAAATGGAAGGCTTCTAGCAAACTGAAGATGAACACTAGAGAATTTCCTTCAGAGGAAAGAAAAAATTTGGGCGAAAAAGGGATTTCTACTGTTTATCTTCTGTTTGCTAGAACCAAATATAGCACGGTTTTCAGTTAGTTAGAACCCTTCCAACTTTTGCCCCAGCGGGGATTCGAAAATCGGCGTGGTTGCGCCATTGTTAGTCTCGATGCTCGATTTTCAGTTCGCTAGAACCCTTTTCGTTGGAAGTCGGCCTTTAAGTTACAGAAAAATTATTAAATCGTACATTCACAAGAAAGATAATAAGCTTAATTTTCATCAGCCACGGTTACCAAAACGGTTGATAACAAGGACTTGGCCATATCCGGCATAATGTCATTCCAACCGGAAGTTGCCATCACTTCTTTATAATTACTGACTATGAACTTGACGGTAGCTCTTTTCACCTCACCCGCGTTGTACTTCTCGGCCACTTGAAGAATACTCGCGGCATTTTCTACCTTCACAGCATTACATAATTCTATTTCGCAAAACTCTTTTAACACAGGCAATTGGAAGTAATCCGCGGCGACAAACAAAGTCGAACACGTACTCTCGATATTGGGAGGCACTTGCATGGTGTAGACGTAGTGCAAGAGATCCTGAACGGTATCAGCTTCGAAAACCCCTTCTAAGTGGACGGCATTACCCGTACTTTCCTTCGTGTCAATGTCGAGCATGGTCTTAAAGACATCAGAGGCTGCGGCCAAAACAACCTTGTGACAGGGAAACGTCTTGGTTTCAGTCTTAACAACTGCGTCCGTTAGAATCCCCTTTTCGAACATGGTTTTTAACGAGTGCAGGAGTGATTTATCCGTACACGATTGTGTAAGGGAAAGAAGGGGTCCAATACTCAAAACCATGTTAAAATAATTATTCTGGGAGAATGTATTTCCAGATTTATCGTTAACGTACAGGTCAGTATGATGACGTGAAATTTCAGTCCAGTTGCAGAATTTTTCAAGCTTTTGAACATTAGAATATTTCCATTGACCAATAAAGGTAAAAACTGGTATTTCATTCGAGTTAAGAATATCGATTTTTGTCATTGGAGCTAAAGCTTGATATTCTTCAGCTTTTCGCGTATCTAACTGAACAGATGTTTTCGCTATTAATGACAAATAGCAGCAAGAGTCTACTAATTGTTGTTTCACTCTGGGATCGAAGAACATTTGCCCGCGGCCGGTTTGTGGATGCTGTGGATTAAGCATACTCCTATCAAAACGAATTTCAACTTGCCAATCCATTTCAAAGTAGCGCACATCTTGAACCAGAGCCAAACCATCATCACCATTGACGATGAAAAATTTTCCGGGTATTCTCAAAGTAGTTTTCAACACTGCAGCATTGTTAGTGGCCATCTAAGGAACTTTACGACCGTATTTTGGCTAAAGAAACGGAACACAACTGAATTTTACTGTTAAGTGACTATTGGCAGTGTTGAGAACGATTTGACGTCGTACTCCCGTCTAGAAACTCATCTACTCAAAAAAGAGGGTTTCGGTAGAACTTTGAACTCTGAGGTGGGTGGAATAGAAGTTTTCTACTCCTCCGTATTTGAGGGGTGAACCGTGGCAAAGGTTTTAGATGCTTGCAAGGCCTGTTTATGCTTTATTAGTCAAAGGCTTTCTTATCTATGGGCAAAGTGTTCTGAAAAAATAGGCTTCGTTTTTTTGGGGAAACGGGTAGACTAAAACGCCCCCTTTAATATTTTTAGCATTTGAAAAGTGAAATCCTATAAAAACATTAACATGTACAAAAATGGGCCAAGCCTCGCTCGTGCCCTTTCCGCCGTAAAACGTTCTGAGATCCCATGTAGAGCCAAGTCTGCCTTTTGTTCTCATTCAATCGCCAATTGAACAATTATGTTATAAATTAAGTCATTTTCCTAATTAATAACCAATATTCTTTGACTCTATCATGATTATACATCTTTGTTCGTATCAAAAATATCGTGACTTGGCAATCGTAAGTAAGTAATAGGAAGTCACTAAATCGTTGCCGATTTTAAAATAATCGAAGGGATATTCACTAAATCGTTGCCGATTTTAAAATAATCGAAGGGATATTCACTAAATCGTTTATGGTCGAGGGGATATGTACAAGTTTATAAGGCGACAGAGTTGCCAGATGGGCGGTTTACCGCCCAAATTGGGCTTCTTTTGGATCAATGTAGCGGGAAAAAATGGTTGGGCGGAAGGCGGTTTTTTGGGCTGGTAAGGTTTCTGCCGGTTTCGGCCGGCGGTAAGCGCAATTACGCCGCATTTTTAGCATTGGAAGGTTTACAAAGTTAATTTAGGAATTCTACTCGTCGAAAAATCGAAAATCTAATAAAAAAATTAACACATTTTTAAGCTAAGATATTTTTGTTAAATAAAAACGAAGTTAATACCGTAGTCTCTGGACAGTGTATCAGGGAAAGTACTGTAACTAAACAAGTTTATGATATTACCATCTATTAAATATGTTTATATTGTAAGTTAATAACCTGGCTTATTGTCAAAAAGACTTTCTGTATTGGGCGCTTTTTTGCAAAAACAAAAATTTTGTTTGGGCGGTAATTTGGGCTGATTTCCGCTTGGGTTGGGCGAGATCTTCAAAACTGATCTGGCAACTCGGCGAGTTATGCATAACCTTGTGTACACGTTTATAAGGTAATTACCTGCGCTTGCCAAGTCACGATATTTTTGATACGAACAAAGATGTATAATAATGATAGAGTCAAAGAATATTGGTTATTAATTAGGAAAAGGACTTAATTTATAACATAATTGTTCAATTGGCGATTGAATGAGAACAAAAGGCAGACTTGGCTCTACATGGGATCTCAGAACGTTTTACGGCGGAAAGGGCACGAGCGAGGCTTGGCCCATTTTTGTACATGTTAATGTTTTTCATAGGATCTCACTTCTTTTTGTAGACCCTCTCGTTATACTTCGGTAATTATATTAAAACAAGACCCTCTCGTGGTACTTCGTTTGCCAATATAATCGCTAACGTTTGTCCATATTTACGCTGAATTACCCCTTTCGACCCGCAGAGAATATGCAATAACGATTGTACGCGATATCCTAATATAAGAATGTAGCATCAGTTACGACACATTTCTTTTAAACTACTACTCCTATTAGCTTTAATATATATTTAACTTTCGGTTAACTTTGGACCATTACGTCCTTTCATCAAGAACACACACTATTTCTGTTGAAAAGACGGCAGCGCCATCTAGTTTTAAAATAAAGAACTAAAGAACAGTTTTATAAAAATTTCGGGATGTTTTAATTTTTCTGTGCTTTATAAAATAAATGAAAACTAAATCATGAATTTTAAGTTTCTATCTCCCCTAGAAGTACCTTAGAATTTTGATGATCGGTGAGTGAGTGACAAAATAAGGTAAATTTCACCTGCGATATTTCGAAAAGTATATAGGGTAGGAACTTGAAATTTGGAAACTATAGCTAGGATTGACAGTCCTCGCGGCAAGCAAAATTTCAGACTTTTACCTGTATCCATCACGAAGTTACAGTGGGCTTAAACGTTCCACGAGTTGCTTCGAGAAAAGGATGTCAGTGCTCGACTTGGCTAGGAGCACTGCCGTGCTCCCAGATAATAGGGTTTTTAACAATTTAACTAGAGTTTCATCGAGTTATTTAATAAAATTTAATCAGCCTAGTCAAATAAAACTTATTTTAGCCTAATCAATTAAAAATAAGTAATTCTGTCGTCAAAGGCTTTCTTGACTATGGGCAAAGTGTTCTGAAAAAATAGACTCCGTTTTTTTGCGGGAAACGGGTAGACTATAACGCCCCCTTTAATTAAAATTTTTGGCATTTGAAAAAAAAATATGAAACATATGGGTTTTTTAACTAGAGTGTCAGCGAGTTTTTTTATAAAATTTAATCAGCCTAGTCAAATAAAATTTCATTTAACCTAATCAAATAAAATTTCATTTAACCTAATCAAATAAAATTTCATTTAACCTAATCAAATAAAATTTCATTTAACCTTATCAAATAAAATTTCATTTAACCTTATCAAATAAAATTTCATTTAACCTTATCAAATAAAATTTCATTTAACCTTATCAAATAAAATTTCATTTAACCTTATCAAATAAAATTTCATTTAACCTTATCAAATAAAATTTCATTTAACCTTATCAAATAAAATTTCATTTAACCTTATCAAATAAAATTTCATTTAACCTAATCAAATAAAATTTCATTTAACCTAATCAAATAAAATTTCATTTAAACTAATCAATCAAAAATAAATATATATTCAGTGCTTTACACGAAATGGTTACAGGAATATTCAATAATAATCCCGTTCCACAGCACATTTATAGGCCTAATTATTCTTGCCAGATACGGAGTCTTTCTGAAGGTCTGTCAAAAATTAAGGGAGAGGGTTCTTCGGACGGTTTTGAGTCGAAAATGTTCTACGACATTTTGCCATTCGGGTCACCGTTTTCAAGTTATAATTGGAGTATTTTACCGATGATCCCCTTAAATTTAATTAAGAAACTAAAAGACAATGATTTCTAATTTAATTAAGGGGTCATCCGTAAAACACTCCAAACAACTTGAAAACGGTGGTTCGGACGGCAAAATATCACAGATCATTTTCGAGTCAAAATCTTCCAAAACAACTGCACCCCCCCCCCATTTTTGACAGACCTTTCAAAGCACCATGTATATCGAAGCGTCGGTAAGAAGAAAGCACTGGAGCTCGTGAACTCTAACAATCTATACCAGAAGCGGATTACATATGTAATCCGCTTCTGTCTATACCTATATAAATCAAAGTCCTGACTGATAATCACCGCCCAGCCCAAACCGCTTGCTCTAGAAGCCTGAAAATTAGCAGAAACGTTACTCATAAGTAATAGGCGCGTACTAAGAAAGATTTTTCCAATCCGCCGACATCTTAATAAATGGCGCCCAGAAATGTAAAAAATCTTCTCTATGCAACAAAGTCCGCGCGTTTCAACCGATTTTACAAATATTAGTACACTGGTTTCCTTTAACCTATAGACGGGCTGAATGGTCTTTTGGGTTCGATTTGTTGCCATATTTTTAAATGGCGGCCAGAAATTTAAAAACCCTTCTTTATTGAATTATGTCCGCGTGAAAAGTAATAAAAAGTGCCCCAAAGGGCTGACGGGCAACGCCGAATACCTTCGCTCCTAGGGTGCTACAGAAATATTACTCATCAGTAATTGGTAAAATCCACCCATTCTTTATATCATTTAGACGGAAGTTCTTATTAGACGCGAGCGACGCCGTGGGTAACGCCTAGTTCTTTCATACATGCCATTCTCCAGTTTCTTAATTTCAAGAAATTAAGTTGCTAGACTCGATGAATACCATTTTTTCACAATAGATAGAGAAACATCCATCACATTTTTCCATTGACGAGAAGGTTGATAGTGACCATTTTTCAAGTGTTACCAAAATAATAAACTAAACACGCTCTAAAACACGTCTGTGTAATTAAGTATAAGCTTGAGGATTAACTTATCTCTCTCCAGCGGGTAGTAGCTGCTTACGAGGAACTAACTCCCTCGCAAAAAATCAATATCACCTAAACCCAGGCTTGGGAAGCCAACACACACAAATATTAAACACGATGCCTTAAACCTCAGATTAATAACCCCAGAGTGTTTAACGGATTACCCCTTAATTAAATTAGCAGTCTTTCAGTTTCTTAATTAAATTTAAGGGGCCATCTTAACTTATAAAGGTGGCCCTTAGAGAAAATTCTTATTGAACATTTTCGACTCAAAATTTCCCAATGAACGCACTGTATTTCTGTTCTGCGACTCTTTTTTGAACACCCTATAAAAAAATGTACTAATGACATTATGCTATTACACTTTAGTGTTAGTACCATGTACCATTAAGGATATGGATTTTGAAATATGGTCCAGGAACAAATTCAACTAACATGGTTATCGCCGCAACTGGCTACTTAAACTCGTGAATGGTCATTAATTACTTATTTACGTCATAATAAAATATACCACTGATAATGAAGAACAATTAATGTATTGAAGAATAATGTTGATGATTAAAATCAATGGCAAACGCATTCTGAATTCATTATTCCCTAAATGTAAATCGTACATACATACACTGTAGCCAAGTTATGTAGCGAGGTTTTGAAGATTTAGGGACTGTAAAGAAGGCATCGGCGGGTGGGTAAAAATAATTTGAAATACGTCAGAGGCACGTGACCAAGGGCAAGGAGAGGCGTGGTTCAAAGAAGCTTAGTTCGTTTTATTTCGAAAACTACCACTTCATGGAATTGGCGCTGCAATCTCGCGAAAAACAAGGACTAGATGCACAGTTCCACTACATGAGGAGCCTTTGTATATTGGCATCACGTGGTGTCTCTGACGTATTTCAAATAATTTTAACCCACCCGCCGATGCCTTCTTTGCAGTCCCTTTAATTAAAGGGGTAGATGATGAAAACTAAATGTAAAAAAATTATTTGAAACTTCAACCGTATTGTGTGGTTAGAAAATTGTAAAATTACATAGGTGAAACGTCACGCACGGTCTTAGCTTTGGCAGTGGACGTTTATATTTGGTACCGTCAAAAGGAACAGGCGGGTGGGTAAAAATTATTTTAAATGCGTCATAGGCACCACGTGACGTCAAGCTACAAGGACTCCACATGCTTTGGGACTGGACACTTAGTCCTTGTTTATCGTGAGATTACAGCGCTAATTCCTCGAAGTGCTAGTTTTCGAATTAAAACGAAGTAAGCTTCTTTGAACCACGCCTATCCTCGATCACGTGCCTGTGACCTATTTCAAATAATTTATACCCACCCGTCGATGAATTCTTTACAGACCCTTAAAGAATTGTTAAAGGGAGCCACCAGAAGCTTGCGGAAGCTCCATAGAGAGCTTTCAGATGGGATAGTTGAACGTCACACACTCCCAAGTCTTACCGCTGTTCTGGTAGCCATATTGGATGGTCTCAGCTTCATCCCTGCTTTAAACTCACCAATATGGCAGTGTAAATTATGTCACGAGACTCAGTTCCTCCTCGAACTGAAAGCTTTCTATACCTACACGCCCAAAAGGCTTCAGCTCGCGCGAGCCTTTGGTTACGTCCTTAAACGAATTCATAATTTTCGATGGACATTACGAGATTCCGGGGGTTTCTTCTATCATAATTTCCAACCACCAGACATTGTCTAAAATTCTAGTAAAAACCATGGTGAAAAAAATATACACATGAAATAAACAGAAAATTATTTTATACAGAAATAAACTGAAAATTATTTTATACAGAAATAAACAGAAAATTATTTTATACAGAAATAAACAGAAAATTATTTTATACAAGTCCAACTGTATGCTGACCTAAGTATATAACATTATTTTGCAGCAAATATAAACCAAAAATTAAATAATCAATTATAACAAACAAAATTAGAATCATGAAATACATTAATTTAAATACAATTTTCTTCTTCTTGATTTTCATTATGCATTGAATAAATTTTTTTTCTTCAAGATTTGACTTAATTAATTTAGGGTTATATCTTATCATTTTAGTAATCTCTTATTTGGCTTTGGTACATTATACAAGACACGAATGTAACAATACAAATAGGTTCACTATATACTACAAAACGGGTGCAGGACCGGATTAAAATGAAAAGCGCTTAATTAGCAAAAAGTGAGCGCCTTTCTTTGCCTAGTTTGCCTTTGCCCAGTGCCTAACTAACAGTCCAACGCCCTGAAAGGCAGAACCCATTGCACTCCGTTAATCCGGCCCTGTACCAGAGCAGTTTCACAGTTCAATCTTGATAGGCATATCAAAGTTAATATAAAGCGAGTAAAATAAAATTATCTCTTACAAAACCATAACATTTTCTTATTGTAGAATATTAAATGAAAATATTTAGTATGTTTCGGAATTACGATTCATTTTGTAGTTTTGTAGCTAAAAAGCTCTGTTTCATTGGTTACCCCCCATTTCACCCAATTTAAAACACCCAATTCCCATTTACCCATACCTCATTTAACCCAATTCCCAGTTCTCCTATTCCAATTAACCCAATATTTCATACCCAAAAAGACTCAAATAGAGTAGAATTTGATGGTTTTATTTATTTATATTTTCATTCCATAAGGGATACACTTACTTGAAGCAAAGAGAATATACCAAGAGGAGCAGAAAGTCTAGCCTTTCACAGGGGTTTTGAAAAGCCCGGCCACGGTTTTTGAGGAACTAGATCCGGTTTTTGTTGATTGGCTAAGCAGCGACGCCGTTTATTGGTTAAATTATGTTGGCTCCTTATTTTTGGTGGTGGGCACTGGTGGCAAAGCCTGGGTTGATTTCTAGGTTGAACGTTGACGTACAAAAGGTAATTTTTAAGCAGACAACATGGTCACGTGAACAACCGGAACTAGTTTCTCCAAATTCAGAGCCGGTCTTTATTTACATAGTTTCTGCTCCTTTTGGTATATTCTCTTTGCTTGAAGTGTATAACCGCTCCAAAGAGGAAGAGACGTCCTCCTAACCAAACCAAACCTTACCTAACATAACAGTAATGAATTGGAAAAGGCATATTATTTGAAAAGTCAATGAAGCTAAACATCAATATTTTGAAAAAGGCGTAACATTGTTAAATGATTTATAAAATATTACTAACCTAACTTAACATAACAGTAATGTTTTGGAAAAAGCATGTTATTTGAGAAGTAAACGAAGCTAAACGTCAATATTTTGGAAAAGGCGTACCTTAGTTTAATGATTTACAAAATATTTCTAACCTAACCTAACCAAACCTAACCTAACATAACAGAAATGTTTTGGAAAAGGCATATTATTCGGGAAGTCAATGAACCTAAACATCAATATTTTGGAAAAGGCGTACCATAGTTAAATGATTTATAAAATATTACTAACCTATCCAAACCTAACCAAACATAACAGTAGTGTTTTGGAAGAGGCATATTATTTGGGAAGTCAATGAACCTAAACATCAATATTTTGGAAAAGGCGTACCATAGTTAAATGATTTAAAAAATATTACTAACCTAACCTAACCTAACCAAACCAAACCTAACCTAACATAACAGTAATGTTTTGGAAAAGGCATATTATTTGGGAAGTCAATGAACCTAAACATCAATATTTTGGAAAAGGCGTACCATAGTTAAATGATCTAAAAAAATATTACTAACCTAACCTAACCTAACCAAACCAAACCTAACCTAACATAACAGTAATGTTTTGGAAGAGGCATATTATTTGGGAAGTCAATGAACCTAAACATCAATATTTTGGAAAAAGCGTACCATAGTTAAATGATTTAAAAAAATATTACTAACCTAACTTAACCAAACCTAACCTACCTACCCCTAACTCAGAATTACGGGGGCATATTTTCCTTTCGAAGTATTCAGCCATTCGACTTCCATATTTAATAAATTACACTGATCAACAGTCTCTTATACAATAATTCTAAAATATTGCTTTTTTAATGGAAAATACGAATAATTAAAACGGGTATGTTTTTCGTGCCAAATTCCTGTGTTGTCGCCTTTTGTGGCAAACGGGAATTGGGAGAAATACATTTGGGTGAATCAGGAATATATGATTTGGGTTAAATTCTTCTGATTGGGACAAATGAGATTGGGTGATATGGGGGGACACCGTTTCATTTCAATATTCCAAGAACATCTTTTATATTAATATTTCAAATTTGGTGTTTACTTTTTAATTCAGCTTTACTACATTTATATACAGTGTAAACGTGAAATTAAACTTTCCTAATTACACTGAATGCTACATTTAAAGATTTTGGTAAGCGTTGTTCGGTTTGGTTCCATGAATTCGTGTGTCTTTGAGGAGGTCTTGACGGTTCACAGTGAGCCGAAAATAAAATACACTTTTGAATTATATAAATCAGGTCCTTAAAAAGAACTATTGAGGATATACAGTAAAGGTTAAACGTAACCATTTCGCACGCGTATCAATTCTTACACGGTTGAATAAGGCTTACAGCAGACTAATCTATGGTAACTCATGTGTTTTGAAAAACAATTATTTCAAAAAACACCTTTTACAGAGTCTATAGACACCTTTCTGGTATAATTATAAACCTCTATTAAGGGTGATGTTTTAAACCTAACAGTCAAGCAGCCATTGAAAAATTATTCCCCTGACCGTCATATTAGGGGATATTTCACTAGAAGTATATTTATTGTAGTAGCGATAGCAAGAGTACGTAAACGATGTGGCTTAATTATGGGCTAGACCATCTTATTTGTCTTAAGAATTCTCCAAAGTAGTTAAAGGAATAGCGACGTGGTTTAAAAATTATCGCAAATCTAAAGAAAACCTTACTTTTTGAGAGTTTCAACTCTTCTGACTTCAAAAATATGCTTGAAAACACAGAAAAAACACTTCGAAAACTTGAAATTTGGGGGGGGCAAAAGCAAATTTACGGAGAAGATTTTTGGCGGGTTTTTCTCCTTGATACGTCACTCACGGCATCTCGCGGGAAAGCCAAGCGCGAGCGCCCGAGAATCTCGAGTCTACTAATGCCACGCGAATCTGAATAAAATAGGCTTAACGCGGCGCTTAGACACTAACAGGCGTCATGTGAGCGACATCTAGAGTGAAAATTTCTCCTTACTACGTCATCAAACGAAACAAAATTATAACTAGGCCTTTTTCAAACACAATACTTTGATTGCAATTTTATAAATTGCTACGAAACCAAAGAAAGCAGTAAATATAACATAATAAACTAGAATTTTTAAGGTTTTTTTCGCATTATAAGTTTGTGGACGACGAAAATTATGTCACTAACACTTTAAGGCCCTGCATTGCAGTTTAGCGGAGTGAACCGTGTATGTGCCAGAAATCTTAGTCAGAGCGGCAAAAGACGCATTGCTATAAATTACGAAAGCGAAAAGTATAACGTTCGTGATGCTTTCATACTTTTTGAAACCTCGACACTCAAGAAGGGGCCCTAATTGTCGAACTGCGGGCGGGCCCAACAAACGTCGTTACGCCACTGATACGATGTGGCTAAAAAAGCACCTTCAGTGAAGGTATTATTTCGCACCATTTTCAAAGGTGCGTATTGACATCCTCTGGAAAGGTGCTTTTAAACACCAATAGGGGTGCTACTGGGGATGCATTAGGAAACACCTCTAAAGGTGTCAATTTTTATCAGTGCAGTAAACTACTGAAATCCAGACACGTTGAAAGTTCCTTTCAAAGACGCGATAGATATATTAAGATGTACACATGTTAACTTTCAACGTGTTCTCATATATTTCGAGAAAGAGAGCGATGAAAGAGGCGGAGAAGCCCAGGATACAGACGCGAAAAATGGCCTTAAAAGCTTGCACGTTGATTACGACGAAAGCATCCGGTGTTTCGACTGTCTGACAAGGATGCGATTCCACTTTGAGAGATGGGTTCAAGTCCTCATAGCAACCACCCTCAGTCAGGTTGAACGTATTACTTTAGTGGAGATTTTTATTAAGATTTCGTCTGCGTTTTACGTTAAAATAGATGTGGCTGTTTTGCAACCATCTGAGGCATCGCGCAACCTTGGCGCAATGGTTTTAAAATGGGAAAGTATTGTTGTTTTGAAACCTGTAAAAGTGATTGTAGACACCATAAAGATAGAAAGTTTTACGCTGTACCTAAGCCAGGAAAAAATATACTAATTTAGACCTGAGTAAACTATGGGTTTCAAAATTATATTGTCCATTTTAAATAACTATTAGATGGATCTCTTTGAAATTTTAACCACAAAATTAGGGCCCAAGCCAGGCTAGGAAATAAGACAGGTTTACAGGTCAAAAACCAGTTTATTAATAGCTTGGACCACTTTTTTTATTCAAAACGCGAGGGTCACTGGTCCCAATGACTAGTTGATTAATTTCTACTTTTATGAAAAATTGATATGGGGACCTCTTTAATTATTTTCATTTTAACATAAATTTCGACTCCAGGAGTCCAATTGTGTGTACAACCCTAAGCCGAGAGAGATTTTTGTTAGAAGGGAGAACGACCACAAGTCTTGGGACCAGTAGAAAAATAAATTGGGGAAGGGTCACTGGTCCCAGGACCAGTTTCATATTTAAGACATCAGGGGTCACTGGTCCGGAGGACTAGTTCAGAAATAAACCTTATTTCCAAGCCTGGCACAAGCATTAGAGGCAGTATCAAGTCTTATCTAAGAGAGCGACCGCTCTCCTAGAATACAGCATGAAAGCAGTGCTGCCAATGTTTGAAAGTGGATTTTCCCACTTCCATTTGAAAAATTTCCCACGCCCCCTTTTTAGCCCCGCCCCCAGCTAAAATATGGTAGAAAAGTTACAGTCTTATTTATCTGTACTATTTTTTCCTATTAGGTTTAATATGGAATATCACTGCGCATGGCTTTGACAATATGTACAAATGCGCCAAAACGCTATAAGGCTTTAAAATTCTCAAAATATGCTACTTTTTTCCCGCGCCAAATTTAAAATCACTGAATTTATTTCAAAATTTTCGAAAATGCAATAATTTTAACTGCACAGTCTGCACTATTAACACTTAAAGAGAAAAATTCCCACATTTGACCGATTTTGGGAAAAAATTACCTTTGTCCCACAGAGCCTAAATTTTCCCTAAAACCTTACCAAAATTTCCCGCGATGTGGGAAATTTCCCACACATTGGCAGCACTGCATGAAAGATCGAAAAAACCTCGTCGAGTCGTCGTTAGATTTCCTCAGGGAGTCAGGGCCCACCCACTACCCACATCATATCTCCAAGGTCAGACCTTGGTCATACTCAAAAAAATTAAGAGTGAGAAAAAAACCACCAAAAGGTGGCAGCACTATGTGACGTTCAACCAAACCAGGGAGGAAGTTTCATCCATGACCAAACTTTCCCGATCTTAAATATCCGCAGATATTTTAAATCCTGAAGATCCTGAAGTTTTATATTTAATTTTAATAGTTTTGGTTTAATATTTCAACATATTTTAAATATGGCTTTGAATATAACACTAAATAACTCCTTTGACCATGAAGAAGAAGATATTATAATAAAAACTACGCGGTATTTGTGGAAAATAGGAGGAATAAGCCTAGGCTTAAGTCCTAAACTGTCAAGTTTTTACGTGTAGGTGTACAAGTTTTGAGAAATGCTAAATTATATTAATGATTCCTAAAGCTAAAATGCCTAATTGAATGTTGACAGCAAATCCATGCATAATATCGTCACTAGTTGGCCCCAAATTGAGCTTGGTCCTACCAAAAAGTTGGAAATGACAAACTGCCTATATTGCGGAGCAATTTGGAGCTCTGAAAATAGGCTCGTAAGAACTCGAGGGCGAGGCGGACCGAAATTAACCAAATCCATCAGAGAGTTATTTAAACTGAGCAAAGCAAAGAGCCTAGCGATACTCTTAAAACGAAAAAGGAAGCTAAGAAACTACCAGGGGGCGAGAAATAAATTTGTATGAAATAGAAAGTGTCCACTAAAGTCCTATCTTTTAATAATTAATTTACTAGGTTCATACTTGCCTATTTTGCCATAAGAAAACGAAAATAGTCGGAAATCAAAAACTCTCAGCAGCAGCAGCAACGAGGTTAATACCTAGCGAGAGTAATGTTCCTAACCTGATAAATAAGACGTCAAAGTATGGTTAAACGAGGCAGAACTTACCTCGAAACTACCCAGTTTATTAAAACGAAGTGTACTTATAGTTTAACTTCAACTCGTCGAGAAAAACGTAACTGGAAGAAAAAAATCAATCGCGGCTCAAAGATGTTCCAAGTTGAGGCTTCGACTAAATTATCACCAAAAATTCAAAATTTAAAAAGCCTGGCCTTTGAAAGCGAATCGTCAACGCAAACAACGTTAAACGCTTCAAATTCACCAATTTCTAAAAGAAAAATAAGGTTTAAAGATGTTTTGGCTTCTGAGCTCGGCAAAAATGCCTCGCCAAAGCTTAACACCTTGGCAGACTTCTTACAGTCAATAAAATAAAAATCAAGACAGTTTTTGCTCCCCTTTTTCAAATTTTATTTATTGAACAAACATGATTTTAACCTGGCGTATTCAACATTAAAAAAAGGTGCTCGAAACGCCGCGTGGTAGAGCTAAAATCAGCACCAATAAGTATAGGTTCATTACTTATTGCGGAAATAAGTTATAATTGGACATATTTCAGAATAGCTCCTGGTAGTCGTTCACTTTTCTTTCAATGTTTATTATATGTAAAATTGGATGAAAAAAATTATGGCGCAAAAATTTTTCGGCGCAAATGATTATTTAAAAAGTTACAAGCATTTAAGTCTTTGGCTTACGCAAAGACTTAGAGGTCCATGTCGTTGGCTACAAAAGCAATTATAAGTAGAAAAAGGACCATACACGTATAGGAGTCACAAATTAAGATCTCTGCAGACGAAAATAACCAATTAATTAGCTAGCACCTTTTCCAAAATATTCTCCTATTAATTAGCTGGCACCTTTTTCAAAATATTTTCCTATTAAATAGCTGGCACCTTTTCCAAAACATTCTCCTATTAAATAGCTGGCACCTTTTCCAAAATACTTTCCTATTAATTAGCTGCCACATTTTCCAAAATATTCTATTAAATAGCTGGCACCTTTTCCAAAATATTCTCCTATTAATTAGCTGGCACCTTTTCCAAAATATTTATATATTAAATAGCTGGCACCTTTTCCAAAATATTTATATATTAAATAGCTGGCACCTTTTCCAAAATATTCTCCTATTAATTAGCTGCCACCTTTTCCAAAATATTTATATATTAAATAGCTGGCACCTTTTCCAAAATATTTATATATTAAATAGCTGGCATCATTTCCAAAATATTCTATTAAATAGCTGCCACCTTTTCCAAAATATTCTCCTATTAATTAGCTGCCACATTTTCCAAAATATTCTCCTATTAAATAGCTGGCACCTTTTCCAAAATATTCTCCTATTAAATAGCTGGCACCTTTTCCAAAATATTCTCCTATTAATTAGCTGCCACCTTTTCCAAAATATTTATATATTAGGTTTGGTTAGGTTTAGTTTTGTTATGCTAGGTTTGGTTTGGTTATTTTTGTCTGCAGAGATCTTAATTGGTGACTCCTATACGTGTATGGTCCTTTATCCACTTATAATTGCTTTTTTAGCTAATGACATGGATCCCTAAGCCTTTGCACACGCCAAAGAATTAAACGCTTGTAACTTTTTAAATAATCATTTGCGCCATAATTTTTTTCATCCAATATTACATATAATAAACATAAAAACAAAAGAGATCTTCTACCAGGAGCTATTCTGTAATATTGCCGGGGATTAAATAAATTTGTTCCGGATCATTTATTCACTCGGTAATATTAATCTTCCTATAAAAATAGAATCTATTAACACTTATATATTATTCATTTCTGTGGTAAATAAACAAGGAATTTATTCTCTATAACGATAAAAATTAATTAATAAGGCAAAAGTACTTTGTAAGAAATAGGGGATCGCGTACTACCTGGGGAAAAAAGAGAATATTTATAATCACCCTGGGAATAATTTTGTTTTCGTTTCTTTACACTAAGAACTTGTAAAATGAAGGTTTTTTTTTCGCGTTAGAACTATTAAAAGGGCCCGGGTTATACATCGTAAATTGAGCTTTGAGAGACGGCTCTCCTAGCGATATTATAATTAGGCACGTTAGATTGTTGTTGTTGCTGCTGATCAAGTTTGACTTGTTTAGATCGGACTAAGGCCTCCCGCAAGTTTCGTATCGTTACTTTCTGAAGTTCAACCTAGTCAGGGGACGAGAAGAGCTCGATGATTTTACAACTTTTAAAGGATTTATTAGTACCTCGGCTTCGTAAAGGTCGAGTTTATTTTTAGCCAATCGTAACTCTTCGTCGAGGCTCATTAATTGTTCAGCCTGTTCGTCAACTTGAATCATAAGTACTCGTTTTTGTTCTTGAAGGGATTGTTCTTGTACTTTTATTTCCTTAATGATTTCTTCTCTGGCTTCAATCTAGGAAAGAAGAAAATTAATCCGTCCGTCATCTTGATTTTAACGCTTCCTGAGACTTCACTTACGTTTAGTCGCGTATTCTCTTCGCGTTTGGCCAATTCAGCCAGCTCTTCTTTCGAATCAAGAATCTCTCGTTCAAGCTCGACAATTTTCTCCTTGAAACGATTGCTAGTTTGCCGGGACATTTCCAACTTTGTTTCCACATTTTTCAAGGCGGTATCTTTCAATTCAACTTCCTTGGCCGAAGTTTCAAGATGAGTTTGAAGTTGCCCGACTAATACGTCCTTTGCCAAAGCCTAAGTTTAAGAAAAACAAAATTCCTAAAAAAAAACTCTGAGAATCTGAGAATCTTGTTTTTTTCTTCGTATATATTTACATTGTCTTCGGCTCTTCGTAACTGTTCCTTCAACTGTTCAAAATCACTTTTGGATATTTTTTCCACGGAACTTTCAACTATTTCCTTGATATCCTTTTTAACGTCTTCAGTTTGTACGTTGACGTCTATGGACTTGGTTTCAGTCTGAGCCGAAGTAGTTTGATGATAATTTTCGCGCGTAGGAACGTGGCGAGTCATTGTAGGTAGCAAATTCTCCGTTAAATCAGCTTGAGTGCAAACATCCCTCGATAATTTCATCGCCTTAATTGATTCTTCTTCTTCTTCTTCACTCGCGTCAACCAATTCCCGACTACTACTCGAATGACCGTTGCACTGATCCGGCAATATCTTTCCGACACTTTTAATCGCCCATTCCGTATCATTATGATTATGATTATGACAAAGGCCTGGAGGCGGAGATTTCGGGGAGGCGGTGTCCTTTAATATAAACGAAGAGGGGGTTAATCGATTACGACTTACGAGGGATCAATCGTTCATCGTTTTATTTACCACTCTTGGTTGGGAGGCGTGGGTAAGAGCCAAATCTAGCGTATGACGATCACACTCCGCTTTTTGGATGGTTAGTTCGTAATTAAGGGTGGTGATTTGGGTTTCCAGATTGGCAATAATTCTATCTTTTTCTAGCAACTGAAAATTCAAATCTAAACTTTAGTGAGTCAGACACGCGCCAATGTAGTTTTTTTCGAGGAACGCCCGGTCAATTTGTAAAGCCAGGTTTTTTTAAGCGGCTGTTCTAATAAGACTTAAGGCTCTTTCAGACGATCCAACTTTTTGACTCAGCTTGATGGGTCAACCCGAGTTGAATGAACTAGTTGGATCGTGTGAATAGAAACTGGATGAGTTGAGTCACCAAAAAAGTTGGCAACTTTTTAATTTTATTTCTTCAGCCAATCAAAATTTAAAAAAAAAGCCTTTTTCGAGGGTTATTTCGTAGGTGCCAAGGTAGGTGGCGCTTAAAAAGTTCCATTTGGCGATAAAAGTTTAGTCGTGTGAATAGGAAGGATTTATTTCACTTTTCCCTTCAAAAGTTGGGCAAGTTGATACAACTTTTTGACCCCTCTAGCTGAGTCAAAAAGTTGGATCGTCTGAAAGAGCCTTTACTTCTAATTGAGCTTGTTCTCTAAGCCTTTGCAAATATCGAACTTCTTTGCGAAGTTGACCATCGGGCTTTTGAGAAGAAGAAGAAAGCGGTGGCGGCGGAACAAGATCATCCTGCGAATTAGACAACGAGCCGCAACTAGAAGTCATAAGAGAGCCACGCTGCCAAGAATAGATTAGAGAAAACGACTCAAAGTAAGTAATTCGAATCGAAATTAACGCTTAAAGGCCGACTTCCATCGAAAAGAGTTCTAGCGAACTGAAAACGGAGCATTGAGTCTAGCAATGGAGTAGCGACCGTGCACCGATTTTCGAATCCCCGCTGCAGGGTAAAAGATGGAAGGGTTCTAGCTAACTGAAAGCCGTGCAATGTGGTTCTAGCGAACTGAAGATACACAAAAGAGAATTTACTTCAGGGGAAAGTAAAACTTCGAGAGGAAATAAATTTAAAAGGATTTCTATTGTTCATCTTCAGTTTGCTAGAACCACATTGCACGACTTTCAGTTAGCTAGAACCCTTCTTCCATCTTTTACCCTGCAGCGGGGATTCGAAAATCGGTGCACGGTCGCTCAGTCCATTGTTAGTCTCGATGCTCGGGGGGTTTTCAGTTCGCTAGAACCCTTTTCGCTGCTGGAAGTCGGCCTTTAAAGGCTAAAAATAATTGGAAGACGATTGAATTACTCGCAAAATTCCTAGGCGCGACCTTATCTCTTCCGTTGGGGCTTGAGAATATTCGGCTAATGATTCACCCGAATGACTGAAAATGACGGATCAGCGTTTAAAATGAATTCTTACAATTAAGAAGACTTAATATAATTACGTTCTCGAAAAGGATCGAACAGGCCCAAACACCTGATCGGGAGTAAGCTCGCAAAATGTAACGCAATCGAGCTATTAAGAGGTAAAACAAGAGGTGGCGGTTGGTAATATTACTACTAATTAAAGGTTAGTTAATATTCACCTCCCAGTGACCAGTTGAACGAGCCTGATGCGTGATGTGAAGTAAGGCGTGAAGATCATGCCTCAAATTGGCATTTTGATCTCTTAAAAATCCATTTTCCACTTTAAGAGTCGATCTCTGTTGCGTCAGGTCTTCCATGGCCGACTCCATTTGCGTTTTTTCAATGACCATATCGCGAAAGTGTTCCTCGTATTCGTGTAAATGTAGCACCACTTCTTTCGTGGCTTTAGCGGATTTTCTCAGTCGCGATTCCATCAGCGAGATTCTCTTCCTCGTTTCGCGTTCGAGTTCAGTGGCGGTGTTGATAAGAACGTCATTCTGCTCTTCTAGTTGGGCTACGTAGCTCTCCAACACTCGCACTTTCTCCTATTAAGTAATTTTACGAAAACCCTAAAGCTTTTTCAGTACAACCTTACCTTAGAGCACCCAAATTTGTCAAAACGTGCTTAAAAGGAGTTTCTTTAAGTTCTCACGATGGAAATCATTCTCAAAAGAAAATATACTCTCAAACTCGGGGGGGGGGGGGGTGATACCATAAGGGGATAATAGAGTGCTGTCAGAAGCGCCGGTGTGACGTCACCCATGCTGTTTTCCCATAAAGAAAAAACGGTAACTGTCATGGCCGCCCATTGCTAAAGGCAGACTCGTGACGATTAACCTTGGATCTGACGTCACAACTGACAGCACTCTATAGAAGAAGGATGACACTCTGTAGCCTCTTAATGCTTTAGTTATGTAACGTCATTCTTCCCAGGCTCAGTGTTCACCTTTTAGTTTGCTTTCCCACTCATCAAACTAAGTTCAAATGGGCATCACACCGTAAGGTGAATTCTATAGCTGTTTGGCACTAAATCCCCAGCAATCATCCCACAAACCTTGATTGTCTTGACGTGGGACAAAAATGCACAAGCGCATGCATGCGTCTTGCCAAATATTTAAACGCTAATAGAGTAATGATGAGGGAACTATTTATCGTGTATGTGATTCGGTTTCGTAACCTTGCTCTAAATGTTAAGGGATGTTGGGAAGAGTGACGTTACGCTT